>QEPC01000895.1:657323-686012 GCA_003113815.1 Sphenodon punctatus
GAAGGGGGGGGGGGGGGGGGCGGCTTCCTGCCCCGCCCCGCCCCCCCTGAGGGCCCTTATAAGACATCCATCTGCAAGGCGTGCTCCCGTGGGTGGCTGATGCCAGGTTACCCTATCCCAGCAACCCCCGAGTTCCTGTTCCCCCTCGCCGACGAGCGAGTCCCACGTGCAGACCTCGGCCCGTGTGTTGGTCTGGCTTGCGTGCCCCGTGTTCGAAAGCGCCGTGGCCCCGGCCTTGAGGATCAAAGGCAAAGAGCTGAACAGCTGGCTCTGCATCTGCTGTTTAATGCAAGCCAGCCTGGGAAACTGGATCCTGGGCTACATACCAGCCTGGGGGGGGGAAGTCAGCTACATGAGCCCCTGCTGAGGCCGCCTTGGAGGAGGGGACAGGAGGCTGCTGCAAAGCCTGAGAGCGCTGGACACAGATTGGGGGGTTGGGGGGTGTACAGCCACCTCCCAGCAGCGTGGTCAGGTATGCAAATGTTGGAGGACACGAGAAGTGCAGGTTGCAGGGTCTGCAACCTCCATTTCTCATAAATGTCGTCTAAATTTTGCATCTGTGGCCAACCTCTGCGACAGAGGAATCGGACACGCTCATTCCCTCGCTAAACTCTGTAGGCCAGAGAGCATGGGTGCAAAACCAGTGTGTGTGTGTAGAAGGGCCTGACCACCCCTTCTTCCTGAGTTTGCGGGCCAAGGAATGGGCTCCTCCTTAATTTCATCACCCTTCCTGGGCCCTCTTCATGTGCTGTTGGCAAGAGAGAGCGTGCCAGGCCCCAAGCCTCCCGGAACATTGCTACCTCTCTATGGGAGGGGCCACAGGGGCTGGCAACACCCCTCATCTCATGTGACCCCCACCTTGGAAAGCTGCTAGTGCTGCTGTAGAGTCCCAGGCTGCCAGCCACACTGCTAATGCTGCTGCAGTATCCTAGATAGTCAGCCACGTGGATCCAATGCTTCTGCTGCATCCCAGTTACCCAGCCACACTGCTACTGCTGCTGCAATATCCTAGATAGTCAGCCACAGGGATCCAATGCTTCTGCTGCATCCCAGCTACCCAGCCACACTGCCAATGCTGCTGCAATATCCTAGATAGTCAGCCACAGGGATCCAATGCTTCTGCTGCATCCCAGCTACCCAGCCACACTGCTAATCCTGTTGCAATATCAACAGGATGTCAGATATGACACGGGTCTGCTATGGCTGCCTGGGCTAGAGACCTACCATCATGTCAGTTTCCGGGCCTGCTGCTGCTTTGGCAAGTGGGTTCCCCCCAGACCAATTTTGGTGGCCAGCCTGAGCCAAAGGCTTCCCAGGTGAGCCAACAGGGGCTATAGCAGTCCAACACATCTGTTTGTGGACCCATCCCCGTGACGGATCAGGGGCCGCTATGGCAGGGGGAGTTAGTTTGCAACATCTGCAGGACACGTGATGCTGCGGATAGTGTCCAACATGACTCTGCTTCCCGCAGAGCATGTTCCTTCTGCTCTCCTGCTGGGGGTGGGGCCAGGGAGGGATCACCCATTGGCACACATCTGTTGTCTGTGCCCTGACCTGGCCCTAAGGGTGGTGGCCACCATCTTTCACACTTCCCACGCGGGCGAGAGGTTGTGGCAGCCACATGTTTATTTTCACCCCTAGTTATCCAGCCGAATGGATCCAATGCTGCTGCAGCAGCAGCATCCCAACCACACTGCTAATGCTGCTGTAATATTCTAGTCAGCCAGCCACATGGATGCAACACTGTTACAGTGTCCCAGCTACCCAGCGACACTGCTAATGCTGCTGCAGATATGGTTACCACCTCCCACAGGTTTTTCACATGGAGGGGGCAGAGCCACATCAGTGGGGATGGTGCAAAAGGGCTGTCAAACCCCTTGCTGATGTAACCCTGCCCCTTCCAGAGCATTGTGGCATTGATAGTGTGCGCTCCCCTTTCCTGAATGAGGCCCAGGCTACGACTGAAGAGGCTGTGAACCTCTTGTGTTTCCCCCTGAGTCTTGGGGCCCCTTGGGCACAACAGTCATGTTGGACACTATCCGCAACATCACGTGTCCTGCAGATGTTGCAAACTAACGGGAAAGGCTGCCACATTCCACAGCCATCCAATCATTTCCAGGGAGGTGCTACGCTTTGTGATGGAGACCCTGCAGAGCCAGACTATTCTCCCTAGCAGCCGGATGTACAGAAAGCCCCCAGGGAATAAAGTTAGCAGTGGTTAAACCGCCCCCAGGAAGTGGGATCTGCTGGGAATGTGCTTCAAGAGAAGGTCACCTTAAGGATGACCGGTAAAGCCAAGACTCTTGTGATGAGTCAACGTCCCGCAAGGGGTGAGTAAGGATTTCAGGACACTTTTTCTCCAGCGTCTGCGTCATGTTATTTTGAGTCATTCTCTAAAGTCTTAAGGAGACCATTTTTCTCCTCTCTGTCCCAGACTGGTAGGCTGTGTTTCTATGAGCTGTTACACACTGCTGCTTCCACCTCAGAAGTGGCTGCATCCTGTTGATGGCATGGCTGCCCCCGCGTGGGAGCTGTTTGAAAGTTTGTGTCCTTCCTGAGCTGGGGTAGCCTGGTGGATTAAGTGTTACTTTGGGACTTGGGAGACAAGGATTCAAATCCTGTCTTAGCCATTAATTCCCTTTTGGGGCCTTGGGGAAGTCTCAGTCTCTCAGCCTCAGTTTCCCCATCTGTAAAATGGGCATAATGATGACCAGCCTCACAGGATTATTGTGTGGGTGAGCTAGATTAGGATTGTAAAGCACTTGGAAGGTGCTAGACCAGGGGTGGGGAAACTTTTACCACTCGGGGACCACTTTGGCCCTTGTACTAATTTTCAAATAGAAGTTGGGGCAGGGTTGCTTAGGAAAAGGAGGATCCAGATCCTGGATCTGTCCCCTATCCTTGTGTTTATGACCTCCTCTTTGTTCCCTTAATTTTAGCTCTGTTTTGCAGTGCTTGGCGGTAGGAACTGAATTCAGGGGCCAGATGCAGGAACCGGAAAGGTGTTGCATAAAACTGGTCACGGGCTCCATTTGTACCCCCTGGGCCTGAGATTTCCCCACCCTCATACTAGACAAATGATCAATAGTAGTATGTTTTGGGTACTTTATGGGCCTAAGCTTCCCCAGCTTGAGGGGGTCTGCCTTCCCAAATGGATGAGGGAATTGGCTAATTGGAAGCAGCTGGGGGCAGGGACCTTAGGCCGAGGAACTTTGAGGCCACGTTAGTAGTAACAGCACCAGCCATGTAGTCTAAGGGAAGGGAAAAGGCCTTTTGCTCTTTTCTGTCTGTGTGTGAGAAAGGGGCTTAGCCAGGGAGTTTTCTAGAGCAGGGTTGGATCCAGATAAGTGTAGCACAGCGCCACATGGGGCAGCGGCACAGGGGACATATGGGGTCCATGAATCAACTTTAAATGACAACGGGTGAAAATAAATCCACAGCCAGTGTGCCGGCACCACACCAGCTGGCCCCGGTGGGGTCGGGTTAGCGCACAGATCAAACGTGCACCTGACCAGGCCAGCCGCCAAGCCCTCTCCCACCCTGGCGGAGGAACAGAATCGACATCCCCTGCCGTGACGGGCAGTCATGTCAGCCAATCACAGCCAGCCAGAGCTACTGGCTAGAGTGGCCCCCAATCCCCGGTAGGGGGAACAGACGGGTCCCCATTGGCCCTGCTGGGCTGTGGGCCCAGAATCAGCCAGGGGACTACATCCAGGCCAGCTGCCTCCCCGGGCCGGCCACTGGGGCATCTGGGGGCCCATTACTAAATGTGACGGGGAGTCCCTGGACCAGGCGGGCCAAGGCAGGCCCTGCAACATGTATTTTTCATGTGTTCCTTAAAAAACTTGCATAGGTGGCAACCCTACCTCGGCTGCACTTTAGGGCCCTGCCGGGAAGGAGTGTGGCCCGGCCACTGCGGAGGGCCCAGAAGTGGAGTAAATCGCAGGGCCTGGGAGGGTGGCCCCATGGTAAGGCTGGCGTTACGGCCTCACTACCAGCCCGGTTCTCTGGAGGAAGGAGGCTCACGCAGTTCTGTGAGGGGGGATCCAGCCGCTAATGGCAGGCGCTTCCTCGCTCAGCCCCACCGCCCCCTCACTCCCTCTGTGCTCCCAGGGCTCCTAGCTGGTGGGAGGAATGTTGCATGGCGACACGGTCCCTTGGAATGAAGCTACTGATTGGAAACAGAAGAGTCGCTTACAGGCGGCCGCCTGGGAAGCAAGCCGGCCAGTGGTCGCCGTCTGGGGTTAATAAGCAAGCGGAGACGCTTGAAACTCCCGAGCTGCAACCATGGAGCCGGGAATTCGCCATCCTCTGAGATACGTGTCCTTTCCGAAGCTTCAGCCGGGGATGGGAAAGAGGCTCTTTTAGAGGCCAGCCACTGTCCGATACCACCGCCCAGTACGGCCCCAAGCAGGGATGAAGGGGACATGGGCGCAGCCGTATCTCGGGGGCCCTGTGTCTGCCCAGGAAGTGTCCGATAGCTCCCACGCTGAGGGGGCGAGAGGGAAGAACTTGCATTGAGACTGGCCAATCGCCCCTTTTCTGCCCAACTCTCGCTCTGCGGCCTTGCAGCCATTGTGTGAGGAGTTGCTCCTGCCTCCCGCTACCCCCACTCGACCCAGAGGTCTCGATTTCCCAGGGTTCCCTAGGGCGAAGACATGTCGGAAAAGAGACTTTTCCCATCTTTTTCCAACATGGTCCCACCCGCTGTGGCACTTAATAGGCAACAAATGTCACTGGAATCCATCC
Organism: Sphenodon punctatus; assembly: GCA_003113815.1. Classification (NCBI taxonomy): domain Eukaryota; kingdom Metazoa; phylum Chordata; class Lepidosauria; order Sphenodontia; family Sphenodontidae; genus Sphenodon; species Sphenodon punctatus. The sequence goes on from QEPC01000895.1 coordinate 662,073, forward strand.
ATAAGCTTTGAGAGAAGACGGCTAAGGGGGAGGGAGGAAGATATAACAGTTTTCAAATATTAAAAAAGGCGGCCACCAAAACAAGGTGGCGAATGGTTGTTTTCTACTGTCCCAGCAGATAGAACAAGAGGAAATGGGCTTAAATGGCAACAAAGGAGACTTGGGTTGGTTATTAGGAAAAGCTTGCTAATTGTAAGAGCACTTGGGTGAGGGAACAGGCTCCTTCGTAGGGGTGGTATTTTAGCTGCAAATTTGTATCAGGTTTATTTTAATTTCATTTTCCAGATTTAATAACAGATTCGTATTGCGGATCCGTATTTAAATCAACTAAGAAATATATATATATATATTTTAAATGACTGTGCCTACGCAAAATGGCCACCAGCCTGTTCTGCGCATGCACATCCTTTTCCAAAATGGCGGCAGCGACAACACCATTTTGGAGAAGACGGTGCATGCGCACATGTGCAGTAATTTTTAAATTTTATTTATTTAAACAACCAAACCAACCAGGCTTGGATAACGGTTACAGAGTGACTCCGCATTCCCACCCCGTGCTGCTTAGGGAGGTTGTGGAATCTCCTTCTTGAGATGTTGTCAAAACCTGACTGGACAAGTATCTGTGAGGGATGCTGCTTTGGAGTACGCGACGGAGAGATGGTCACTGTGACGCCTTTCAGCCCTCCAGTTCTCTGGTTCGCTCAGCTCCACTCAAAAGCTCACGCACAATCATCAGCTGAAGTTGCTCTAACGAAAGCGTCAAATTAACTCCTTTGACTCTTGGCCAGAGCTTGAATAAAGCCACTTTTAGACGAGCGGGTCACGGTTGCACGATCTGCTCACGACTTTTGAAAATCCCGTGGGCCGGGATTAGACAAGTCGTTTTGCGCGGGGTGTTTAATTCGCAGTTTTAAAAGAATTAACGCGCAAAACGACTTGTCTAATCCCGGCCCACGGGATTTTCAAAAGTCACATAAGCGGATTGCGTGACTGCGACCCACTCGTCTAAAAGCGGTCTAACTAGTATCCAGGCAGATATTGTGGAATCTGATATTCAGAAACCCAACTTAGTAGCTGGTGGTTTTCTGATTAACCGCATTACCATTTACCAAATTACCATTGACTGCATAACCGTTACCATTTGAGTTACCGTAGGGGTGGTTCCTCCCTCCCTCTGTCCACACTGGGCTGGTTATGTTGTATTCAGTAGATGGTAGTTCGGTAATCTCTGGTATCCTGGCTTGGCGGTTAACCTCTGCAGTGCTGGATTGTTACCAGATAACTGCCAGGCTATCCAGAATACCAGATCTTAACCGCCGATTCCGCTCCCCCCCCCATCTGTTTTAGCCCTACTCTTGTCCAAGGCTGTCACACAGAGTATGTCTGGCCGAGCAGAGAATTGAACTTGTGCCCCGCAAACAAGCTCTTTAAGTGCTGGCCCTTCCTCCCTCCAACACCCCACCCCCCTCTTCCTCCAGTTGTGCCCCCCTTTCCACCCTGGCTATTTCTTGCCTCTGAGATCTCCTTGCCCCCCACAGGGCAATGAAGGATGCCTCTCCGCTCAAGTCGATCTTTAATGTGATTGTTTTGTACACGTGAGAGTTTACACACATTTCATTAAAACACGGCAGAGTCTGACGTGACTCTAGGGAGAACCAGGAACGATGACGACAACAAAAACAGCAAACCGTGAAATTAGCTACACAAAAAGAAACATCCTAAAAGGGAAGAGTGCGTATATGACAGGATAAAGCTGAGGAGAGTTGATGCACTGGGCACTTACCATCAAACCCTCCCCAGGCACAAGGGACATCAGAGTGAACCCTAACAAGCCAGGCATTCTGAGAAGGCTGCTACCTACCTCTAGGTTCCCCCCCATGACACGTCCTTCCTCTTTGCCTGTAGGGGACACTCTCAGGGCTATGTATAGGAACGATAAAGCACAACGAGGTTTCCAGGGGACGGTGGAACCTCAGAACCTGTGTCAAGCCATGTCTAGGCCTCAAACCTAGGCCTGTCAGCACCAAGATGAGCTTCCAAACTCTTTTAGCCCCACGTCAGCAGCAGGCCGCACGAGAGATGCGATCACACGTATCAAGGCACACGGCTGAGGTAAGCATTCATACATTGCGAGTCCATAAAACTGGGGTTGGAAACCTCTCTCCCCATAACGTATCCCAATCCACTCTCGTCAACAGGAGGACCGAGAATTCTTATGAGCCCAACCGTGCGGTCTTGATGAGAGAGGAACTCTTGGACAGTCTTGGCAGGAAATACCTCAAAAAGTGAATTTCCTCTTTCATAGCAATTTGCTACTACCTGCCTCAGAGCCTGTATGAGAAAAGTCTAGCCGGACACACCAGAACTGAGGGGAGGAGAAGGGCCAAAGCTCTGGCGAGGGAAGGGGGGTTGGATTGTGTCCAAACCGATTCTGAATGCTTGCTGGTCAACCAACCCACTCTTCAGTCATAGGTTCTTGGCCTCAGGCATGGGAGGTCACTGGGTGGAATTTCATGGCCTACATTGTGCACAAAACCAGCCTAGAGTTAGTATAATGGTTCTTTGCGTACGGCTAGTAGCGCTATAGAAATTAGTAGTAGTCTTTCTAGCCTCCGACTCCATGAGGCCCAAGTGGTTGGTGCCAAACTATATTTATTGCTTACCGCTGTTGTTTGATGCAGTTTATTTCAACGGAAGGGGATAAAATATTGCAGAAGGCACTGCCTTACTACTACAGTGACACAGCACTGGATAGGTTTTCACCCAGTCAACCAGCCCAATCTTGTCAGACAGAACTCCTAAAAAGGGATGTGAGTGGAGAGCCGTTCCTAGGTCAGAGTCAGAAAAGCAATGCTTTACCATCTGCTCCTAGAGAGGAATGTAACTGGGCTCTTACTGCGATCCTTCTGGTATCAGCTGAAGAAACCCCAGACTACGAGGTTGTGGGAGACCTTGCTCACGCGTCAGAAGCCAACCGAATCCATTCTCCTTTCAAGAGTAGCAGCATAGTTCAGAAGCCACAGACTAGGCCCAAGGGCCTGGTCATCTGAGCAGGTGGACAGAGGAGAGCTTTGGATGCTTGGTTTTGCGGCGGCCACGCTGGTACAGATGGAAAACCATTCTTACAATACAGTCTGGGTTAAACAAGCAGTTCTCAGTACTGGGATCCTGAAGCCCCAAAGAGGTTGCCCAGTAGCCCTGTCAAGGTGGGGGGGGACAGTGACCCACCTGTAGCTATGCCCCTGACTCTCATATGTACTTAGTGGGGAAGGAGGGTACGACAATGGTGGCCTAGTTGCCCGGCCCAAGGGCTCCAGTAGCTAGCTACCATACACCAGCATCCCAGTGGCAGTCACTACAGGGCCAGGGAATCCTGGTTCTCAGGGGCAGCTAGCGACCGTCTCCACAAACAGGGCCTTGTCCACCTTTGGTGGAACCGTGGGATTTTCTTACAAGGCAGGATTGTTGGAAGGTAGGGCATACATGGATGGCGTCTCCTAGGCAAACAGCCCCTTGAAGGAACCCGGTGAGGGGGACTCGCTTGTTGGCCTGAGCTCTGAGGTTTTGGGCTGTGGACTCCGGCGTGGTGGTGTCACGATGTGCCCATTGGGTACATAGGCCCGGCCACTGGGACCCAGGGCACCAGCTCAGCAGCGAAAGGTAACACTGGTTCAACAAGGGTGCAATGACCACAGGATGGAGCAAAGCTACACGACCATGAGGGAGCAATGACCACTCAACCCAGCATCCTGACTGAGGCGGCGGAGACCCTCACCCCAAAGTACCGACCCAATCCCCACTCCAGCGACACCAGCACCTCCCCTCAGTCTGTAAGAGCTGACCCTCCCCATCCCCTCAGACGCTGGCTCACTCCCACCGTCGGCCGCAAGCCATAGCCCTACTGGGCACGTGCAGCTATTGCAGGATCAGGGGCTGACCGCAGCTAAGGAACATGGCGTCCGCTCTCGCCCCCAGGTCCATTTCCATCCAGTAGAGGGCAGCGGCACTCACCCATGCCAGGACTGTCCATTCTTAAGACACAGTTAATTCTGTTTTCATCTTTTGCTGCTTTTCCTTGAAATAAAAAACCTCTTTGAATTAACAAAATTGTCCTTCCCCTCCCCCTTCCCTGTTTCCCCACCCTTTTAAAAAAAGCCCCCAATCCTAGCAAGTCCCCCCTGCTGGGCAGCTGGCGTCGTTACACCACGGAGCTGGCCTCGGTTGGGCCTGTCAAGTTCTCCACAACGTCCGGCCTCTCGATCCCAGCCAGGGCCGTACACAGGGCCTCCAGAGTGGCCCCTTCCTTGGCCGACCAATCAGACAGCAGGGTGTGGGTGGGTGCCTCGCCACGGCCAAAGGTGTCGATGGCTTCCTCCTCGTAGCCCAACTGGTTGGCCAGGCAGCGCCAGTCTTTGCCGTGACCGGCGGTCTCCAGGAGCTGCTCCACCTCTTCCTGCTTGTGGGGCGGGAGGTTGACGTAGAGGCGGGGTTCGGTCTTGGGAGCTGTGGGAGGAGGCGCGAGAGTCAGAGAGGAAACTGGTGCATCCTTCCGCCATGACACAAACGCAGCTTAAAGGCGGCCATTTTGCTGCGCCCACGCTGAGCACGAGGGCCTCGTCAGACCAGCTAGGAGGTAGCTCTCCTCCCACAAACCCAGGGCTGGGAGGGTAGCTGATATTTTGGAAAAGATCAGGCAAGCGCAGAACCAGTCTGGCAACCATTTGTCCGTGCACAATGGGTTTGTGTGGTGGTGTTTTTTTTAATTAAATTATGGATACGGATCTGTATTTAAATTTGGAAGTTGAAGATCCAGATCCATAATGGTTTCAAATCCATAATTTCCTCCGGATGCCCACCCTTACTAGCGGCCCTCAGGCTGCCTAGTGCAAAGGGTCCTGCCAGGAAGGAAGTTTTCCAAGTGGGCAGGGGAAGAGTGCTGGCTCCACCCTCACCCACTCTGAAAACTTCCTTCCTGGTGGGATTTCTGTTGCTCTGGGAGTGGCGAGGGGGCACGGGAGCAGCGCTGCACCCCACCCCTTGCAAATGGGGGCAGGCGGGCGGGGAACCATGGGACATGAGTGTGCTGCAACCTTGCCCTGCCATTGGCAAGAGGCTACTGCGAGGCAGAGGGATCGGGGTAGCTTGGAGGCAGGGGGGTTGTACTGGGGGGATGTGTAAGAGGATGCTGTCTCTGGTACGTTATCCCCGTCTGGGCCGGGGTGTGTGTGTGGGAACCCGCTGCCCAGGGAATGGCGTATTCCAGTCCGTGCCCCAAGCAGCCCTTACCTTTGCCGAGCTGGTGATGGTCTTGCAGGCTGTGGGTGTCGAGGAAGACCCCGCTGTCGCTGTGCAGCTTCTCGCCCTCGGGGGAGGCACCCAATTCCCCTGCCCTGGCTTTGGCCAGCTGCTGTTTCTGCTTACAGGTGCTCCAGCTGCAAGGGGGGCAGGAAAAGAAGTTGGGATCAGAAATGAGGGGGGTGGAGTATGTAACGTATGAGGATTTAATACCCCCCCCCCTAAAAAAACCATCACAAAGTTTTGTAGCCTCTCATCCCAGCGTGCAGCACTTTAATAACCCTTCGGAGGCGACCTACAACCTTCCCTCTTTCTCCCCCTCCCAGTGCAGGGATTTAGCTGATGGGGAGGGGGCTCTGGGCTCATTTGCGCTTTAGAAAAGGCTCGATAAAAGCAGCTCCCTCTTTTCTCTGCGGGCTCCCAGAGGCCGGGGATAATAAGCGGCATCGATTCCCTCCCCCCGCTGGCACGGGGGACAGATGGCTCGAAACGCCGAGCGAGGAATGTCAACGCTGCGGGTGAAACAGCTGTTTAGGGGGAGGGGCTGGAGAGAAGACAAACTTGGCAAGAAGGGACCGTCTGAAGGATGGGGGAGCCATGTTTGTCTTGACAAAGCTCCCCCCGCTCCCCTGCAATAGCGGGACCTCTTTTTTCAATGCTCCAGTGGAGGGGCCCAGCTAAGGAGATCATAAAGGGACACTCTGAAGTGGTGTCCATCTTGCCGCGATCACTTTGCTGGGTCCCTAGGGCAGGGTTGCTGCCGCCACTCACCAAAAAGAGACTTTTGGGATGAAACCGCAGCAACTCTATGTGCTTCCATCCCCTCTCACAGCACCCATCTCCCCTCACAGTGCCCCCCTCAGCTGCCACACAGCACCGCTCAGGCCCCCTTAGCTCTGCCCCCATGCAGCTCTGGGGCCCCATTCACCTCACCACGGTCCCTCAGATCCCCTTAGCTGTGTCCTCGGCCCCTTCACAGTGCCTCCCTAGACACACACACCCTTAGCTCTGCCCCTCTCCTCCAACTCGGAATGCCTCCTCATATCCCCTTAGCTCTGCCCCCCCTCCTCCAACTCGGAATGCCTCCTCATATCCCCTTAGCTCTGCCCCCCCTCCTCCAACTCGGAATGCCTCCTCATATCCCCTTAGCTCTGCCCCCCCTCCTCCAACTCGGAATGCCTCCTCATATCCCCTTAGCTCTGCCCCCCCTCCTCCAACTCGGAATGCCTCCTCATATCCCCTTAGCTCTGCCCCCCCTCCTCCAACTCGGAATGCCTCCTCATATCCCCTTAGCTCTGCCCCCCCTCCTCCAACTCGGAATGCCTCCTCATATCCCCTTAGCTCTGCCCCCCCTCCTCCAACTCGGAATGCCTCCTCATATCCCCTTAGCTCTGCCCCCCCTCCTCCAACTCGGAATGCCTCCTCATATCCCCTTAGCTCTGCCCCCCCTCCTCCAACTCGGAATGCCTCCTCATATCCCCTTAGCTCTGCCCCCCCTCCTCCAACTCGGAATGCCTCCTCATATCCCCTTAGCTCTGCCCCCCCTCCTCCAACTCGGAATGCCTCCTCATATCCCCTTAGCTCTGCCCCCCCTCCTCCAACTCGGAATGCCTCCTCATATCCCCTTAGCTCTGCCCCCCCTCCTCCAACTCGGAATGCCTCCTCATATCCCCTTAGCTCTGCCCCCCCTCCTCCAACTCGGAATGCCTCCTCATATCCCCTTAGCTCTGCCCCCCCTCCTCCAACTCGGAATGCCTCCTCATATCCCCTTAGCTCTGCCCCCCCTCCTCCAACTCGGAATGCCTCCTCATATCCCCTTAGCTCTGCCCCCCTCCTCCAACTCGGAATGCCTCCTCATATCCCCATAGCTCTGCCCCCCTCCTCCAACTTGGAATGCCCCCTCATATCCCCATAGCTCTGCCCCTTCTCCCCCCCCCCCCACAGTGCCTCCTTAGACATACCCGTAGCTGTTTCCCCAATTCCCTTCACAGCATTCCCCCATCAGATCTCCTAGTTGTACCCCCTTCCCCCTTGCAACACTCCATCCGACCCCTTAGCTGTACCCCCATCCCCCTACCGCAGAGTGCTGTAAATCATTGCAAGACTGGCCTAGGGTGGGTCAACACTCTGCCACTGAGTCACCCGGGGCCCGTCAGGTAAGTGGGCAGATTCAGCAGGAAAACAAGAGGGAGAGAGGCCCAGTATGGAAGGGGTTATGCTGGAGCCAAGAGAGATCATGTGACTGGATGTGGGCTGATCACATGATCCAGACTGGGGCTATAAGGAAACAGCCGCGTCCTGCTTGCATCAGTTCCAGGAACAGTCGTCCTGCACTGGGAGCAGGAGCCCCCTTCGGTCATGCCCCCAGACTGCCGTAAGTCTGCTCCAGAGTCTTTGGTTCATATCGGTGGATGGTGCCATCATAACGGGCAGTTACAGATTAATCCGTACCAAGCTGCACCAAAGCGCAACGCGCCTGTTGCAGTTTGGTTTGAAATCTAAGAAATTAAAAAAACCAACCAAAAAACCTTTGCATGTGCAAAATGGCTGCCGGCCTGTTCTGCGCATGCCTGGCCTTTTCCAAAGTGGGAAGCTAGTCTGCACACGTGCAGCGGCCATTTTGCGAAGACACAGACTGGCTGCCCTTTTCCAAAATGGTGGCGATGCTACTGCCGCCATTTTGAAGAAGGGCGCGCGCAGGCGCAGAACGGTCGGGTGGCCATCTTGCACAGGCACCTGGTGGTGGTTTTTTAAAATTATTTTTTAATTTTGTTTTTAGAATTTTTTATTAATTCATAATTAAATCCGGAAAGTAAAGCTCCAGATCCCTAATGGATGCGAATCCATGACTTTCTTCGGACCCCTACGGAAACGCAGCGTGGTAGAAATCCTACATCGGGGGGCAGAGGAAACTTGCCGCTTTAATTAATCCAAGCGCCGGGGGCCATGGGGAAGATGGAGTAGAGGTGTGAGGGTCTATAGATCACAGATCTGTGCCATGGATCGCTGTCCTCTAGCCATGGCTGCATGCCTGCCTCTCCCTTCCTTTCCTCCTCCTAATCTCACTCTTTCGGTGCTGGATCCGGAGACTGGAAAGGGTCCACATAAAGGCCCAGGCCTGATGTTCCCATAGACGACAGGAGAAAAACGACCAGGCCATGAGGCCAAACCTCCACCTGATCAGAATGGTTCATTACGGCAGGGGCGAGATCATTCCAGCCAGGCCTCATTAATAAATCAGACGAAAGCTTGGGGGGGGGGGGGGAGGGAATGTAATTGGCATAGCCGAAGTGGCGGTAGCAGCAGCAGCAGCAGGATCCACCCCGTGTGAGAGGAATATAAAGAATGTCAACACGCAGGGAAGCCAGCATGGAGGGGAATAAATCCCTCCGAACACAGGCACAAAGAGCCAGCTCGGCGCTTCCCAATAGAACAGCAAGTGGCTGGGAATCCTTTCAGAAGAGCCCCCATTAATCTAACCCTCGCTCGCTGGCACAGAGAAGGGGCCGAGCTAATCTCGGCCGGCGGAGCCCAGCGCGAGGTTTAATCCTATTCAGCCGCCTGAGCCCCAACAGTGAGCCTGGCGCAGCGGGACGCGCGGGCCTTGCCCCACCGTGTGAAGAATGGCACTGCTCATGGTAAGAAGCCAGGGCAGGGGGAGAAGGGGACTTTCTATAGCTCCATTGACACGCTCTTTCGCTCGCCGCCGCCGCCGCCACCGCCCTTCCCGCGGGGAAGCAGATCAGGTTGCTTGGCTGAACACCTGGGCGGTGGCTGGTGGGAGACCATGGGAAAGAGAGAACAGCAGCGCTCCCCCCACGAGCTGGGCCCAACAGCATCTCAACTGACCCCAGTCCCTGCCACAGACATGTTACCCCTCTTCCCCAGGTAAGTCTCCCATGCCCCTCGGTCTATGAGAGAGTGTGAACATGACGGACCCCCCTTCCCCAGGTAAGTCTGCCATGCCCCTCGGTCTATGAGAGAGTGTGAACACGACGGCCCCCCCTTCCCCAGGTAAGTACACCGTGCCCCTCGGCCTATGAGAGTGTGAACACGCCAGACCCCCCTTCCCCAGGTAAGTACACCGTGCCCCTCTGTCTATGAGAGAGTGTGAACACGCCGGACCCCCCTTCCCCAGGTAAGTACACCGTGCCCCTCTGTCTATGAGAGAGTGTGAACACGCCGGACCCCCCTTCCCCAGGTAAGTACACCGTGCCCCTCTGTCTATGAGAGAGTGTGAACACGCCGGACCCCCCTTCCCCAGGTAAGTACACCGTGCCCCTCTGTCTATGAGAGAGTGTGAACACGCCGGACCCCCCTTCCCCAGGTAAGTACACCGTGCCCCTCTGTCTATGAGAGAGTGTGAACACGCCGGACCCCCCTTCCCCAGGTAAGTACACCGTGCCCCTCTGTCTATGAGAGAGTGTGAACACGCCGGACCCCCCTTCCCCAGGTAAGTACACCGTGCCCCTCTGTGTATGAGAGAGTGTGAACACGCCGGACCCCCCTTCCCCAGGTAAGTACACCGTGCCCCTCTGTCTATGAGAGAGTGTGAACACGCCGGACCCCCCTTCCCCAGGTAAGTACACCGTGCCCCTCTGTCTATGAGAGAGTGTGAACACGCCGGACCCCCCTTCCCCAGGTAAGTACACCGTGCCCCTCTGTGTATGAGAGAGTGTGAACACGCCGGACCCCCCTTCCCCAGGTAAGTACACCGTGCCCCTCTGTCTATGAGAGAGTGTGAACACGCCGGACCCCCCTTCCCCAGGTAAGTACACCGTGCCCCTCGGCCTATGAGAGAGTGTGAACACGACGGACCCCCCTTCCCCAGGTAAGTACACCGTGCCCCTCTGTCTATGAGAGAGTGTGAACACGCCGGACCCCCCCTTCCCCAGGTAAGTACACCGTGCCCCTCGACCTATGAGAGAGTGTGAACACGCTGCCCCCCCCCCTTCCCCAGGTAAGTACACCGTGCCCCTCTGTCTATGAGAGAGTGTGAACACGCCGGACCCCCCCTTCCCCAGGTAAGTACACCGTGCCCCTCGACCTATGAGAGAGTGTGAACACGCTGCCCCCCCCCCTTCCCCAGGTAAGTACACCGTGCCCCTCGGTCTATGAGAGAGTGTGAACACGCCGGACCCCCCTTCCCCAGGTAAGTACACCGTGCCCCTCTGTCTATGAGAGAGTGTGAACACGCCGGACCCCCCTTCCCCAGGTAAGTACACCGTGCCCCTCTGTCTATGAGAGAGTGTGAACACGCCGGACCCCCCTTCCCCAGGTAAGTACACCGTGCCCCTCTGTCTATGAGAGAGTGTGAACACGCCGGACCCCCCTTCCCCAGGTAAGTACACCGTGCCCCTCTGTCTATGAGAGAGTGTGAACACGCCGGACCCCCCTTCCCCAGGTAAGTACACCGTGCCCCTCTGTCTATGAGAGAGTGTGAACACGCCGGACCCCCCTTCCCCAGGTAAGTACACCGTGCCCCTCTGTCTATGAGAGAGTGTGAACATGACGGACCCCCCTTCCCCAGGTAAGTACACCGTGCCCCTCGGCCTATGAGAGAGTGTGAACACGCCGCCCCCCCCTTCCCCAGGTAAGTACACCGTGCCCCTCGGTCTATGAGAGAGTGTGAACACGACGGACCCCCCCTTCCCCAGGTAAGTACACCGTGCCCCTCGGCCTATGAGAGAGTGTGAACACGCCGCCCCCCCCTTCCCCAGGTAAGTACACCGTGCCCCTCGGTCTATGAGAGAGTGTGAACACGACGGACCCCCCCTTCCCCAGGTAAGTACACCGTGCCCCTTGGTCTATGAGAGAGTGTGAACACGATGGACAAGCCAAACGGAGACAACTGGGTGTGCTAGGCAGGACTGCCCTGCTGCTTCTGTGGGCAAGTCCCAAAGCTTCTGGCCAAGGCGGGCAATGCCTCCACGCTGCAGGGCACTTCCAGGTAGGTGTGGCTCAGTGGGCGAGCGAGGGAGCATGGAGGTGTGTAAAAATGGGTGAGCGTGAATGCTTGTGAGTGCGTGACAGGGTGGAGCTATTTGCCAAGGGTGGGTGGGCTTATGTCCCTATTTGGCCGATTAAAATGTTGGGAGGTATGTAATTAACTCCAGATTACCTGGGGTGGGGGGGCGGTATTAAGCATGTGTGAATACTCCAAGCCATTTGCAGTGCCCCCCGCCCCCCCCCCCCCCCCCCTCAAAGTACAGACCTAATCTCCTACAGGCCTTTGCAATTCTCCTGAAGTTCTCACAATGCCGAGGGCCAAAATTGGGGAAACTGGACCCTTGGATATGATCCCATCATGCAGAGGGGCAAAGGGGAGGAGGGGCAAGGTACCTCTCTGAAGGGTGTGAACACTTTCTAAGGTAGCTACCCGTGGGGCTACATTCCTGTGGAAACCTGCGCTCTATTCGCTGGAATGGAGCTTCACAGGGTCCCGCTAACAATTCGGAGAATGGGTCTGCGCGGTGCTTGGAAATCATTCACTTCGCTTTAGAGATGGGAAACCGAGGCACAGGGAGGTCAACTGAGTTGCCCAAGGGGATCCTGGGAGTCTGTGGCAGCGTCAGGCACGGAAACTAGGTCTCCCATCTCGGGGCCCAAGCCAATAGGCTGCCAAACATCCCCTACAGCATGAATGGGGAAGCTTTCCCTTGCCAGGGGCCACGTGTCCCACCCCTGTAGGAGTCTGTGGATCAAAGCATCCTGTGGAGGGAGGAAAATGGGGGGAGCTTTTCTCCTCACAGTCCTCTCTGAGGAGCCTTCTTCTCAGTGCTGTGACGGGACCCCTGTACAGCACTACCTTCCCCTCACTTCTTACCACAGCCTCTTTCAAAGCTCTGCAGGCTCGGCATTGACAGTTTCTAGCCGGCCCTCACCCCACACTGACTGGAATGCACCAGGCGGCCACTGGTTTTAGCCTCCCACAAAGAGGAAGGTTGCTGATGTATTTTGCTTACGGGGCTGGGCGCCTGGCCCCCCCTGAGCTCTTGTCCCGCTCTCTGCACGACAGTGAGCAGGCTGTTTCCCCATCTGTATAATGGGTACTATTCTATTTGTCTCCCTCCCAGCTAGGTGGTTCAACTGTGTAAAGTGCCCTGAGAACCCTGCATGGAAGGGAAATGTGTAAACTGATATCGAGGCTTTGGCACCCTGTCCCCCTCTAGTGGCAACACTGGGCCATGCGGAGGCTGTGGCGCTCTGTCCCCCTCTAGTGGCAACACTGGGCCATGCGGAGGCTGTGGCGCTCTGTCCCCCTCTAGTGGCGACGCTGGGCCACGCGGAGGCTGTGGCGCTCTGTCCCCCTCTAGTGGTGGCACTGGGCCACACGGAGGCTGTGGCGCTCTGTCCCCCTCTAGTGGTGGCACTGGGCCACACGGAGGCTGTGGCGCTCTGTCCCCCTCTAGTGGTGGCACTGGGCCACACGGAGGCTGTGGCGCTCTGTCCCCCTCTAGTGGTGGCACTGGGCCACACGGAGGCTGTGGCGCTCTGTCCCCCTCTAGTGGTGGCACTGGGCCACACGGAGGCTGTGGCGCTCTGTCCCCCTCTAGTGGTGGCACTGGGCCACACGGAGGCTGTGGCGCTCTGTCCCCCTCTAGTGGTGGCACTGGGCCACACGGAGGCTGTGGCGCTCTGTCCCCCTCTAGTGGTGGCACTGGGCCACACGGAGGCTGTGGCGCTCTGTCCCCCTCTAGTGGTGGCACTGGGCCACACGGAGGCTGTGGCGCTCTGTCCCCCTCTAGTGGAAACACTGGGCTACACGGCGGCTGTGGCGCTCTGTCCCCCTCTAGTGGCGGCACTGGGCCACGCGGCGGCTGTGGCGCTCTGTCCCCCTCTAGTGGTGATGCTGGGCACTGAAAAGGCCCATGCATCTGCTGCTTGTCCGAGCTACAAAACCCAGTTAAGTAGCCTGACCCACAGCTCCCCGGGCCAGCTCCTCAGGCGATGCTCACGGTTAGGTTATCACTTCTAGCAGTTTGACCCTGAGATTCCCAAGCTGACCTGTAAAGCCCTAAATGTTTTTGGGCCCCAAGTATTTGAAAGACGGCCTCGTCCCTCATGTCCCATCGCGGCCTCTGGGGTCAGCTGGGATCACCCTCTTGCGGGGACCATCCTTAACAAGGGCATGCAAAGAGGCCTTCTCGGTGGCAGCCGCACGATTACGGAACTCGCTCCCCTTGGAGATTCACTGAAGCCCAGGCCTGTCCATCTCCCAGAAGCAATACAAGCATTTTTGGTCTGACCAGGCTGGATAGAGTTGGGTGGGGATTTTTGTATGTTTTTACATGTTTTGATATGTTGTAAGTCACCCGGAGTCTTAGTGGAAGGGCACATTATACATTAAAATAACTAAATAAATAAATTTTGGCAAAATAGCGTCTTGGTGTCACGCTGCGGACCGGGCATGGCCTGAGCGTTTGGGCCCAACCTTTAGCTAGGGTTGCCACAGATGCGCATTGTTCCAGGACACATGAAAAATACATTATGCAGGGCCTGCATTGATGCCAAGGTGCCAGGCCCTGCAACATGTATTTTTAATACGTGCCCTGAAAATCTTTGCCTATACAGCAACCCTACCTTTAGCTCCCTTAAAGGGACAGTGCGCGTACCATTTGAAAGCCACGTAGGCCAGGAGCCCCACCACCACGGCAGCCAGGATGGAGCAGTAGACCGGGATGATGTTCTTGCTGTTCTCTTCAGGCAGAGGGGGAACAAATTCTGAGGAGGAAGAGGAGTTGTTGGGGGAAACGCTGCCCTCCGAGTCGGACAGTGGAGGCTTCTTCGGGGACTCCTTGCGCGGGTCCCCCTCCGTGCGCTTCAGGATCTGTAGCTCTTTATCTGCAAACAAACCAAGCAGAGAGTGAGACCAACCCGCAAGAAGTTGCCATTTTCGGTCAGGGGCCTCTTTGGCCATCTGTGATTGGGACATGTGGACGGGCCCCACCAGGGTCTCTGAATGCACTGATCCACCATGCGCCCAACGCTAGCAGGGACCTCACCCGTCCAGGCTCGGCTGCTGCTGGGCCTGATCCTGTAAAGACTTGTGGTGACCATCAGGGCCTGATAGGTCCTGCTGGGTTTTGTATAAAGACCTGGGTGGGGTTCCTGCTGGGTCGTTACATGTTACCCAGCAGCGCCCGTCAGGCCCCTATGGTCCACAAGTATTTACAGAATCAGGCCCAAGTGGCAGCTGAGTCAGGTACAAGCACAAAGGCAATAGTCAGAGGGGGAATCCAAGCATGTAGTTGAGAAGCCAGACCAGGGTTCAAATTTCAGGAAATCAAAGACCAGACAAAGCAAGGTCAATTATTTATTTATTATATTATATTATTATTATTATTATTATTAATAGTAGTAATTAGGGTCACTGCATCCAAGCGAGGGTTGGATTCGATGACCCGAGGTCCCTTTCCAACTCTGTCATTCTAGGATTCTTACTATTAAGTATTTATATAGCACCAGCAATGTAGCTGGCACTGCACCATCATTGATTAGAGAGGGGCCTACAATCTAGGAGAGACGGTGTTGAGAAATTTCAGGGGCATGTCCTTAGCTTAGAAGCCGCATGAACACGAGAAGCGCTGCGCTGGGTTAGGGCACGGGTTTACGCCTGGCTTACGAGAGAGGTTCTTGGAGGCATATGAGAGCCCTGAACTTTTAAAGATTCCCCCCCAAGCCCAGCCTCATCATTAGGCAATGGGCTACTTTGAATTGGTCTATATGCAAATTTTATGCAAATTGTATCCCACCTTTTGAGCGCCACTGTCCCTCATTTCAGAGTCCAGGGGCTGCGAGGTATGTCCGACCGGGATCCCCATTTTGGGGTGGGTCTTCGTTTTAGTTCTAACCAAAACCTCCTGATTCTGGCTACCTTCACAGGTCCCTCAGCCAGAGCATCCGGGCCCTTGTTCTGTTCCAGGACGTGGTGAAAGAGAGGTCCAGTTTCAATAGTGGCACAAAGCATTGTAGAAAAAGACCCAATCCTGCACCCAAGTGCAGCAGGAACAATCTAGGATCAGCCCCACATCCTGGTTTATGCCATGTCTGAAATCCCTCTCGAAAGAGGAGATTGAAGCCGGGTAACATTCTCTGAACAAGGCCCTTATCTATCAGGGGAAAGAACGCCTGCTCCACCACTCCAGCCATTCTCCGTCCTCCCTCTCCGGCTAAGGCATCCCCCTCCCTGGGCGCCAGGCCCCTTGCTTGGCTACATCAAAGATGCCAAGATAGGCAGTGGCTGGGGATTCCTTCAGAGCATCTGTCGCATACGTTGCAAAGTGATGACAAGCTACGGGCCAGTGGAAGGGACTCGTCTACGGAGGAACAGTCCGAGATGGAGTGGGGTGGAGGGTGGTTGGGGGCAGGGAGGTGTTTTCTGCCTTTCATGATACAACCTTGCTGGAAACAAGTTTGTCTTTAAAAGGCGAAATGGGGCACGCAAGCCCTCTCTTAGGCTGCACGCAGGAGGCGACAATCGATGAAAGCAATTTGCAGCTGCAGATTCCTGAAGTGAATTGGGATACTCGTCTCCGAGAGAGCCAGTACCTCATTTTTGCATTTGCTGCAAGAATTCAATCGCTTGGATCTTTGGTCTGCCTGTCCTAGAACTTGGAATGACCTACCTGACAAAAATGTCTAACCCTATTGAAGATACCCTATCGGAACCAAAAATGGTGGTGTGGGTAATAACCAACGTTGTTTATGCTCCGTCCGGTATCGGTTCTGGGTCCCCAGGGTTTTAGGGGGTGGGGAGGTGTTTCAGATAATTTGGTGGTTAGGTCATTTTGGCATTTGGTTACGTCACATAGGCATTCTTAGCACTATTGCGCATGTGCAGTTGCCAGAAACGATGGAACCAAAATGCCCGGAAAACCAAACTGACCCCCACCCCAAACAGAATAGCTTTAAAAATGGATAAGATAGGATCCACATTTTGCGTCGTGGCTATTCTTCTGGTACTCAAAAGGCTAACTGAAACAAATCATAACTTCAAATGGCACTCGGAATGCTTTACAAATTCACACAACAGAATACAATATAATGCGAAGAAGAAACCCACTATCCATTTCAGCTCAATCGACAACTTAATTTGCTTTGTTTTCTTCATTACTTGGTGCCTTGTTATTTTGGTTCTTCGTTGCCTTTGGTTTTCAGGACTTTGTTACTCTGTCTCTTCAGTTCTTTCTTCCCTTGCTTAGCCAAATTCAAAACTAACCTCCAAATATCTAAGTAAGGAACGCCAAAGGCATCCGGTAACAAAATATTTGGGGGGTGCAGTTCGTTGTTTTTTTTTAATTACTAAAACGAATGAAGCCCCATTCGCTTTAGCTATTCAAATACAAAAACTAATGAACAAGCACACACCCCATAACACAGCAGGACCCCCCTAAAACAGAAAAACACAGCAGCCTAAACTCACGGCAGCGCTGAGAGGGAACCAGGCCTCTGCTTTCATCCGTTTGGGGTTTTAAATTAAAATTAAAAAGCCTGCACACGGGCAGAAGGAAGGCCCGCCGGGACCGTTATGCACCTTCTCCAAAATGGCGCCAATGCTGCCAGCGCCATTTTGGGAAAGGGGACACATGCGCAGAACTGATTTGGTGGCCATTTTTCAAATGCGCAGTGATTTTTAAAATGTTTTATTTTTAATTTTAAAAAAATATATAAATTTTTTTAAAATCACTGCGCATATGCAAAATGGCCGCCAAACCATTCTTTCCCAAAATGGCGCCGGCAGCGTCGGTGTCGTCTTGGAAAAGGACAGAACGGTCTTGTGGACATTTGTGCATGCACAGTAATATGGGGGGGGACCCCTGAAAACGGTAGGGTCGTTTATGAAAACCCCTGAAAACAAAGGGAGTTGGGTAAATGAAAATGGTACGGGCGCCTTCTGCACCCCCCTACAAAATATTCAATAACCAAGAATCAAATGACCCAGAATCAAATGACCACGTAATGAAGTATTGTATTGCAAACCACAGAATAACTAACAAACCGCAAAATTTTAAATGAAGATTATTTTTTTTCAAATCCAAATTCATTTTACAATCGTGAATTTCAACGTGACAATTTTTGTAAATTTGTTTTGGCCAGTCATTCCAGCGCAAAACGTGTCCTCCCTCTGGAGCACAGGAGCAGCAGGGAGCGCTGCTTGGATTCTGGGTGAATTATTACATTTTTTTGCACAAGTAAAAATAGTTGATTAAACTTAGCAGATGTCACTTTTTTAAAAAATAAACAAAGCTCACATGAAACTAGGGATGTTGACTATGGTGGGGTGCGGGTTCAAAAAAACATTTTCATCATTCTTCCCGCCTTCTCCAACATTCACCACTTTGCCAGGAAGAGCGCACCAGTGTAAAGACTGGTGGGAAAGAGTAGTTACTGTGGGAGACTTCACTTCAGAAAAGTGAAGCGCAGTGGACCCGAGTTCAAATCCTGTATTAGTCATGAACGTCCTAGGTGGACTTGGGCAAGTCACACTTTCTCAGCCTCTTGTCTGCCATGACTCTGCCCCCTGTGGAGCATTGTGGGCTATCATTGTGAACCGTCATACATGGCTGGGTTACGTCAGAAAAGGGTGCAAGAGCCCCCTTTGCCCTGCTCCTGCAGGTGATAACCCAACTGCCCCCATCTGGGGAGAAGCTGTAGCAGGAGTACACACACACACACACACACACCAACCCAGCCAGAGAGGGGTCTCAGGCCTCAGAGCCTTTTGGCTGAGTAGTCCTTTAGGGTAAGCCTGCCCCGCTCCCCCCCCCCCGCCCCGCCCCCAATAGCACCTCCTCTCTTAGGGGCTCCCAGCAATGAATCTGGTTGCAAGAGTCACATCCTTCTAGTCAATCCCACTGCCAGGAGCTGGGGTAATACATCTCAGCAGTGAGATGAGCTGCAAACGTTAGGGCTCTGCCAGTGGACTGGCTGGGGGGGGTCTCGTAAAGGAGCTTTGAACTGCACCAAAATTTCAGCATTGTGCCAATCTTGCAATTCCCATGGAACATGCGATAATGTAGTTTCCACGGGGTCCCAACTGTGTTTGGGCTTTTTAGCGAAGAGCGGTGTAACTCGCTGGGGAAGTATACGCCAGCTCCTTCCGCGGTGGCTGCAGTAATCAGAGACTAGCAATTTTTCAGTGGCAGAGTTTTAGACATGAGGCTTGGGGTGTTGGAAAGCTCATGGGTTCAAGTCTCTCTGTTATACGAACACGCAACCCCTTTGGCGTCTCAAGTTTTCATGTAAAAAACATCTGGTTCGTTGTAATCTACACGGTGGCCAAGCAACCTGTAAATGAGGAGTGGGGGACCTTTTCCCTGAAAATTAGTATCAGCTCTGAGAGCTACCTAGGAGTTGGGCTAGGGGGGCTTGAGAGGCGTGCTCTGGCTGGGTGAAGGAAGAGGCGGGTCCAGATCATGGATCTATTTCCCCATCCTTGAGTGTGCGCCTCCAGCTCTGCTTCCAGCTTACCTGGAAGCTCGGTCTTTCAGTGCTTGAGGGGAGGGACAGATCCGGCAACAGAAAAGGGGGCCAAATAAAAGATTTGACCCACAGGCCAGAAGCTTCCACACCTACCACAAACAAAGCTCAAATCCCTGTCACCTTGTCATGTCCTTGATGCTTTCCCAAACTAAGCATCAGCCGACCCCAAAAGTTCAAAGAGACATGCCCCAGAAAATCCCGAGATCAGCTTTGAAACTGTACAATCTAGCCCTAGCGTAGCCTAGGGATAATGTGTTGGACTTGGCCCTAAGAGCCCAGGGTCCAAAGCCTCTCCCAGGTATGAACTCACTGGATGGCTCCGGCAAGTCAACTCTCTGTCAGTCTCAGTTCCCCATCTGCAAAATGGGAACAATGCCCCACGAGCACGGGGCCGCCAGGAGAGCCCTGCATTTTATCTTTCCCCTGGGCCCCACCAATTTTAAGGCCGTCCCTGCCTGCCTCCCAGGGCTGTTGTAAAGGTGAACTAGAGAAGGATTATAAAGCACTTTGAACAATGAAATCACTATAATATAATAAAATAATACTAATAATAAAATTAAAATAAATGTTGGCTTCATTTTCTTTTCCTTTGGGGCCATGATCCAGAAGCCACTTACTCTGGAGTAGTTCCTTTGCAGCCCTTCCAATGGGACTGGAGTGAGTGATTTGTGGCTTTCGGCCGTTAAATAACATTTTCAAGCCTTTCTCCAAAAACCAGGAGAGAAAACTTCCTTTTTAAAGACAGAAAAGTTAAAACTCTCCCGATTTGACCCCAAATCGCCTGACCTGCCAGCTTCGAGAAATCATCTAAACATCCCGAGGCCCAGCCAGATGATCCATTCCAGCCCTTTGCATCCATGTTCCGCGTTTTGAAGGCTATTCCTCCCCTCCCCTCCCTCCCTCTCTCCTTCAGACTGCCAGGCGGATATTAGTTTTTTTGCTTCCCTCCTCCCAGCGCAGACCTTAATCATCTACCCAAATTAAAAAAAAAAAGGAGAAGAGAGCAAGCACTTTCATTCCAGAGGGCAAAGGTCATGACCTCTCCCCTTCCCACAAGGGGGTCAGCTCTGCCCAGGCTCCCTACTAACTCCAGAGAAATTACAGATGGAAAAGCTTTAATAAGCAACTGAATCCATCCCGGCCCAGGAGCTATCATGGATCAATGGTTGCATTATACTCGCTGGGTGTGTCATGGCCTGAGTGACAGATGAGAACTTCTGTAGGAGACGATCGGGGGGGGGGCGCGTAGCTACCATGGGGCAAGGGGCCTCAGTTGAAACTGGGCCCTAGACTGTAGGGGGGAACCCTCTGGAAGTGGCCTGAGCACTGCTAAGAAATTTTCAGAGTGGGCAGGGGGGTGGGGGAGAAGCAGGACCAACACCCTGCCTCCACCCACTCTGAACATTTTCTAGCGGCACTCCTGCCCAAGAAGGAAGTTTTCAGAGTTGGGGAGGGTAGCGTGCTGGCCCCACAAAAGCCATTTTTACACGGACGCTCCCTCACCGCCACTGGGTGTGCGGGAGGTGGGTGGGGGGTGGTTCCATGTGTATTCCGCAGCAGTGGGTGGGGGGATGGGTGTCCAGTCATGGAAACACCACGGGCGGTGGGGTGGGTGCTGCTGGCGCACACCCATCTCCACCTCTCACCCACCCATGGAGCCGTTCGACAAAACAGAGGCGCTTCCATGGGTGGAAATGGGAGTGCGTCTGTGGGAAAGGGAACACCCCCCATCCCCCACCCACGGTCTAATTCTTAGAAGTCGAGAGTGTTCCAGAGTGTGTTTGTGCGCGTGTGTCTTTTTGGGGGGTGAGCGGCCCCCTCCCTTCCAACATCGCTGTGGTGAGCTGGTATCCTGAGGCCTAACGCCCCAGAGCAGGGAGGGAGAGCCTAAGGCCGCTTTTATAGAGGCTCCGGAGTCTCGCGTTGAAAGAGAAGTCGGAAGTGACGCACTCCCCGTTGTCGGCAGTGGCAGCGCCGCAACCACACCCGCACGTCACTTCTGTATCTGGCCCCTGGATCCAGTTCCTACCCCCAAGCACAGAAAGGCTGAGCTCAGGGGAAGGGAGCAGAGAGGAGGGCACGCGCACACACGGACGGGGACCGATCCAGGATTTGGACCCTCTTACTCCTGAGCGCACCTCTTCAGCGCCCCCATCCCCAACCTCTCTGCCACACTCAGAACTTTCAAAATGGCCCCGGGGAGGGAAAAGGTTCCACCTACCCCCCGCCCCGGTATAGAACTACAGATTATTTCACAGAATGGTTTAATTGGCTTTAACCACAACCGAATTAAGGAAGAAATGGATATACAACCACCTGCAGCCCGAGGACAGAATTGCCGGGATCATTTATCATTTTAATTTGGAAGTCTTTATAGGGTTGTATTGAATTTTAGTTTCTATTGACATTCGAAAGGCGATAGTCTCTCTCTAACGGTACGGTCGTATTGCTGGATGATGGATTAAGGTTTTCTTTTTAAAGGAGAAAAGCATCGCAATAGAGATTTGGATTTGCCTTCCCTTGGGCTGCATCCACACATCACAGTTACCGCCTAGTGATTCATGGGGTGGCTTCTCTCATGACATCTGAACGGATCTACCACTGCAGCCATCGGTGGTAGCGGCACTACGGCTCTCTCCCGTTGTGCGGACTCCACGGATCACCTCAGAGTTGCTGCTATTCAGTAGCTAAGCCATCCGGGTTTTCCCACTTCTGGCAATCAGAGGGTTTAAAGGACACCCTAGGTGTGAGGTCTTCATACCACAGGGTTGCCACCTTTGTGGACACTTTGACAAAGAAAGGGGCGGAGCAAAGGGTCCCTTCTTCCCCTTTCTGACGTGATTGGCTGTGTCCCTTTAGGGTGTCGTCATGATGCTCTGAAAGATGTGGGATCACCTCAGAAATGGGGAGGGTGGGGCAGAGGCCTTGCCAGCCTCTTTCCCATAGGGCCACAATGCTCCACAGGGGGCAAATGGACTAAGGGGCAGGAGGGCCTTTTCCCGAGGTGGCCCCTGAGCTCCGCCCCCTCGGATAATCTGGAGAAACAGAGGCTCCACTCAAAACATGGAGACTGTGGGTGAAAACCTGAAGTCTGTGGGACAAGCATGAAAGGATGGCAGCTCTATCTGACCAACCTTACCTGAAGGCCGAGAGCCAAGATGAGAGACGATTATGGGGGATCCCCCATAATCGTCTCTTGTCTTGGCTTGAACCAAGTGATACTCTCGGCCTTCAGGACATCTCTGCTTTTGTAGAATCCCTCTGAAGAACCCCACGCTGCCCACCTGATGGAGCCAAGATAGTGGGATAAGGGGACCATTAAAACGGAAAGACGTACCTGCAAAAAACGTGTCGACCTGTTGTATTTCCAGTACCCAGATCGACTCAAATATATCGGGCACTGATTGGTACCTGATTTTGACCTGATTTGAGTACCCAATGTTCTGGAATGTTGACTTCCAGTTCTCGTTTTACGGTTTCCCATCCCAATGTTTCAGTTTTACATCCTGGCTTACGGATCGGAAAATTGGAAAGATCAGACCTGGAAATTACTGATTTGCCTGGTGCCCGATAGGTCATAGAATAGCTCATCGAGCCTCCAACGTGGGACTCAAAACTGTGGGTATTACTCAGAGGTAGGAAATCAGCTACCTGTTTCTGGTCCGACGTAGCATGGCAGGTTCTCACCATCTCAATCTGTGTTCAGCCAGCTAGTCTTGGCCAACGCTTGTCCCCACCCCTGCTGTTGAGATTCCCAGCTCTGCTACCACCCAAGATAGTGGATCACCTCTCCTCTTGCATACCCAGGCCTTCTTGATGCCAGGGTCCATTTTAATCTTTGCTCCCATAATATCATTGACGGGAGTGGGTTCCCCCATGCTGGTCTATTCCAGGACACATCGTATCCCTCTTACAAAACAAACAGTCACAGGATCCTGTCTCAAGCGGCTCATTTTCCCTCCTGCTCCTTGACCCCGACACACACACACACACGCACGCACGCACGCACGCACGGACTTGAAGAAAGCTTGGAGGAGGAGATCACACGGAAGCTGGCAGCCAAACACGCGGGGTGTGTGTGTGTGTGACAATAAAGTCTTAAAGGATCGCTGCTGGCCCTCCGCACAACACAGCCACCCAGCCTTTTAATACACTCCACTTCAGAGAGTTTCATTAACAGCGCAACACCAACACACCCAAGTTCCCTCCCCGACAGCCAAGCGGGATTAAAGGCACGGCGACCAGACAAAGGAGAGATTAGGGGCAACCCAAGGAGACACTGTCCTAGCAGACAAAAAAGCAACTGTTTCTCTAAAACAAAAACCCGGGAGAGAGAATGCTTCATCGGATTAATCCCTTGATGGATTCGGGTTTAGAAACAACCCTGATCCTCTTCCTCAGTTTGGTTCAATTCATTCGATAGATAGATAGATAGATAGATAGATAGATAGATAGATAGATAGATAGATAGATAGATAGATAAACACCTGTTTATGCAGAATTTTTACATGTTTTGGGAATCGTGATCAAAATTCCGATCAAAATATTTCACTGCCTAAGGCGCATGAGCAAATGGCGGGCAAAGTGGCGGCAGTCAAATAGTGCCCATACTGCACATACACAAAAGGACAGCACCTTGCATGGCGCCACGATTTTGCGCACACGCGCTAGGTGGCATAATCGTTCCAATCAATCCAGCGAAACGGAAATCAGAACGTATCCTGGTTTGCATTTTGCCGGATTGAACGGAACAAAAATGGAATCCGGTTGAAAACAGAACGTCAGCCCTACGCAGGCAACCGTACCCCAGGTCCTCCTGGGAAAGTGGGGTTGGAACATGGGGCAGGCGTGACTGTAGTGGGGGAACGTTGGAGATTCTGGACAGTGCTGCTGGGGGGGGGGGGGGGGGGGGGGGAGGCTGGAGGATCCTCGGAGACAAAATGGTTGTCCAGTGTAGGCATGTTGGGAAGGGCCTACAGTAGCGTGGCCTTCCTGTGGAAGAACCGCAGAGGAAATGGCAGGGGGAAGAGAGAGGATGTTGGGGGAGGGTTGGGGGGGTGAGAGTAATTGCCCTGTAGGTGTGTGGGGAGGAGGCAGCGTGGCTGAATGGGGGTGGGGGTGGGGGGCTGTGCTGAGGCAGGAGCTGGGGGGGGGGGGGGG
>QEPC01000895.1:695922-707860 GCA_003113815.1 Sphenodon punctatus
GGGGGGGGGGGGGGGGGGCAGTTGTGGCTCTGAACCAGTTAAGCAGTTCCTCTCTCCCTTCTCTCAGCACACACTGGGTGTGTCCCACCCCCTGGGGGTGTCCATACTCACTCTCTTTGCACGGCTCACACTTGGTGTTGCTGGCACCACAGGGAACGGCAACCCCGTAACCCCAAGGACAGAGGTCACAGCACTCTCCGAGGGCAGTGAGCCCGCTTTCGCAGCCCTGATGTGCCGAGACCTGGAGAGGAAAATGGAAAGGAAGGGTAGAAAATCGGACAAAGAGTAGTTTGGCCAGGATTAAAGGGGACCGAGGGCGTCCCATTATCTCCCTCCCCTTGAACGTCCCTGTCAGATTCCCCATGCTTCAAGGAGCCAAACTACATATCCCATCAACCACTGCAGCACAGACCATGCGTCTTGGAATAGCCAGAGTGACCAATGTCCTTCCCCTGTGTCCCACTACTGCCTCAGTGAGTACTGGCTGCAATTTGGACAGGCTTTCCCCCTCACCAAAGGGATCATCCCTGCCAAATTTCAAAAAGATTGGATAACGGGTCTCAATTTTATAAGCAATGAAGGTTTTGTGATTTTAACAGACGTTGCAGATTTCCTAAAATCAATTGCAGGCGTTGCCTCTGTTTAAATTATAAAGGTTTTACTGGATGCAGAGATCTGCTTTTTGGAGCTTTTGCAGAGAGAGTGAAGAAGACAGGAGGAGGTGGGACGAGCAGAGTAGGAGCAGGTGCCAGAGGCACTGGCATAGGATCCAGTCATTGGCACCTCAAAACCTGTGGGGGCATACATGGGGGAGAAAAGGTTCTGCTTTTATGAAGCACTTGCAGTGAGCCTGGGGACTGCAGCGCACACAGTCACACACAAAGAGCACTGAGCCAATCTACGAACCACACACGATCTAGCCATGGTGGGGGCGGGGGCTGTGCAGCTTGGCAGAAGCTTCTATTTGCTCCCCAATGCCCACCCCAAGCTCCCTGATTAGTGATTGGGTACTGGCAAGTTGGAGGCCTATGCAGCATCTCCAGAGAATGAGCCTACACTAGGCATTTTCTTATGTTGGTCACAGTGGTACAACATAGTCAGTGCCATACTGGGTCAGACCAATGGTCCATCTATCCCAGCATCCTGTCTCCGACAGTGGTCAATCGCGGTGGTTTGGGAGAAGCTCCCAACAAGTCACAAGGGGGGATCCATTTCCTGTTGTTTTCCCCCAGCTCCCGTCATGTTCCCTGATCCTGTCTGGCTAATAGCTGCTAATGGACCTAGCTTCCAGAAACTTGTCCAAACCTCTTTTAAACTCAGCTATAGCACTGGCCCTTACCACAGCCTCTGGCAGTAGATTCCACAACCCAATTATACGCTGAGTGAAAAAAAAATTTATTTGTTTTAAACTTGCCACCCAAGATAGGTTTTTGATGCCAGTTGGTCAACAGAAATGTCAGTCATGTATTATCATTCTGTGCTGTGCCCAACCCAACCCCCCTGATTGTTACTGGGAAATTGGAAACATCTGCTTAGGAAAAAGCCAATAAGGGATTCTCTTATGTCCTCTGCTGTCACAGTGCTGCAGGATGTGTTTGGGATGCTAATTGGCCAGCCTGGATCTGTCAATCATGTTTCTTGATTGCTGGGCTGCTTTCCCCTCCCCTCTGCCTTGCTGCCTGAAGTCCCAGTTATGTTCTGAAATTTTCATTTTTGTCCCAAAAGTTGCAGGACTTATATTTGCACGACCTCTGTTAAAATCACAATTTTTCAATTGCTTATAAAATTGGGGCATTTAATCAAATCTTTCTGGAATTTGTCAGGGATGATCCTTTGCGTGAGGGATACACTCTGTTCTAATTTAATCCAAATTGGATTTAAAGCAAAGACGTTACAGGTGGAGATGTGTGGGCAAACCACAAAACTTACATTGCTTATAAAATAGGAACCCATTAATAGGAATCCATTAATCCCCTCTATCACCTCTATGCTGATGACACTCAACTCTCTCTCTCTACTCCCTCTCTCCATCTATCCAAGCTCACCTCATCAGCTGTCTCTCTGACGTCTCTACCTGGATGTCTCAACGTCAACTCAAACTCAACATGGCTAAAACTGAACTCCTTATCTTCCCCCCTCATCCTTCCTCTCCCTCTTTTCCCCCTCATCCTTCCTCTCCCTCTTCCCTGTCAATCCTCATTGATGGCGTCACCATCCTTCCTGTCCCCCAAGCCCCTAGCTTAGGCTTCATCTTTGACTCACCCCTTTCTTTTAAATGCTACATCGACTGTTGCCAAATCCTGTCACTTCTCCCCGCATAACATTGCTACGATTCGCCCTTTTCTCTTTCTCCTCTGCCAAAACCCTTGTTCATGCCCTGGTCATCTCTCGACTCTAACTTCCTTCTCACCGGCCTCCCTCGCTCTCACCTTATTCCCCTTATCTCCATCCAAAACTCTGCTGCCAGGATCATCCACCTCACCCGTCGCTTCGACCACGTGCAGTCCCTCCTCTCCTCTCTTCACTGGCTCCCCCTCCTGAACAAATCCTGCACAAGCTCCTAGTCTTCATCTATAAAGCTCTTCACAACCTTGTTCCCCTCCCACCTCTTTGTGCTAATTTCCCTCTGTACTCCGCTCCTCCTCTGTCCCTTCTCTCACCCTCCCATGCCTCCCCTGCTTCCCTAACCACCTTTGTCCCTTCTCCCTAACTTCTCCCCATGCCTGGAAATCCCTCCCTGCCCACATCCGCCTCGCCCCCTCCCTTCATACCTTCAAATCCCTCCTCAAAACCTACCTCTTCCGCTCTGCCCTCCCCAACACCTCACTCCCCTCATCTAGCTCCTGCTGATACCCTCCATCCAGCACAATCTGTTACCTGAGCTCTGTGTACTCATATCCTCACCACATGGACCAGCCAGCCATCATTCTCCCTCTCCAAAGGGCCGGTGGCACATCCAGGTCTTATACTGTCTTTGGAAGGAGGGGAGGTCCGGGGCCAGGCGGGTCTCCGTCGGGAGGGAATTTCAGTCTAGGAGCAGCCACCGAGAACGCCCTCCCCACCGTCGTCACCTGGAAAACCTGGGGGACTTCGAGTCGAGCGTCCCCGGCCGACCACAGGGGCCGCGGTACGACCCAGGGCGTGAGGCAGTCTCGCAGGTAAGCCATTTAGGTCAACATCAACACCTTGAATGGGGCCCGGAAGACAAGAGGCAGCCAGTGCAGAGAACAGAGCACTGGTGTAATGCGCTCGCGAGGACCCGTCCCCATAAGGAGACGGGCCGCCGCATTCTGCACCAGCTGCAGCCTCCGGACCGTCGCCAAGGGCAGCCCCACGTACAGCGCGTTACAATAGTCTAATCTAGACTAACCAATCTTTATGAAGTTTGGTTAACCAATTATGAAACCAATTAACCACTCTTTATGAAATTTGTCAGGAATGATCCCTTGTATGAGGGGTACAGTCTGTCCAAATTGCATCTACTTTGGATGGTAAGCGAAGACGTTCCCACTGGAAACGTATCACAAACCATGATGCTTATAAAATCAGTACCCTTTACCCAATCCTTTTGAAATGTGGCGTGGGTGATCCCCCCCCCGGTAAGGGGGTATATTTCCTCTCAGTTTCATGCACAAAGACATTGCCACCCAATAGTCCAACATTTTCATTTTTATTCCAAAATGTTATTTTTTTCCATTTTTGTTTTTCTGACATTAATAATGAAAAACAAAAGTTCTGTTATTCATATCAGAGCAACAAAAACAAGAGTGCACACCCCTAGGAAATAGATCCAGGGGCCAGATCCAGGAACTAGAAAGAAGCCACATAAAAATTTGCCAAAGACCACATTTGACCCCTAAGCTTGACCCCTGGTCTGCATCCTTCTTGAAATGCAAAGCCCCAAACTTTCCATTTTCCTCTAGTGAATTTCCTTTTATTGTTTGCAGGCCGGTCCTCTAGTTGAATCAAGCTCATTCTATCCTCTCCTCCCAGGTGTCCCTCCCAGCTCCGCGTCATCTTTGCTCTTTGAGAAGCAATTATCTCTCCGTCAATTCCGCTCATTAACGAGCACGGTGAAGCACACCGGATCCAGGCCAGACCCCTGCAGAATGCCAGCTGATACCTCCTCCCAGTTCGAAATCGATCTGACAATTATTCCCCTTCGAGCCAGTGGCAGAGCTGGAAACGGACCCCGTGCCGGGTGGCTTATCCCTGCTTGATTTCGGCTTCCCCTCGGCTCTCATTTCTGATTTCGCTGCAAATTAGCCCAGTAACCGGGCACTGCTGTGAATTTAAGATTTTCCTGTTCCTTAGAAATGTTTTCTCGGTCATCCTCCTTTTTCACTCCCTTAAGCCACGGTTACTCGAGTTGGTTCCATTCGAGACGAGATGTCTGCGCTCCTGAAAAACCAGGGGGGGCATACTCCCCTTAGGTGTTTGCATGAACAGTTATTTGGAAACACGAACCAATCAGGGACCTCGATTCATTGACCACTATGGCCGTTTTTAAAAGGACCGCGTGGGTGTGTGGGGATGAGCCCGCAGTTGCGGTGGATGAAGGTGGGTGTGCGGCCTTTCCCGCGGGCACACATCCACCTCCACCCATGGAGCCTCCTCTGGTTTGCTGGATAGCTCCGTGGAGCTGATACACACCCTCACCTGCGCACCCCCCACCCCTGCAGCATTAACAGGGACGCCTCCCCCCCTCCGCACACCCGCTTGCACACCCAGCCGGGTTGGGGGGGGGGGGCGCGCGGCATCCATGTAAAAACGGCCTATGTCTTAGTCAGGGGTGGTGGGAATTGACACAGTACTACTTTGATTTACACTGTCCAACTCCAAAGCGGTGTAGTAGCAACTTTCATTTAATTAAAATCAAAGTCATTTGGCTTACACTGCCTGAGCAATACTGAAGTGGAGTAGTTACTAGGGATGGGCGTCACGGATTCATATTAATCCATAACTGCTCGTAACGGGCAATTACGGATTAATACAAATATAATACTGCGCATGCCAGATCATTCTGCGCATGCGTGGCCTTTTCCAGAATGGTGGTAGTAGCGGAATGTGGTCTCAGAGAGGGTGGTTGTTGAGTTGGTCTCAAACAGAAGAGGTTGATGCTCGCTCTCTCTCTCTCTCTCACACACACACACACACACAGGTGATGATCTAGGTGGCAGGAGGCTTCATCGCGTTGCGCAGACACACTCAGTGGGCCTCTCTCTCATGCATCACAGCTGGGGTGGGTGCATGCATAGGGCTCAGTTAAGGCAGTAACCCAATTTGGTTGGTTTATTCAGCTTTCATTAATAACTTTCCTGCCCCGTCCCCTTTCACTGGTGATCGTGATCGTACCAATTCAATCCCAAGAACTCCTGTTCTCTAGTCAGTGGCAGAGAGGCAGGGTAGTCCAGTGGTTGGGTTGCTAGCTAGAGAACAGGGTTTATTTCCAAGTTCTAAGTCAGGAGGCATCGCCTTTGGGGCAGACTTGAACCCTGGTAATTTATTTTATTTTATTTTATTACAAATTAAGCATAGGTGAATAGTCTCAGTCCTTAAAGCAGCTGACCGATCAAGAACTCTTTAGCCTGGAAATGAAGTCAACTTTCCAGAGATCCCCAGAAGAGCCCATATGTCATCGAAACAGCTCCAAAGGAGCAAAGAAGCCAGCGTTCAAAGAGTCTACCTCAGATTTACTTTGGGGTAACCACTTTGTATGAACCAGCCGCAATCAACTCCACACGTCTTGAAAAGGAAGTGAACAGGGCTAAAGCCAGAGACTAAAAGCCTGGACAGCATATATTGTGAACTGCCCCGAGATGCTGTGAGCAGGAGAGGGTGGCATCTAAGTTTAAATAAATAAATAAATAAATAAATGAAATTAAATAAAAAACCCAAACAGGCTCCCGTAACAAGAGGAAGTGGTATCCTATTGATAACATCCCCTAAAACATATAAAAACCTCCGTTCTCTCCCCGAGATCCCTCTGAAAACTTCCCTAATCCCCCCACCCCCCAAACGCACATAACCTCCAAACCAACCCCAATTCCTATCCCAGCCTGACAAATACCTTTCCAAATAGAAACATTTACACTGGCGCCTCCAGAAGATGCTCACGCTCATGCTGAAGTGAACCTCCAGGGGAAGGAAGTTCCCTTGAACCAGGGCAGACACCGAGAACACCCCCTTGCGCACGCACACACACACCCCTGTCCCACGGACAAGAGTAACAGGTGGAACCCGCAGGAGGGCGCTCCCGGTGTAGTAGGACAAGAGATCTTTCAGGTAGGTGGGGCCCACACCGCTTAAGGCTTTAAAGGTCAAAACCAGCAAATGTGCATGCATGGCACACACACACACACACACACGGCCGGCCCCAGGCATGTGCCACATGTGGGGCTGCACACATGGCCCTGCAGTCAGCTGGGGCCCCGCACTTGCCTGGCTGGGTGGCAGGCTCCAGCCAGCTTCTCTCGCCAGTAAGTTCTTCTGCCTCCCCTCCCTGGTTCTGGTCCTCATCCCTCACCTGCCTCTGCCTGCTAGTAGTGCAGCAGCAGCAGCAGGAGACCAATTGGACTGGAAGATAAAGCTCTTTGTTTACAAACAGCTCCTCCCCAGGTGCTGATCAGAAGGTTGTTGCCTTGTAAAGAAGGTTCTTCGAGAAGGCTCCCAACATTCTCACAACTGGGTTGTGCATGCTCACCCTATTCAAAGAACAGACCACGTGATGGTCTCAAGCTCCTCTAGTTTAAAAGCACTCTTCCCCCTCAGAATGACAGTTCCTTCCAACCCTGGAGCAATAGAAGAAAATTCCATGCAGGGCTGGAAGGGTGGGTGTTGTGAGAATGTTCGGACCCATCTCAAAGAACCTTGTTTACAAGGTAATCGACCTTCTGTTCTTCTTCGAGTGGCTCCTCGCAGACCATTTTTACATGGCTCCGCCAGGTGTAGGGTCCGTGGGCATGCCAGTGCATGGGCAGGGCATACACACAGCTGCAAACGTATCCCCACTCATCCGCACCCACGGAGTAACCACCATTTCCCTCGGTTGCTCCGTATGTGGGGACGAGTGGGGATGTATGTTAGGCAGGTGCGCTCATGCACTCCCACTCACCGTGGGCGCATGCGCTGCATCATTCACATGGGGCTCCCCCACCCATGAATGCACAGAAATCTGCGCGTTCATGGCTGGGACATTCTCACAACTGTCTTACTTATAATGGCTTAGGTAGGAATTTAGGATGTAAAGCAATATCTATTCTGTCTTGGAAAATAAATCTGCAAATATGGTTCTGAGATTATTATGGCTGCTATTTCACTAACTCTTCTTAATGAAGTTATTGCCAACAGGAATACTGTCTTTAAATCTTCTCCCCATAACCAGTTCATTTGCACCCCCCATATAATCAATTCATGCTGCCCCGGGGGTGCAAATAAAATGGTTATGGGTGGGGGCAGCATGAATTGATTATGGGGGCACAATTGAACTGGTTATGTCTCTTTTCATGGCATAATGCGCTTAATAGGCTGGCTGCATTTTGGGAGTCTTGTGCGTGTGACAGCAGCACCTCTGGACCGGTCGCACCGCGTGCACAAGGCACCGGCGGCACCGGCAGCAAGAAGCAACAGGCCCTGGAGGCCAGATTGGCTAAGCTCACCCCCCTCCCCCAGTAAGGAAGCGGACGCAGTTTCTGTGCCTGCCTCGCTGCCCACCCGGCTGCCCTTGCGGCGGAACCACTCCTGGGAGTGATTGTAGATGCTCAGCTGGGGAGGTGGGGGGAAGCATTGGGAGGCCATGTTTGTCTATGGTGCCAAAGTGGGGGTGGGTGGAAGGAGAGAGAAGCATGAGGCCATGCTTTTCCACGGCTGCTCGGTGGGGTGGAGAATGGGAATCCTTCCTGTCCAGAGGGAGTACATTTTATGTAAATTTACACATTTGCATAATTAGGCGGGGCCTATGCAAATTAGGCCCCACACTTTGCACATGGCCTCACAAACCCTGGGGCCAGCCCTGCACACACACACACACACACACACACACACACTTATGTATGAATAGAGATAACTGCACAAAGACACCCGTGACAATATGTGAAAGTCCCGATTCCCTCATCCACCCCACCCCCTCATTCTTGCATTTCCCCAGCGGGGGTGACTTCCAAGGGCACCAGCAGAATTACGGCACAGGGCGTGGGAGAACTGAATCACCCCGCCCCTTTTGAAGTGTTGTGACATGATGCCTGGAAAGGAGGCGTGGCCACATCACAGAAAAGGGTGGGGCAAATGGGGTCCTGCCCCTTCTGCTATGACCACGCCCATTTCATGTCACAACGTACCCCCGTAGGAGGGAACGGCTTCCGTACGAGGAGAGGATCCAAAGATCAGGGCTCTTCAGGTTAGAAAGACTGACTGAGTGGGATAGGGCAGTTTTATGTCTCAAGGCAGTTGGTGTAGCCTAGGGGATAAGGTGTTCCCTTTGGACTGGGGTGAACAGGGTTCAAATCCCACCTCAGCCGTGAACTCACTAAGTAGCCTTAGGCAAGTCACCATCTCTCCGTTCCCCACTGTAAAATGGGCATAACAATGATCTACTTCATAGGGTTGTTGTGTGGGTGAACTAGAGGAAAGATCATGCGTGGAAAAACTGAAAGGGGTAACGCCCCCTGGCAGGAACCCCAGAGTGGGACAGCAAAAGGCTGCTGCCATGTCCTCTTTCTAACGTAATCCTGCTCCTTAGGAAGTGTTGTGGCATCACAATTCTCCATGGGGGTGGCAATGGAGCTTTCATACCTGGGACTGAAATAACCCTGCCCTTACAGAGCATCAGGACATCATAGGGTCCCATGGAGCAAGGTGCATGGTAAAAAAGGGCAAAGATATCCCTTCCCCATTTCCTACATGTTTGTCCACTGCCACCGCTGGAAGCCTCAATTCTCTGGTTTAGCCAGATGCTTGGGTTCAAAACACAGAGAGGCATCAATACGAGTTGGAGACAGGATACTGGGCTACATGTTCCATTGGCCTGTCCCAGTGCAATGGCTCTGCTGAAGCTGCTCTGAAACGGATTGTAAGGAACCATTGTCTGGGGGGGAAGGGCGGACGCAGGAAACTCAGACTGGGGAGACAGAGATGGGGTGCAAGGTTCAAAGCAGGGCAAAGGACCAAGGAAGCTGAGAGGCATGGCAGGGACTGGGATGAGCTGGAGGGGGCATGGCCGGGGCTACAGCTGAGGAGGGTGACCAGGACCAAACCGAGGCCACTTTCAGACATCCCAGCCCCCTCTCCATGCATATTCTGACTGGGGGTGGGGGGAGAATGCGCAGCCAGGATATGCACAGGGATCGGCTGGTCTGAAAGCCCCCCCATCCTCTCCCCCCCCCCGGTGTGGCTTTGCCGGCACGGATGCAAAGCTGTGCGGGTGGGGGGCTCTCAGACCAGCCGATTCCCGTGCATATCCTGGCTGCCTGCGCATTCCCCCCCCGCAGCCAGAATATGTGCACGGGGGGGGGGGGGTGGTGTAATGCCTGAAAGTGGGCTAAGTCAGGCAGTTCCGATCCTGTTCGAGGCTGCGTCTTGACGCAGATTCCGGTGTGTGGAGGAGGCCCATTGTCAGTCCAGGTTGCCAAGGCACCCAGTGACAATCTTGACTATTTTCTAGTGAATGTCCTTCTATCCAGGCTAAACTGACAGTGCAAGTGGAGGCGCCAGATCCCTGCCAGAGAAGGAAGGGACAGATGGAAAGAAAGGGGGGGGGGGGGGGGAGAATTAAAAAAGAGAGAAAGCAACCAAATGTTGTCACAGGAGCCGCGAGACCGTTCTGGTTTCGTTCCCGACTGTTGGGCGTCCAGAGGGCCCCATAAAACACATCTGTTTGCTGCCACTTGCCACACAGAGACGGCTATTGTGCGGCTCCCGGTGGGTCTCCTCCTCCTCGCCGTTTGCCCAAAGGTGTTTTTGTGGGAGGGGCGGGGAGGGGGAAGGGGCAGCAGGGACTCAGGGCACGGACTCTGCACTGCAGGATGTGCAAACCCACATGGGCCTGGAGTTTACAAACCACGATTGCCTCCTTCGGAGGCCAGCCGACGCCCAGGAGACCAGAAACGTCTCTCCTCACCGAGCTGGGGCTTGGACGCTGGCAGGAACTCCTCTCCTCTCCTCACCGAGGCTGAACGAACCCTGCCTGGCCGTGGCCCCGAAAGCCTCATCGTTCCGCCAACGACAGTGGGGGTAACAAGGCTGTGGTAGGCCCGGTCTCAGGTCTTCCTTCCAAGCGCTCCTGGCCAGCCTCCTCCCACAAAGGTTGTGGTGCTGCTCTGGCTCTCGATGAGGTTCCCCCCTACCCCTCAGAGTGGCAGCCATCCCACCAGAAAGGAAGTTAAAACGTAAGAGTCAGTGGGGCCTACGTCCCACCCCCACCCACTCTGGAAACTTCCTTCTTGGCGGGGCGGCTCTTTGCGAGAGGCCTGAGCGCCGCTAGGAAATGTTCAGAGTGGGTGCAGGCAGAGCACTGTCAGGGTGGGTGGGGGAGGGAGCAAGGCCAATTTCTTAGTGGTGCTCAGGCCCCACCGATGTCAGTGGCATAAGGGTTACACAATCATAGGGCCGGGGGTGGGGGGGGGACATTTGCCCTGGGGCCCAAACATAAATCCTATCTTGTTGTGGCATGGCCCGGTGGAAACCAAGCTGAGCGGAAGTGCCTGCAGGGCGTTGGCCACGCGAGACCCGTCCGGCGGGTGGCACCGGACGAAGCAAGCACTGGCAGCAGTCCAGCAAACGGAGGGAGAGGGGGTGGGACGGGGAGAGGACGGTGATGGCGGGGGCTCAAGTCTATTTCTTGCCTCTGGGCCCATTCCAACCTAGCTCCACCCGTGGAGGCGCTGCTCTACTCGCTCGCACGAAGCGCTGACGGCTTCTTTTCACCATTATGAGCACTTGTCTCTGGTGTGAGCAGAGTGGGGCCACTTTCAGACATCCCCCCCCCCCGCCGTGGGCACATATTCTGGCTGCGCATCCCCCCCCCCCCCGCCGCCGCCAGACTATACGCACGGGGGGGGGGAATGTCTGAAAGTGGCCTGGGTTTCAGCCGAGGGGCGAGTGGGAGGCGAGAGAGAGGAGGGTTCTGAGCTGGCCATTAGTCTGAAGACTCAGCTCTCAGGCAGGGACCACTTCTATCTTGTTTTTTGTAAAGCGCCAGGTACCTGTCTGACTACCTCTCTGACCGCTCCTTGAAAGTCTCGCTCCCCGAGTCAAACTCCTCCTCCCTCCCCCTTTCGGTTGGGGTTCCCCAAGGTTCTGTCCTTGGCCCTCTCCTCTTCTCTATTTACACCCTGTCCCTTGGCAAAATTATTGCCTCCCACTGGATTGGATTCCAATATCATCTCTACGCTGATGACATCCAACTCTATCCCCTCTCTCTCCTCGTCTATCCACTCACGCCTCATCAACTGCCTCTCCGATATCTCTGCCTGGATGTCTCCGACATCAACTCAAGCTCAACATGGCCAAGACTGAACTCCTCATTTTTCCTCCCTCCTCTTCCTCTCCCCATCTGCATCGATGGAGTCACCATCAATCCTGTTCTCCAAGCCCGTAGCTTGGGCTTCATCTTTGACACGCGCCTCTCTTTTAAACCTTACATTGACTCTGTTGCCAAATCCTGCCGATTCGCCCTCCATAACATTGCTTGGATCCGCCCCTTTCTCTCTACCTCCTCAGCCAAAACCCTAGTTCATGCCATGGTTCTCTCTCGCCTCGATTACTGCAACCTCCTTCTTGCTGGACTCCCTCGCTCTCACCTCTCCCCCCTTATCGCAATCCAAAACTCCACTGCCAAGGTCATTCACTCTGCCCGTCGCTTCGACCATGTGCAGCCTCTCCTCTTCTCTCTTCACTGGCTCCCCCTTCCTGAACGTATCCTGTTTAAACTCCTGGTATTCAT
>QEPC01000895.1:717189-730289 GCA_003113815.1 Sphenodon punctatus
GTTGACAAACTCCTCACAGCGGGCCTGGGACAAGTCCCCATCGAGGCGGAGGGAGGCCGGACTGACCAGCCCCACCACCCGGAACAGCTCCGCCGGGCGCGACTTCGCAGACGCTATGAGGGCAGCAAGGAACTCCTTCCTCGCCGTCCTCACAGCCTCAACATAGGACCACAAATGGACCCTATGGAGAAGTCGGTTGGAGTCAGATCGAGTCCGACGCCAGCGTCGCTCCAGCCTCCTGCCTACACGCTTCATACACCGCAGCCCCTCAGTAAACCAAGGGGCCCTGCGGTGACGAGACCAAGGCAGAGGGTGTCTCGGAGCCACCCTGTCAATGGCCTCCTCCAGTAAGCTGTTCCAACACTGGACCAGCTCATCGACAGAGTGACCGTCCAGTATATAATGCACATATATATACTGCATTAAAAATATAAAATTCCCCAGACCCTATCCCTGCCTGCCAAACACCTGGCCAGACAAATAGGTCTTCCATTGCCTCCAAAAATTGCTCAGGCTAGCGTTACGGTGAGCCTGCATGGGAAGGGAGCTCCAGAGCTGTGGAGCGGCCATCGAGAATGCCTCTCTGTGCGCCCTTGATGTAGTGATGGGACTTGCAAGAGGGCACCCGGCTCATCTTAGGGAGAATGTTGGAACATAGCGGGAGGAGGCGGTCTTAAGGGCCCAAGCAATGTCCCGGCATTCTAGGTGCTGGATCAGTACAGACCCGGACAGAAGGGCAGAGCGGCCAACTTGAAGAATCCCCAAAATCACACATTGGGCATACAAATCATGAGATTGGCTTCAAAAGCATGATTCCCCCCCCCTGCCTGATTTCCGATGGAAAGGAGGCTGATCCCCCCCCCTCCCTCCCCAGGTGTGTCCTTAATGTGCTTTGATCCCACAAGCTAATTTCAGTCGCAGAGAGACAGATGGTCCAAAGAAAAGTAGACCTATTTATCTGACCAGGTGTTGGGCAGGTGGAGATAGGGTTATCTTGAGCTTTGACACCCGCTCCCCACACCCACTGCCCAAGACCTCAGTAGCTTGACTAGATGGAACTACTTTTTTTTTTTTTTTTAAATGAATGTGTAGATTCTCACATAGACTTAGGAATCGAGGCTCCCAAGAAACCCCCCAAAATACAGCAGATCTCACAATCTGGCAAAGCCACAGAAACCTCAGCCCAAAGAACCCCAGCCTAGGGGGGGGAACCATGACGATTAATAGAATCTTAAGAGTTAGAAAGGGACTTTAAGGGTCATCTAGCCTAGCCCCCTGCTCGGATGCAGAACAACAGTTTTTCTCATATTTATCCCTGTAAGTTGAGATGATTATTTCTAGTCCGAACCCTCTGTAGCCATGGAGAATAATTCCTTGCCACCTTCTTGGGGGACAACCCTTTAGCTATTTGAAGACTGCTATTCTCTCTTCCCTTAGTCTTCTCTTTGCTAGGCTAAACATACATAGTTCCTTCAACCTTTCCTCATACAACTTGCATTCCAGACCCTTTGGTGTCTTTGTCGGCTGCCTCTGAACCCGCTCATTTTTCAATGTTGCTCCTCAAATGAGGGGCCCCAAACTGGACACAATACTCCAGATGAGGTCTCACCAGTGTCGCCTCAACACACCAGGCCCATGGGTAAGCTAGAAAGAACAACGTATGCATCACACATGGGCTTGCTGTGCAGGGATCAGTGACCCCTGAATGGGAGCTTATGGTTAACTGAACAGCAAATATGATAGCCTTTTTCCATTAGGAAAAAGAAACATAAAAATGTAAACAGTGCTGTACTGGGGTCAGACCAATGGTCCATCGAGCCCAGCATCCTCTCCCCTGCCAGCCTGGAAGGAAACCGGAGCAGCTGCTGGCATGGAGATGAGCGTGCATGTTACCTTCACCCACAACCAGTGTGTCAGGTGCGGAATGACATACACAGGGCATGGGGGAGTGTAACACGACATTGGCAGGTGACCATCCCATGTATTTCCACCCTCAGCCTCAGTTCCTCATCTGTAAAATGGGAATGGATCTATCCCGGTCTCTCCCGATGTTTCTCTTCCCTCCTTTGCCCATCCTAGATTGTAAGCCCCCTGGGGCAGGGATCTGTCTCCAATTACAATTGCTATTATGATTATTAGACTTCTATCCCACCCCATCCCAAAATTGGGTCAGCACTGCATACAATAATATTCTATAATCCCTATAAAATAAATTCCACCCCTCCTATGCCCACCCCTGATCCTTAACTCGCTATGCACATGGCTTGTGGTACACAGATAATAAAATAATAATAAGAACAACAACAACAATAATAGGCTGGCACCTAGAGCCTCCTTCCCAGCCAGCACTCCCCCCAACGGACAGCATGTCCATGTGTCAACTTGCACATCAAAAAAATGTTTAAAAAAAAATTAATATCAATTTGTATCCCACCCCTCCTGAGAACAGCTCGGGGCGGCTGACAATTTCAAAAACATAAAGTACAATTATAAAAATATATTAAAACACTCATAAAATCACCACAATAAAACAGGCTGGGATAATACTAAAAATACAATAAATAAAATAAATAAGGGTGGAGGGGGATTAAAACAAAAAAACCCTAGCCCCCCCTCCCTAAAGGTCTGGGCGAACAGCCAGGTCTTACAAATTCGCCGGAATATTAAAAGGTTTGGGGCCAGGCGAGCTTCCTCCGGGAGGGAGTTCCAAAGACGCGGCCACCAAGAACGCCCTTTCCATTGTGGCCCCCTGCTTAGCACGGGGGACCTCCAAGAAGGCACCCCCGGCGGACTGAAGGAGCCGCTCTGGGGCACGGAGGGTGAGGCGGTCCCTGAGGTACGAGGGGCCCAGACCATGAAGGGCCTGTATTCTCCTGCACAGCGTCTCCTGCTCCCCTCCACCTTGGCAGGACAACGCATCCCCATGGTGGTCTAATAAACCTCCAGGTGACCACTCACTTGTAGGTGGCTATTGTGCTGTTTCTTTACAGCCTCAGAGAGAGCAAGGCCACCCAGTGGCAAAGACCCTATTTGAACGGTGGTCTCTCAGCTCCAAGTCCTGTCCCTTAGCCACTAACAGGCTACACTGACTTGTCTCTCAAACATTGAGAGGTTGGAACAGGGCTGAAAGCGGAACTTTGTCCAGTTCTGGAACTGGGCGTTTTGTTTGGTCCGAATGAAATTGGAATGTGCGATCAGTCCCGACGGTTCATTCCGATTTATGATCCGACTAAACAAAAAAAAGACAGATTTTCACTTTGCACGCGCGCCAATGGCCTTTTTTTTTAAAAAAAAAAGTTGTTTTATTTTGGGATTCCAATCGAAACTGAAATTCCAGCCAAAATAAAAGGCAACCGTTCCATTTTCACACCAA
Organism: Sphenodon punctatus; assembly: GCA_003113815.1. Classification (NCBI taxonomy): domain Eukaryota; kingdom Metazoa; phylum Chordata; class Lepidosauria; order Sphenodontia; family Sphenodontidae; genus Sphenodon; species Sphenodon punctatus. The sequence goes on from QEPC01000895.1 coordinate 720,563, forward strand.
CCTGGCCGTAGGTCAGAAGGGGGCCCACATGACCATTTCACACTTCCCCGGACCCAGTCCTGCACAGAACACCCCTTCCTTCCTTCCTTCCTTCCGTAAATCTTGAGTCTCCCATCGCCAGGCTAATCCGCCCTGGCTTTGCGTAGGTTACAGAGAACCGTTTCCAAGGTAGAAGCTACAAATCTTCATTGTTTATTTTCCTACAATGGCTCAGCTCCAGAGCAGCATCCACCCCCGAGTCCTGTTCCCGCTCATGCTGGGAGTGGATAGCTAGGCCAGGAGAGGCACAAGGGAATGGAGTGACTCCGGCTGGGGTTCACACCCGCACAGGGAAGTTAGTGTCATGGCTGAGTTTAGAGGAGCGCCGACCCTTCCTGTTTCAGTGTACGGACCGAGTAACAAAGCAGCTTTCTCCTGCACATTGCAAAGCCCAACAGATGGGGGCAATGAAGGGGATGCTAAAACCAGCACAACATGCCTTCAGGAGCGGCTTTGCGCTAGGCAGCGGACTGGCACAGCAAAGCCCTGCCCCAAGGGAGTGCAGCAACGTTCTACCTCAGCTCACAATGCAAGTCCAGAGCTGGCTGCCTTGCACTGTGGGATGGGGAGGCTGTTGCTTCCCAGGACTGAATGGCCGAGGCTTTAGTAAAATTGACATGGGGAAAGAGGGAACACAGAGGGAGCCAGTGTAGTCCGCTGGATGTGGACCATGTGAGACCGACAATCAACTCTCAGATTAGCCATGAACTCACTGCGTGGTCTTGGGCAATTCACACTCCCTCAGCCTCAGTTCCCCATCTGTAAAATGGGAATGCGTGTATCCCTTGCTCTCCCTATAGTCCCCTAACTTTGTCCATCCTAGACCGTAAGCCCTTTGGTGTAGGAACCTGTCTATCTGCAACTCTTTGGCAGCAGGCATATCCCTGGCATTCTGTAACAAATAATAATTTCACCAAGCTTCTATTCCTGGGGTGCTCAAGATGTTCCTAGCGAGTAAAATCGTGGGAGATCCCAAACTGGTGGGCAAATCTATGGCGCAGGGAAAGGGGGAGGGGCTGTGCTCCTGAAAGGGGTGGGGCAAGCGATCTTTTCCAGTACAGGCACGCCCTCTTCCTGAACCATGACATCACAGCGTTCAGGAAAGGGGTGTGGCTATGCCAGAAGGGGCCAAGCGCTGCCATGTCACAATGCTGCACAGAGTCACATCAGAAAGAGGCAGGAGAGCCTCTTCACCGGACTCCTTTCTATGTCTGCCCCACGCCTTGGAGAACCGGGAAGAAAGGAGCATCCGCTAGTGCTTGGAGATGAAGCAAGAAAACTCAAAGGCTCTGGGTAAAAGCTGGAGGGGCGATAATCCTGCCAAGCGAGCCTTGTCGGCCCCCTGGGAGAATGGCAGCCCTTTAACAGCCTGTTCATTTGCCAGTGCTGTCTAGCCTTGCAGAGGGACATGCGTTGTTACATTGACTCGAGAGGGGCATCCTCATCCAACAGACTTTGGACATGAAGAAACCTCTGACCCAGGGGTGGGGAACCTCAGGCTCTGGGGGCCAAAGGCGGCCCGTGGCGAGTTTTTATGTGGCCCCTTTCCACTGCCTGGATCTGGCCCTTGGATCACTGAAAAACTGAGCTCCAGGGGAGGCAGCAGAGATGAGGTCACGCAAACAAGGAGAGGGGACAGTTCCATGGCACGGAACCATGATTTGGGCCCTCCTTTCCTTGAATGCATCCCTTAAGCACCCCCCGCCCCAACTTCTCTGGGGCCCTCGGAGCTGGTGCAAGCGTTCAGAGCGGCCCCCGGGAGGGAAAAGTTTCCCTGCTCCTGCTCTAATAAATACTGAAGACTCATTAAATGGGCCCCTGCTGGAGAAAATGAAACTCCTTGGGTTTTGCTGGCCAACATGACCAGTGGAAAATCCCTTCCTGAACCCTAAAATGACAATTCGTACGACCCAGAGCATGTGAGCCAAAGCCACCAGCCAAACACCGGGAGGTAACATCCTCTGTCCCACCCCAAAACCTGACCTCCCAGTCTGAGCCACGGGCGGCTTCAGATGAAGGGGCAAGAAGACCCAGAATCTCGGGGGAGGGAGGGGAAGGGTCCCTTCCAGACGTCTGGAGACAATTGACTGACACATCAGATTAGGAAACCATCACATGCTATCACTCAGAAATCCATCAAGCTCCATGGCAAATCAAAATAAGTTTTTTTTTAATCATCATTGCCAGACACGTTGTTAGCCCCAACCATACTAGGCCTCTTGCTAGGAGAGGTCCTCCTGCCAACGTCTCCCACCTGCGATGGGCCCTGTGCTAGGAGGGGCCCCACTGAGGTCTCCCAAGTGCACCGGACCTCAATCCCTTGTCTAGAATGTCCCGTTTCGTTTTTTCTTTGCATGGGGCTCCACAGAGCCTAAGGACACCTCTGCCTGCAGCCTTTCATCAAAGGGGTGCAAAGAACGGGACGTCTGCAGACAGAGGCAACTAAACTGGCATCAGAGCCCTCTCCTGTCCTAGTAGCCAAGCTAAGCATGGGCACCAGCAACTTCTCAATTTCTTGGAAGTCTCCCTCTCTCCCCCTTGTCCAGCCTAGACTGTAAGCCCCTCAGGGCAGGGACCCGTCTCTCGTCACAGCTGTTCAGTTCCAGGCACACTGCTGGCGCGATAGGAAATAATAATGATGATAATAAGAACTTGCGGGGCGTGGGTAAGTAGGGGGAGTTTAAGATCGCCTGAAGAGAGACATGGGGAGCAGCCACATGAAACGCCTACAACGGCCTGGGCAGCCGTACCCCACTCCAGGCAGCCTTACCATGCAATGCCGCGTGTGCGCGGCGGCCGCCAGAGATGAGGACGGTAGCTGGCTGCTACGTGCTGCGTCCTCAGAAAAACGCAGAGGACAGAGAGCGTAGCGGCCTTGCCCAACATGGGGGAAGGCTGCCCGAGACAGCTGTGCTGCAAGGTCCATTGCGGGGCTTTGACTCGCGGCAGCTGCCCGCTCCGGTGCTGCGCAGCCACAGCATGGTTGGGTTGGGCCGTGGAGGGACGGCAGCAGGGCAGGGCGCCCGCTCACGTGCCCGGTCCCTCAGCCTGCCCTGCGCCGTTGCGGAAGGTCCAACAGTGGTCCATTCAGCTTCCCCTCGGGGCGGGGGACTGCCTGACCCTGCACGGCCCCTCACCATGTGCCCGTCCCGGGGCTGCGCAGGAATCGGGCCCGCCCCAGCTCCTGTGGGAGCCAGGATAGAACCTTAAAGTGGGAAGGGAACTCAAGGGTCAGCAGTTTGGATGCAGGGTGAGGACACCGGCCAGTTTGAAAGTTTCCAACAACAAAGAGCCCGTAGCCTCCCTAGGCAACCTGTTCCATCGCTGCGCAGCTCTTTCCGCTAGGAAACATTCCCCGATTTCTCACCAAAATCTCCCTTCCTGCAGTCGAAGCCCACGCTCTCCAGCCTTGCCCTCTGTGGCAATGCAGAACAGCTCCTTGCCGTCTCCCCTTAACCATCTTCTTTCCTCACACTGACTCCCCTACAACGCCACACACCACAATCGCCCTCCCCTCCAGAACGGGTGACATGGCTCTTCCACTGGTAGTTCCCCCTCCCGCAGCTATTTGCACCCAGCATCTTACCTGGCTCTGCGCCGTTGGTGTTCCCCACCATCCCTACTCACACCCAGCCTCATAGAGGCTTGTTCTATTCGCTCCCCTTCCCGCTATCAAGCTAGTCCATAAATAGCTTCCCCTGGCCCCTGCTATTCCCCTCCAACCTGTTTAGAGGCTGTCCTGCCAGCCACGCCTCGCCCTCAATTATCCACACTTAGCCGTTCCACCAGCAGCCCCACCTCCCCACCCACCCGATGCTCTTCTGTTATTATTATTATTATTATTATTATTAAACATTTATAAAGCGCCAGCAACAACCTGGCGCTGTACAGAACATATAATCAGCTGCGGTCCCTANTCCCCACCATCCCTACTCACACCCAGCCTCATAGAGGCTTGTTCTATTCGCTCCCCTTCCCGCTATCAAGCTAGTCCATAAATAGCTTCCCCTGGCCCCTGCTATTCCCCTCCAACCTGTTTAGAGGCTGTCCTGCCAGCCACGCCTCGCCCTCAATTATCCACACTTAGCCGTTCCACCAGCAGCCCCACCTCCCCACCCACCCGATGCTCTTCTGTTCACATCAGGACCCCTGGACGCCCTCCCACTCCCACCGAGGAAGCCTCAGGGGATGTCTCTCCAGAAGCGTTCCTGTCACTCCTCCCTTGTTTGCAGTGTCTAGGAGGAGATTTTAAAAGGCAGGGAGGTAGCTTACTCCTGCATGGGACAGAAAGAAAGACACCCAAGCCGCCAGCGTTGCAGAGAATGCAAAGCTTTGTTTTCTATTGCTCCCTACCCAGCTACCCCCATTTAGATAGTATCTATCTGCAACATTTGAAAAGCAAAGGCACAAGGATTTTGGAGTCGCTCAAGACACTGGGCATTTTTTTTACACACACCTTAAAGTGCTGGTCTTTCAATTTTCTGGGTTTACAAGTCCACAAGTACGTTCCTGGATGCATTCTTCACACACACACACTGCCCTGAGGCAGCCTAAAGTAGCCGCAGCTGTAAATGTGAGGGGCTGCCATGGAAACCAAGTGACCACAGCTGCCTGGAGCAAAGCAGCTTACCAACCTTTTACACACACACGTTCTGGGAGACACCCAGATGTTACAGGATCCAGATTTGTAAAACCACAGAGATCAAGGACTTCTTAAATCTGTGAGAACATGCAGACATTCAAAGAGCCAGATGTTGATTTAGAGACACAAAAAGTTCAGGATGTAACAGCAAACATGCAGGAGAAATGTGTGTGTAAAAACACCCAATATAATACCTCTGTGTCCGAGCAGGCACATATCCTAAATCCCAAGACTTCTCCCGCTGTTATTATTAGATAGTATCAGCAACAGGCCAGGTTAGAGACAGGCTGCTGCCCCAAGGGGCTTACAATCAGGGAGAGGGGAACACAGGGAGACATTCATGATGTTGAGAAGTGGCAGGTGCACGTGCTTAACTTAGTCACAGGGGAGAAGAGTATCCTGAAGGAGAGGAGAGGAAGCAGCCTGTGGGGATGAGGAGCTAGGGAAAGCCTGATGAAAGATGTAGGTTTTTAGGAGGGATTTGAAGGTTGGGAGGGAAAAGGGGTGTCCAGTTCATTTGGGTTTTTCGAACAAAGCTCCATTCGTTTTAGTAATTACAATACAAAAATGAACAAAGAAGCAAATGATTATCGCTTGCTTTCATCCATTTTCATTTTAAAAATGAATTTTTTTAACACACCACACACACACATCGTGCATGCGCACGTGGACACTGGGGCCGTTCTGCGCTTGCGCGCTCTTTCCCAAAACGTGCCAACACATTTTGCGTGTGCGTCGTGGTTTTTAACATTTCCCCCCTTATTTTTAGTTTTTGGTTTTTTTAAAAAAATCACTGTGCGTGCGCAAAATGAGCGCCGGACCATTCTGCTCCTGTGCAGCCCTTTCCCAAAGTGGCGCCAGCTGCCCTCTTTCAAAATGGCGCAGACGCTGCCGGTGTCATCTTGGCAAAGGGCTGCGCATGGGCAGAACAGCCCGGCTGCCATTTTGCGTGTGCGCGGTGATGTTTTAAAAAATTTATTTTTAATAAAATAAACGGCGGGGGCCGGGGACGAAAACATTAGGGTCGATTACGAAAACAGAGGGGGTTTTGTAAACAAAAACGCAAACAGTTGGGGTGCACGCTGCACACCCCTAGCTCAGGGAGGGAGGTCCCGGCGTAGGGGGGCAGCAGGGCGAAGTAGCAAAGGCGGTTCCGGGAGCAAGAAACTCTGGGGAGTGGGAGGGCAGTGGCAGAGGAGGGGCAAAAATCCCCGGAGGGAAAACAGCAGAAGACATGGAAGAAAGCTATGGAGGAATAAGAGCATGAAGAGCCTTGAAGGCAAAGGTGAGGAGTTTGTGCTGGATGCAAGGGGGGAGAGGGAGCCGGTGGAGGGAGGAGGAGGGTTGAACGTGGCCAAAGCAGCAGGGGTTGAGGTGGGTGACCTTGGCAGTGGATCGCTGAACAGAAGTGAGAAGGAGTCAAGGTGAGAGTTGGGGAGGCCAGTGAGGAAGAGGTTGCAGTTGTCACGGTGACATTGAGATGCCAAGATGGCCTTCGTTAACCCCCAATGATTTTAACCACTAAGGCCGTTTTTAGACGTGCGCGGCGGTGCCCGCGCTTGTTTTTCAAAAGACCCGGCAACCCAATTTACACATGACACCGCCGCCAAATATGTGCGGGCATTGCGCATCCATTTCCGGCCGCGTATGAATGGCTGACCCGGTCAGTCCGCGGCCAGAAATGGATGCGCATCGCCCGCGCATGCGCGTATTCGGCGGCAGCGGCACGTGTAAATCGGGATGCCGGGTCTTTTGGAAAACAAGCGCCGCCGCCGTCACCCACGTCTAAAAACGGCCTAAGAGAAGCCGTGCCCGATCCAGGGAGCCCTGTGCAAAAGGGTCGTGGGAACCCCAGCTAACGGAAGAACGTTTAACGGACACGCCCTGGCTCACCCAGTAGAAAAATTAATTTTCGAAGTGTCATTAAAATAGAACATCCCCTTCAGGGAGCCAGAGCTCACTGCGTCGCATGGAAGCGCTCCCAACCCGAGAAGTTCTGGAGGGACGTCGGACTGGATCGTAAACTCAATGTGAGGCCGTTGCGGAGAAAAACAAAACAAAAAAAAAGGGCAAATGCCATTTGGGTTGCATCAGCCACAGCATTGTACCCAAGATGTGGGAACTGTGCTCGGCAATGGGTAGATCCAGATGTGGGCGGCAATGGGTCGGCAATGGGTAGATCCAGGCCCAATTCAAGAAAGAGAGACAGGAAATGGAGGAGACTTGGGAGGAGAGCAGCAAAGAGGATCAAGCGCTTGGAAAAGAAGTGCTGTGATTAGAGGCTGAAGGAGGCGATAATACTTGCCAAATATTTACAAAGCTGCCATCAAGCCGAGGGAGGGCATTGTTCTCCCCTGCCGTTGAGGGAAGGACAAGAGGCAATAGGGGCATGTATTTCCGGAAGTTAGATTTGGGTTGGGCTTGATGGCCCTGGACGTCCCCTCCAACCTTTAAATCCTATGATTCCAAGATGAAGAATTTTCTAACTATAAAGCTGAGCAGAGCATCCTAACTATAAAGTTGCCAGAGGAGGTGGGCAAGGCCAGTAGCCTAACTGGATTTTTAAAAAGATTGGGTAAGTTCTTGGAGGATAAGTCCATTCATGGCTATTGGCCAAAAAGGTTGGGGATGGAAGCCTTGAGTATCGGGAGCGAACCAGGGAATGGATCACGGACTCCATCGTGACCTGCTGGGGACTTCTCTGAAGCGACTGAAGGTGGCCACTGTCAAGGCCAGGATGCTGGGCTGCTCGGACGAAGGCTGAAACGAGAATCTGTTTTGAATCTTGCGAGCGTCGAGAACCCTCAGCAAGATTTCAAGAAGATCTCACTAACAGTGTGAGAACCTCGCTTAAAAAGAAAAAAAATGGAATGGCCACCGGGCTGTTCTGTGCACGCACAGCCCTTTTCCAAAACGGCACCGGCAGCGTCACCGCCATTTTGGAAAAGGGCTGCGCATGCAGAGAACAGCCCAGCGGTTGTTTGGGGCATGCACAGCTCTTTTTTTCCCCCTCCGCCCCTGCGTGGAGTTGGTGGCTGCAGAAAAGGAGAGAGAGAAGAGACAGACGGGCCACAGGCAGACGTGGGACACGTGGCTCCGGTAAGTAAATGATGGGGAAAAACCTCAACTGAGAAAGGGTCAAGAACTGGGGCTTTTCTTGAACATGTCCTTGCCTCCCGGGTGGGGCTGCCGCAAGCCCCTATTCCTTGCACAGAGGGCAGCGTGGGGCTAGGACGCTACAGCCAGAGAGGGGAGACTCCTCACTTCCCGTTTCACTGGGGGGTGGAGGGGACTGGGGAGAAGGACACGCCCTCCCTTGGAGTTCAACAAAGCAGGGCTAGTTCGACAGGTCTGTGCGCTGCTTCCTGGAAGGCAGAGCTCAGTCACCCCAATTCCCTAGAAACAGCTGCTCTCAATCCAACTCAGCCCCCCACCCCTCAAGGCAGGTGATTAATAGACACCAGCAAGGAAACCACTCTGGGGAAAAGGCACAGGAAGTGGCTCGGGGGAACGCCCACTTTTCCCCACCGGCCACCTCCAACCCACTCCGGCCTCCAGACAAGCCCAGTCTGGTTATTCTTATCCCTGCCCCAGACGCCCATAACTTTAGGTTTGCCCTGAGTTGGCTCTCAACCCATTGTGAACTGTGTTGGCTGTGACATCAACCACCACCGAACCAATCACCCGTGTCCCTCTCCCAGCTCATTTGCATCCTCAGAGTCTACTGGTTGAAGGGGAGGGCCAAGCTCATGGATCTATCTACACCTCTCTTCTTTTTTTAAGATCCACACCCCCTGAACGTGCATTGGCTTGTCCTTAGGATGCGTGTCCGTACACATGCGCCAATAGGCTCTGTCCTAGGAAATTACTAGGAAGTTACTGTAGAATTAGATAACAGCTGCCACCCACCCACACACACACCCCCTTCCCAGTAAAATTACAAGGTGTTGGGGGGGCGGAGTGTGTGAGGGGGTGGAGCTTATTGGCTGAGGGGCGGAACTTGTTCTGGCCACTAAAAATGTTGGGAGCTGTCAGGTGACTTCCAAGTGCTACCGTAATACATATAATTATGCACACATACATGCATGTGCTCTTCACACCGCTTGACAGGACCCAATCACTGTATCACCTGAATCCCCTGAAAGGCCCATCTAGTGGCCAGATCTTCCCAGTGGTGGAACGCCAAGGCTTCATGCCAGGCAAGGCTGGCCTCAGTGCCTGACTCAGGGAATTTGAGGCCAGTGGGCTCCGTCCCTGGCATAGGAACAGTCACCTAGCACAGGGCAGCCACCCCTGCTATGGTGTAAAAACGTGAAGTTGCACGAGGAGATCGGGGCTCGCACAAACTAAAGCAAAGCCAATATTATTATTTTTTAATTTGTAGGAAAATAAAATTTCAGTAGATAGGACTTCTACTTCATGCCTTACGAATAAAAGCCTGTTCCATAAGCAACTGATTTCTCAGAGGCAGGCGACTGACAGACAGAGAACAGATGCTTGCTCAGATGAAACAAGTGTCTAGTTTGCTTTTGCTAAGCTTTCCCTCACTCCTCACCCCATAGATTGTTCACTAGGGCTTCTCCTTATCCGCCCTCCGGGAGGCGCCCCCTACTCCCCCTGTCACTAAGCTAACCTGCAACTTCGCAACTTCATGAATGTCTCCCTGTCTCTCCCGATGTTCCCCTCCCCCTCATCCATTGTAGATTGTAAGCCCTTCGGGGCAAAGACCCATCTCTGATCACAACTGCTTATTGCTAGACAGCTCCACAGAACTCCATAGGACAGACACCCATAGAAGCTGTTAAGACACCCCTCCTGAGCAAGGGGAATGGGCCCTGGTGCAGAAGATGGAATGGGCCCTGCCGGGGCACTCCGCTCGAGTGTGTGTCTGCACTATGTACAGGGGCGGAGCTAGGGGGGAATGGGCCCTGCTGGGGCACTCCGCTCCAGTGTGTGTCTGCACTATGTACAGGGGGGGAGCTAGGGGGGAATGGGCCCTGCCGGGGCACTCCGCTCCAGTGTGTGTCTGCACTATGTACAGGGGGG
>QEPC01000895.1:738233-763390 GCA_003113815.1 Sphenodon punctatus
ACACACACACACACACCCCTAGACCGGTCTGCTTACACACACACACACACACACACACACCCTCTGGACCATTCTGCTTACACACACACACCTGGACCGCTCTGCTTACACACACACACCCACCCTCTGGACCGCTCCGTTTACACACACACACACACACCCCTGGACTGCTCTGCTTGTGCTTGCACACACACACACACCGCTCTGCTTACACACACACACACACACACACACACACACACACACACACACACACACACCTTTTTACCCCAGATCTTTGCCCATCTGTGGGCTCATCAATGCAGGATTGTGGGTTAACTTAATTCATGGAGTGTGGAGTTCAATCCACATCAAACTACTCTTCCACGAGGATTTAGTTCAATTTGAAAGGTGCATGGTTTGTTAGTATCTAGGGGTGGGGGAACCTTTTCTGCGTACAAGTTTCACTGGTGGGATGGGAGTTGGGGGCAGGGGTATACCAGAACGGGGGAAGGCAGGGGAGGGCCCAGATTATGGATCTGCGCCATGGAGCCATCCTCCTCTCCTTGAGTGCCTGCCCTCATCTCTGCTCCCTTCTCCCCGAGCTCGAGCTGGGTCTTTCAGTGTTTGAGGGGAGGGTCTGGAGCCTCAGGCCAGATTCTGGAACTAAGTGGTCAAATAAAACCAGTCAGGGGTCAACGTGGACCAGGGCTTGGTGGTTCCGCACCTCTGATTTAGAGGCCCACGGTGGGGTTTATCATCTGGGCATCCAGGCCCTTTGGTTAATTAATTACCCATCATGGACAAACTGCCATTCCACAGGGCAAGAAGCATCAGTCCAGTTTGGCCAATGGGAACAAATGGTTTGCTGCCTTTCAGATCAAAGCTTTCAGCACGTGTCCAACAGAATTACAGCACAGCTGCCAAGCCAAAAACCATGCGTCGGGGCTCTTACAAATCCCGAGATAGGCTTAAAAATCATGACATTTTAAAAATGAAGGCATGGTACACTCTGTGTGTGTGTGTGTGTGTGTGTGTGTGTGTGTGTCATTGCAAACTTTTTTTTGGCAACCAGAAGGGCTAGAAATTTGTTCTTAAAATTAAAAATAAAACCACTGAGATTCCCCCCTTTTATCGCAAATCTTGTGAAAGCAAGATTGATTGATTTTTTTTACAAGGCCCCTTAAAATCACAAGGCGTAGGATTAAATCATGAGACTCGGGCAAGCTTGTCAAAGGTCCCGATCCTGCCCTCCCACACTTGTGTCCTATTAGCAAGACCCCCAAGGACTCGCTTCCCTGCCTCATAAAATTATAGGACTGGAGGGTACCTCAAAGGTCATCTAGTCCACCCCTCTTCTTCTGCCTGCAGCACAGCAAATAGACACTCATGCAGCTGGGTTTGGAAAACATCCCAGGAGGAAGATTCTTTTGCTCCAAGCAAGCTGGGCTCATGAAACCCCTTGGTATCAGCAGCACCAACATACGACTGAGTGGTGTGAATTGTGCCAAGGGCTCTGTCTTGCCTACCCTGTAGGTTAGTTAATTTATTCCTGATTTCCAGCAGTGTATGGGACAGACCCAATCCCTCTCCTGCAGTTTAGCTAGCTAGCTGTTGCAAAGACCCTTCAGGCACCCAAGAATCAAGCTTTTTAATGTCCCCTCCTGCAGATCCCAAGCCAAGGGGGCCGGGCCTTGTCAACTTCTCTCTCCTGAACTCTTCTTGAAAACTTTACATTGCAAAATTAAGATTTACCCCCCAACCCCCAGTCTCCACACACCCCACCCAAAGCTGTGAAACTTCGCCTTCTCTCAGACAGCCTCATTTGGAGGGAGATCAGAAGAAAAATGCAAGACAAACCAGCTCTCTACACTCCTCCAAGCCTCAATCCCTGTTGCTTTTACACTTTGAAATGCAAAACGATCTTCCCTAAAGCGGGGGCGGGAGGGAAAGATCCGACCGGGTGGCTAAGATCAAGCTACACGATTGCAACTACAAAACGCACAGAGCTTGCTGTCCGGGTCTAGGTTAGGAAGCCTCCTCCTCCTCCACCCTTTTTTTATTTTAAAAACAAAACAAAAACGCAGAACAAACTTGGTTATAACTTTTGTCCTAGGGGCTAGGGGAGGAGGCGAAGAATAATTTTAAAAATAGGGGCGGGGGGGAAAGAGATCTGGCTGGCGAGCAGGGGCGAAATCAACTCACCTTTGCTGGGATAAATTGGAGGATGATCAGGAGGCAGGCAGGAGTCGTCCTGGTCAGTTTCATGTCGGTTTCCCCAGTCCCCCTCTCTCTGGCAAATCCAGAAGCGTTGATCTCCCTTAATCTGGTTGAAACTTCAGGGGCGCAGTTTGGGGTCCTGGCATCCAAGAGTCCTGGACTTGATTTGGGGAGGGTCTGGGTGGAGCAAGCCCCTAGCGGTCCAAAAGAAAGGGGTGGGGGGGTCCTCCTTAAAAAAAAAAAATGATGCAGGAAAGTTGATCTGCTTTTAAAAAAAATTTAAAACAAAGCAGGAGGAGGAAAAACTGGATCTGTCATTACTAGCTCTGCAGAATGAAACGCAACCAGATGCCCCAGGGTCTGCAATGGGAAGGGGGTGGGGGGCAGCAAACCGAGGGTCAGCGAGACTGGAGGAGCAAGCTTGCAGGAAGGTTTGCAAGAGCAAGGCTGGGGGATTCCGTTCCCCTGCCCCCTAAGCAGCAGGGGGATCCTCAGAGCTCAGCCCTCAGAGAGGGAGAGGATTGGGGAAAGTTTCCCTGCGGCTGAGCTCAGCCCAGCCGCCCTGGCGAGGCAGCAGCTGTGTCAGGACAGAGGAGGAGGAGGAGGAGGGCTGCGGCCGGGTATCTCTCTCCTCTTGCTGCCAGGATGCGCGATGTCTCTCTCCTGCCTCGGGCTCCTCTTCCCTTCCCAAGCAGACATGAAAGGAGGAGGGGGAAGGACACGGGATGAACGTGGGGAGGGGAAAAAAGGGAAGGAAACACACGAGCCGGGAGAGAATTATAGCAAGAGCGAAAGAGGGAGCTCATACATCTTTTAAAAGTCACATGGGGGAAAGGGCAGGTCCCTGCCTCTGGATTGGCTACAGCTCTGGAGAAGGGGCAGGTCACTGCTCAGGGACTGGCTTGGAGCAAGAGGGGAGTCGTAAATCTCTCGTGGTGGAGAGGGGAGGAACGGGGTTGACAGTTTCCTAATTTCCTTGAGCAGAAGAAAATTCGCTCCCAGATCTGATAAACCAGGCTTGGAATCTAGAGCACATTTGGATTGGTCCGGAGGGGAGCTGGGGACGAGTTCCTGGGCTGAGCGCGGAGTTTTGCAACGAGAATTGATTGATTTGTGGGAATTGTGGGGTCTCTCTCTCTCTCTCTCTCTCTCTTACACACACACACACTAAGAGAAAGAGAGTTGCCACCTCCGCTAAATGTTCAAAGATCATAAATCTGACCCTTTAAAAAAGCACGAGATTGCCTCCACAAATCATGAGATTTTTAAAAACAATTTAAAAATGAATGTTGAGGGATTCTTTTCTTCTTTGCCTACTCAGTCTTTAGAACTGTAGCAGTGGTTCTCGTTTTGAAGCTTTTCTCACATCTGCAAAGTCTACAAACGCATTTATTTATTTATTAAACTAAAGTTGTAATTCTCACATTTTAGTAATAAATCTAAGACAAACCCCTTCTTCACGACTTACACTAGCACACATGTGTATGAGCATGAGCGTGTGTGCACATGGCAGTTGCCAACTCTTGCAATTTTTAGAAAGCCCTTAAAATCACATCACTTGATAAAATTGCAAGAGTTGGCAACTGCCATGTGCACACACACTCATGCTCATACACATATGTGCTAGTGTAAGTCGTGAAGAAGGGGTTTGTCTTAGACCTGGGAGACCAAGGTTCAAATCTCATTTTAGCAAAGAACTCACTGGGTTGGGTGGCCTTGGGCAACTCACACTCCACCTCAGTCCCTCTGTCTGTAAAATGGGATTAATAACGATCAAAGTTGTTGGAAGACGCATGACCGAGTTACTGCTAAAGGCATGATAGCAATAATAATGTTATTGCAATGACGGCAAATTAAGATTAGGCAATTAGACTGCATGCTAATGACAAGAATAGATTTAGAAAGAAGCCTTGGTTGCCTCAGGGAAAGACGCAGTCGGTTACAGTGGGGTAGTCCAGAGGTGGGTGCACTTAGAGACCCTGATGGGGGTCTCTCCTAGCATAGAACCCATTGCTGGTCAGTGCCCCCAAGAGATCCTTCAGGGTCCCTTCCTAGCACTGGACCCATTGCAGGTGGGTGCACCCAGAGACCCTGGAGCAGCCCCTTCTAGCACAGGGCCCTTGCAGGTGGGTGAACCCATAGACCCTGGAAGGGCCCCTCCTAGCACGGGGGGCCCATTGCAAGTGGGTGCACTCAGAGACCCTGCTGGGGCTCAGGAATACATTCTGGAGAGTACATAGGATCCTGTCTCCTTCTAGTGGCTGGTCCTAGCAGTTACGTTGACATAAGAAGGGCCACAATCAGACCCATGGTCCATCGAACCCAGCATCCTGTCTCTGACGGTAGCTCGAAAGAAGTACAAGTACAGGTCATGGAGGTGTGACTCAGCTCCCCATCTACACAATGGAACCAGTCACATTCCTTCCTCTCTCTGTCTTGCCTGCTGAGACTGTAAACTCTTTGGGGCAAAGACTTCTCTTAGAATGCATTTGTTTGCGCTGTGTTTAGGACGCAGGGGCCCTGATCTTCACTGAGGAGCTCTCAGCGCTGACCAAATACAAAGAGGATAGACATACGGTTGCTAGAAATATCTCCAGGAAAAATTAATTCCAAGGGAAAGAGTTTTCTCTGTTCCTTAAAGCACCCCCCCCCCTCACCCCACCTACAGAATTTGCCACCCAGACATTTAGAAGCAAGAGACTCCTTTTCAGTAGACGGCCGAGTGTCTCCAAACTCTCATTTCTCTCTCTCATCCCTCTCGTTTTTATTCAGAGATTGACTCCCAAGATCATCCACCTCGCCAGGTGCTTCGACCATGTTCAACCCCTCCTAGCCTCCCTCTTCCATTTCGCACCCTTCCAACACCAACGTCTCGGGCGCAGCCACACGAGATACTCTGAGAAGGCCCCCACGCCTTGGGCAGCCGGAACATGCCGTGCCGTGCATCATGCGACCAGCAGCCGCCAAATGTTCCCCCGCCGGGTGGGGTGGGTGGGAAGCTGACTACTATGCACTGCATCCTCAGGAAACATCTGAGGTCACATTGTGTCTAAGGGCTGCCCACGTAATAGCTGCACGGCAAACTCTGCCGTGGACACGGTTACCTCGGAGGTCATCTAGTCCAACCCCCCTGCTCAGTGCAGGAAATCTGCAGCGACAGCATCCCTGACGGATGGGCCACCTAGCCTCTGTTTGAAAACCTCCAGCGAAGGAGAACCCACCCCCACCCTAGGCAGTGTCTGTTCCACTGTCGAACAGCTCTTACCATTAGGAAGTTCTTCCTAATGTTTCGCCGAAATCTGCTTTCTTGTCGTTTGATCCCATTGATTCTAGTCCTGCCCTCGGGAGCAACAGAGAACAAGTCGGCTCCATCGTCTCTGTGACAGCTCTTCCCTTCAAATGTTTGAAGGCGGTGATCATGTCTCCCCCTTAGTCTTCTCTTCTCCAGGCTAAACATCCCCAGCTCCTTCAACCTTTCCTCATAGGACTTGGTTTCCAGACCCCTGACCAACTTTTTCCACTCTCTTCTGAACCCGTTCCAATTTGTTAATGTCCTTCTTAAAGTGCGGTGCCCAGAACTGGACACAGGACTCCAGATGAGGTCTGGCCAGTGCAGAAGAGAGTAGAACTATTACTTCTCGTGACCTGGACATGAATGATCTGAAATATGTCTCCCTGTCTCTCCCTAGTCTCTCCAAGATGGCAAGCCCTTTGGAGCAGGGAACTGCCTCTAAAGCTTGCTCAGCACTAGGTACCTTGGCAGTGCTAGATAATAATAATAATAATAATAATTAATAGCAAGGATACGATCCTCACTAGGGCGGCAACTGATTGCTAAAAAAAATGATCCATGAGTATTGAGTAATATCCAGTATTCCAGATAGCCTGGCGGTCATTTGGCAACGATCTGGTAACCATGGAAGTTAACCGCCAAACCGGAATACTAGATATTACTGATTAATTACCATTTACCGCAGGGCTGGGGAGCCGCAGTCTGGGGGGCCAAATGCGGCCCCTGGCAAGTTTTTATGTGGCCCCTGGATCCAGTTCCTACCCCCAAGTGCTGATAGACTGGGCTCGAGGTAAAGAAGCAGAGACGAGGGCGGGCATAGGAGGACAGGGGACGAGGGCGGGCATAGGAGGACAGGGACGAGGGCGTTCATAGGAGGACAGGGGACGAGGGCGTGCATAGAAGGACAGGGACGAGGGCGTGCATAGGAGGACAGGGGACGAGGGCGTGCATAGAAGGACAGGGACGAGGGCGTGCATAGGAGGACAGGGGACGAGGGCGTGCATAGAAGGACAGGGACGAGGGCGTGCATAGGAGGACAGGGGACGAGGGCGTGCATAGAAGGACAGGGACGAGGGCGTGCATAGGAGGACAGGGGACGAGGGCGTGCATAGAAGGACAGGGACGAGGGCGTGCATAGGAGGACAGGGGACGAGGGCGTGCATAGAAGGACAGGGACGAGGGCGTGCATAGGAGGACAGGGGACGAGGGCGTGCATAGAAGGACAGGGACGAGGGCGTGCATAGGAGGACAGGGGACGAGGGCGTGCATAGAAGGACAGGGACGAGGGCGTGCATAGGAGGACAGGGGACGAGGGCGTGCATAGAAGGACAGGGACGAGGGCGTGCATAGGAGGACAGGGGACGAGGGCGTGCATAGAAGGACAGGGACGAGGGCGTGCATAGGAGGACAGGGGACGAGGGCGTGCATAGAAGGACAGGGACGAGGGCGTGCATAGGAGGACAGGGGACGAGGGCGTGCATAGAAGGACAGGGACGAGGGCGTGCATAGGAGGACAGGGGACGAGGGCGTGCATAGAAGGACAGGGACGAGGGCGTGCATAGGAGGACAGGGGACGAGGGCGTGCATAGAAGGACAGGGACGAGGGCGTGCATAGGAGGACAGGGGACGAGGGCGTGCATAGAAGGACAGGGACGAGGGCGTGCATAGGAGGACAGGGGACGAGGGCGTGCATAGAAGGACAGGGACGAGGGCGTGCATAGGAGGACAGGGGACGAGGGCGTGCATAGAAGGACAGGGACGAGGGCGTGCATAGGAGGACAGGGGACGAGGGCGTGCATAGAAGGACAGGGACGAGGGCGTGCATAGGAGGACAGGGGACGAGGGCGTGCATAGAAGGACAGGGACGAGGGCGTGCATAGGAGGACAGGGGACGAGGGCGTGCATAGAAGGACAGGGACGAGGGCGTGCATAGGAGGACAGGGGACGAGGGCGTGCATAGAAGGACAGGGACGAGGGCGTGCATAGGAGGACAGGGGACGAGGGCGTGCATAGAAGGACAGGGACGAGGGCGTGCATAGGAGGACAGGGGACGAGGGCGTGCATAGAAGGACAGGGACGAGGGCGTGCATAGGAGGACAGGGGACGAGGGCGTGCATAGAAGGACAGGGACGAGGGCGTGCATAGGAGGACAGGGGACGAGGGCGTGCATAGAAGGACAGGGACGAGGGCGTGCATAGGAGGACAGGGGACGAGGGCGTGCATAGAAGGACAGGGACGAGGGCGTGCATAGGAGGACAGGGGACGAGGGCGTGCATAGAAGGACAGGGACGAGGGCGTGCATAGGAGGACAGGGGACGAGGGCGTGCATAGAAGGACAGGGACGAGGGCGTGCATAGGAGGACAGGGGACGAGGGCGTGCATAGAAGGACAGGGACGAGGGCGTGCATAGGAGGACAGGGGACGAGGGCGTGCATAGAAGGNGAGAGAGAGAGAGCGCGAGAGGTGAGTGTGTGGGAGAGTGCCTGGGTAGAGAGAGAGTGTGTACGGTGCGAGTCCTTGTTTCCTGCTGCCCCTTCCAGTCCCCCTCTACCCCGTGTGCGTGTCCTGTCCCCTCCTGCTCCCCCCTGAACCCGGGGTTCCCCGGACCCTTCCCCCTGCTATACCACCACCGATTGGGCACCCCTATCCCTTCCCCGTGTGTAAGGATTTGTGGAATAGGATTAGGGTGGGCACTCTATCGCTTACCAGTCCCTGTGATGAGCTTCGGTGTGGGACTGCTCTTGTAGCTCGTTCCCTTCACCACTATAAGACCCTGAGGGATACTTTTGACCGGTTGAGTGCCCTTGCGAGTGACGGGCGACTGTGTACCCCTGACCCTGCGTGGTTCCCTAACAGTGGGGCCACTCTTGAGTGGTTCCACTCAGTCCTGTTGTGAAGTCCCAGCGGGTGGTGAAGGGAGATTCTTCTCGTCGCCCCGGGACCTTCTCTGTGGGGTCCTACAGGGTTCCATCTTGTTTCCCCTCTGTCTTGTTCAATATGTATCTGAGGCCGCTGGGCAAGATCATTCTGAGGTCTGGAGTACGAGTGAGGTGCCATCAATATGCTGGATCACACCTCTCTTTTTCATCCGACCCAGTCTGGGTGCTTACCCAAAGTCTGACTGCTGTTGTGGACTGGATGAGGGGAAGTCAATTGAAACTGACCCCAGATTGATGATTGGCTGATCCTGTGATGTGGAAGGGCTTGGGACCCCTATTATTGAGGTGGAGTCCAGCCCCCTCTGGTTACCTAGGTCTCTGCTGCGCCTGGATTGCCAGGTGGTGGCAGAGGCCATGGCCAGGAACACTTCCCACCAACTCCGTCTTGTGAGGAGGCTGCATCCCTTTCTTTCTGATTCTGATTTGGCCACTGTCATCCCATGCTTTCATCACCCCGAGGCTCGATTACTGCAATGCGCTCTACGTGAAGCTATGTTTGGTCAGGAAACTGCAGCTGGTGCAGAATACAGCGGTTTAGCTTCTTTCAGGGGCGGGTCATCAAGAGCACATCACACTGATGCTCTATAATCTGCACTGGCTCCCTATAGCTTTCTGGGCACAATTCAAAGTGCTGGGTTTGATTTTTAAAGCTCTAAATGGTCTGGGCCCCACATCTCTGAAAGACCGCCTGTCCTTCCACGCTCCACTGCGGCCCCTGTGGTTAGCGGGGAGCATGATCGTCCGGGTACCACCCGCCGATCTTGTTCGCACACGTTCCCGCGGAGAGGTGTTCTTGACTGCTGCCCCTTCCCCCGACGGACCGCCAGAGCCGGAGACTGAGCATTTCCTGGAGGTGGCAGGAAACATTATGGCAAAGCGTTTGACAGGCAGGTTTAGGGACTGAGATGGGAGGGTTCGGGAGCGAGGTTGGGTTTTTTTAAAATGAGGTTTTAAAATGGAAATGTATTGTATTTTTATGCGGTGTGTCTTTATTATGTAAACCGCCCTGAGCGTTAGGTTGCTGTGTTGGTCCCAAGTGACAGACAGACAAAGTGGCTCGAATGATCTCTTTTATTGGACCAACTGTTGTGGGTAGAAATAAGCTTTTGGGCCACACAGAACCCTTCCTCAGGCCCTGGGGAAATAATCAAGCTTTCGGGCCACACAGGACCCTTCCTCAGGCATGTAGCATAGTCAGTAGAAATATATACACTGAGCAAGTGTAGAGCAGGTATATATATTCCATGCCCCTCATATATACCTCCACTACACTTGCTCAGTGTATATATTTCTACTGGCTATGCTACATGCCTGAGGAAGGGCTCTGTGTGGCCTGGAAGCTTGATTATTTCCACCAACAACACTTGGTCCAATAAAAGAGATCATTCGAACCACTTTGTCTGTCTGAGCATTAGGGGTAGGGCAGGGTAGAAATTTGAATAAAACCAACCAATATAATATTGGATACTGCGAATACCAAGCTATCCAGCCAGATACGGAATAGTAGTGGTTGGTTAGCTGGCATTAGCTCTCATCCTCCTCGCTCCATGGAACTCAAGGGGAGTTTTGACTTCAGCAGAGTCAGGATTGCGCCCACGGAGGGATAATTGATAGGGGAAGGTTTAGCAAGCTAACCAAGCTGGAATGGGATCTCGAGTTAAGCAGAGCAGAATAGAAACCAGGTTGTCAGCCCTGGAGCAGCAGGCGCTGCTAGGATCAAGATCAACATGTGGAGACACGAGTGAAGGATTTATCATTAAAAAGGGCTGTCGCGATAGAAGGTTGGGAAGGAAGGCAAGCAGCAGGTGTGCAGAGCTGCCATCATGCTAACACCACCCAATGTCATACCTGTGTTTTCAAGTACTGCCTCGGGGATTCAAACAGGCGACTTGATTACCAACCGGTAGCCAACGACCTGGACAAAATCTGTAGTTTCTGGTGCCAATGTTTGGTTTTTCCCAATTACCGGTACCCAATATTTCCGGGTGGATTCGGGTACTGGAAATTCGATGGATATACCCGTTTTTGCAAGTACTCATTTCAGCTCTTGATCTGATGTATAAAAATGATAAAACAAGGGAATTCTGGGATTGCACTGGTGGAATCACAGAACAGGGGGAGAGCCAAGGGACCTCCAGGGTCATCTAGTCCAAATCTCTTCTCCTGAGGCAGGATAACCTCTCCATACATCATCCCTCCCCTCTCCGATGCCGGCCCTGTCTTTTCTTGTAGCTCTCCAGGGAAGGCGATGCCACAACCTCCCCCGGGGCAACTTGTTCCACTGCCGAGCTAGGATGTTTCCCCTCGTATTTAACCTGTGGAACTCCCTGCCTCTGGAGGTTAATCTAAGCCTTCTCATCTTCCGGGGTCACAATGTAAAATCTTTCTGTTTGGCCAGGCATTTTCAGGTATGGATAGGGTTGGGGGTTAGGGGATTTTTACCTGTTTTTACTTGGGTTTATTTGGGTATTTTAATATTTGGGTTTATTTTGTGGATTTCTGTATATGTACCGTACCCTGTCCTGAGCCTTAGGGTGGAATAAAAATGCACATCGATCAATCAAATCAACCTTCCTGTAACTTAAACCCATTGCTTCTTGTACTGCCTTCAGTGGCAAAAGAGAACACATGTTCTCCATCTTATTCCAGGCATCCTTTTAGATATTGGGAAACCATCAGTTTGCCCACCCCTTTAATCTGATTTTCTCTAGGCTAAACGTGACCATTTCCGTTCAAACTTTTCTCTTATGCCTTGTATTCTAGGCCTTTGATGATCTCCGTTGCTCTCCTCTGGATTCTTTCCAGATTGCCAATGCAGGCAAGTTGAAATGCAGAGGCAAAACAGGAAGTGGAGTCCTCCAAGCGTGATTCCACCAACACTGAGCGTAGAGGTACTCTAATGTCCCAAGTCTCTTGGATACGTTGCTCCTGTTAATACAATCCAAAATGGTGTCGGTCTTTTTTGCTACCGCGTCACACTGTTGATGCATGTTTAGATCATGATCTACTAAAACCACCAAATCCTTCTCCATTGTGCTGCTGCCTAGCTGCTTAGCTCCCATTTTATACATGTACATTTGGGGTTTTCTTTTCTATGTGCAGTATTTTACATTTTCCTTTGTTGGACTCAATTGTATTGTTTTCAGCCTGGATCTCCAATTTAATTTTCAGGTAGAACCTTTGCAGAAGTCTAAACTAGAGATGAAAGAGTTATTTGTGCGACTTCTACTGTTAATAATTTCTATAGCACTACAAGGCATATGTAGTAGTGCTTTTACAGTTACAGTTTTCTGGAGACAGGTCCCTGCTCCGTGGGCTTACAATCTTAGATGGACACAGGGAGAGACAGACACACACATATCCCCATTTTACAGATGGGGAGCTGAGGCGGAGAGGTTGTGACTTGCCCAAGGCCACCCAGTTACATTATGGCTAAGGCAGGATTTGAACCCTGGCTTCCCAGATCCACCTCCAAAACCTTATCTGCTATACCACACTGGCTCTCTAGTGGTGTGAATATCAGTAACAGTTGGATTTGCGGTAAGCAAACCAATCTGGTAATGATTGGATCAGTAAAATATCAGTAAATTGGTAAACTGGTTGGTAATGGGATTGGTAACTGGTGATTTAACCATTTTACCGATATTACCAATTTGCTGATATATTACTGATATTACTAGTTTTTGCTGTTTACTGTATTACCGGCTTGTTCCATTGGCCCATAATTGTTTTCGCGTATGTCCTCCCCCTGCCCGGATTTCAAGTTTAGCTTGGTTTCCCATTGGATACCTGGTTATCAGAACCATTTGGTATTGCAGAAAGTCAGCTAAATTATAATGGTATTAACCAATATACTGGAAAAATCAGCTACTGATAACAGTATTAACTGATATTTTGGGAAATTGGTTATTGACAATAGCATTAACCGATATTTCAGAAAGTCGGTTACTGAGAACGGTATTTAACTGATATATTGGAAAATTATTTACTGACAACGGTATTTGTCTCTTCCCAATTCCAAATCCTCCTCCCTTCCCCTCTCTGTTGGGGTTCCCCAAGGCTCTGTCCTGGGCCCACTCCTCCTCTCTAGCTACACCCTGTCCCTGGGCAAACTCATTGCCTCCCACGGCTTCCAATATCACCTTTATGCTGACGACACTCAACTCTCTCTCTCCACCCCCTCTCTCTACCCTTCTGTCCAAGCTCGCCTCATCAACTGTCTCTCGGATATCTCCAAATGGATGTCCAGATGTCAGCTCAAGCTCAACATGAGCTGAGCTCCTTATCTTTCCTCCCTACCCTTCATCTCCCTCTTCCCTGTCCATCCTTATTGATGGGGTCACCATCCGCCCCATTCCCCAAGTCCATAGCTTGGGCTTCGTCTTCGATACTCATCTCTCCTTTAAACCTTACATCGACTCTGTTGCCAAGGCCTGTCGCTTCGCCCTCCACAACATTGCTCAGTTTCGCCCCTTTCTCTCCGTCTCCTCTGCCAAAACCCTTGTTCACGCCCTGGTCATCTCCCGCCTTGACTAATGCAACCTCCTCCTTGCTGGCCTCCCCTGCTCTCACCTGTCCCCACTTATCTCCATCCAAAACTCCGCTGCTAGGGTCATCCACTCGACCCGTCGCTTCAACCACGTGCAGCCTCTCCTCTCCTCACTTCACTGGCTCCCCCTTCCACAATGCATCCTTCACAAACTCCTGGTGTTCACGTACAAATCCCTTCACAACCTGGCTCCCCCTTACCTCTCCGCCCTAGTCTCCTTACACACTCCTACACGCACTCTCCGCTCCTCTTCTGCCCCCTCCCTCGCTCTCCCTCATCTCCCCTGCTCCCCTAACCGGCTTCGCCCCTTCTCCCTCCCTGCCCACATCCGCCTTGCCCCCTCCCTCCGCACCGCCAAATCCCTCCTCAAAACCCACCTCTTTCTCACCACCTTTCCCAATGCCTGCTAGAACCTTCGTTCAATATTTACCGTCTGCCCTCGCTGCAGACTCCTGCCTAACTCAACCAAGCCAAGCACGTGCACCTGAGACTTCGCATCCGCTTGAATGTTATTTATCCCTTGTCTCTCCCTATGTCCCCTCTCCTTGTCTCCCCCCTCCGTGTCTATTAGATTGTAAGCCTTAGGCAGGGACCGCGTCTATCTTATTGTTCTGTAAAGCTGTCGCTAAAAAATGCTAATAATAATAATGGCAATAATAACTATTCCTTTCAGCTGTACAATAACGGGAGATTCTGAGAAAATTAGGTGCAAAATATCAAGCGGATCCCTAGGCACCAGTTCTGACCTTGGAAGCCATTGGCTAATCTAGATCGGCAGCTCCAATAATCTGCTCCCCATGCGATCACAGGATCCCGACTGGCTAACCAGTCTGCATTGCCATTGGTTTCTCTGAAGTATATAAAGGGGGTGACAGGAGATGGGAGTTGCCTGGGCTGCACTTTGCTATTTGACTGGTCCGTGTTCTGCCCCTCCGGACGCACCTACTGTTTTGAAATTTTGGATGCCTACTGATCATCGGTCCTTCTGGCCCTCTAAGTTAATTGAAAATGGCGTGTGGGATGGAATGTTATTATTATGCATCCTCTCCCATAGCCAAGAATGATAATAATAATGCTTAGCCTGTCTCTCAAGCTTTGCGTGCAAAGACCTTGCAAGCAGGATCTTGTTGAGCCTCATAACCGTCCCTGTGAGGTAAGCACAATCGTGTCTATTTCGGGGATGGCTAAGTGGGAGAGAGTGTGACTTAGCCAAGGCCACCCACTGAGTTGTTGGCTGGTGTGGGTCTCCTAGTTCAAAGCCCTGGGAGCTACTAGCTGAATCACCAATGAGCAGATTTCAGTTCAATATTAGAAGAAAGAACTGACTCCCCGGTAAGAACCGTTGGGCAATGGAATCGGTTGCCCACGTGACGTCATAGGTTCTTCCTCCTTGGAGGTTTTCAAAACCTGGCTTGGCGAGCAGCCGTATAGGATGCTGTAGGCAGAGGGACCCCCGGCTTGGAGCAGGGGACTGCTCTAGATGGAGGGGCCTCGCAATTCGGCAGGACAGCGTCTCTGTCGATTGGTCTGGGAAGGTAGAATATTTTTACCGCACCCTATGCCCCCCGAGGCCCAGGGAGGGTTCACATCATTAAAAAAATATAAAATACAAAGAAAAACCCATTAAAAATACCCTCATATCCCCACCCAAACGTACCCTGCCCATTAAATGCCTGGCCAATGAAATAGGTCTTGCATTGCCTCTGGGAAGATTCCCAGGCTACAGCTTAAGCGAACCGCACGGGGGAGGGAGTTTCAAAGCTGTGGCGCAGCCACCCAGAACACACCTTTCTGTGTGGCTGCTGGGTCGTATGAACTCGCAAGGGGGCTCTCTCGGCCGCTCAGGGAGAGGAGGAGGAAGGCACTCCTTTGGAACTGTGGGGCACAGGCCATGTAGGGCTTTATAGGTCAAACCCAGCCCCTTAACTTGGGCCGGGAATGCTATTGGCAGGGAGTGCAGACTCTGAAGCCCCAGTGTTATGTGTTCCCGGGAATCCCCCCTGGGGATTGTTTTTAAATTTATTGTTGTTATTATTGTGAGCCTCCCAGAGATGCCCGTGGCAGGATGGGTGGGATAGAAATTTTAAATAAATAAATAAAAATAAATTCTGCACCAGCTGCAGCCCCTAAACTGTCTTCCAAGGCAGCCCCTTGTAGAGCGCCTTGCAGCAGGCTAGCTTGGAGGAGAGGAAGGCATGAATGAATGATGGTGGCAGAGAAAGGGACACAGTGGGAGTTGATGAGAGGCACGCCTGACCACAGCTGCCACCCACTTGATGTTCCGCACAACTTGGGGCAAGTCAAGTTACTAGGCCCCATACCGACCAGGATGTGGGGGAGCACCAGTCCTTAATTTTAAAAAGAATGAATAGCCAGGGTCCAAGCCTGCCCCAGAAGCCACGCCCCTTGCCTCAGGAGCCACGCCCCCTATCCCAAAGCTTGTTAGTCTCTCTCCAGCTAGCAACCCAACCACTGGACTAGCCTGCCTTTCTGCAGCTGAATAAAAAACAGCAGTTCTTGTGATTTAACCCATATGGTGACCAGCGCAGGGGGCGGGGCAAGGACATCATTAATGAAAGGAAACAACAGACCTAGGACTGGCTCATCAGGGAAGGCACAGACAGCTCCGTTCCCATCAGAGCTTAAAAAAAGAGACATTTTTATGTCCCAATAGGGCCTCCCCCTCAGAGAACCTGGGCTCTCTGAAGGCAGTGGCTCCACTTCCCCCACCTGTAGCCATGTCCTTGGGGAGGACGGGTAAGCAGCTAAGCCTAATGGAAGAGAGAGGTTTTTAGATTAATTATTCAGAAGAGCCTCCTAGCGGTAGGGCCAGTCGGGCAACAGAACAAGTTGGGGAGGGGGTTTGGGGACTCACCTTGACTGGATTTTCTTTTAAAGAGGAGGCCGGAGAAGTATTTATTGAGACTGGTCTAGATTTTATGCTTTTTCCGTCAGTGCAAGGCATAGGTGGCTCATGGAGGGGGGGGGGCATGCCCCCCTCTGATTTTCAGAAACCCTATAGAATCCCTGCCCAGCCCCCAATCCTCTGCTGCCCCCCCCCCAGTTACCGGTCGCCTATGGCGCGGGGCAACGGGACCTGATGATCCAGTGGCGCTCGCCACAAGGCTGTGGCAGGCCCAGGATTGTGTCCCAGTTTTGGGCCTCCCTTCAGGCCAAGCGGCTTATCCAGGAAGGCAGCTCTGCCCCAGCTCCCACCCCCAGAGCGGAAAGCAAACGTGCCAGGAAGGAAGCCCGTACCCACTCTGAAAACTTTCTGCTTGCCAGACCCTTAGCGCTACTTGGAAACTTTCAGAGTGGGGGTGGAGATGGTGTGCTAGCCCCTCTCCTAGGGTGAAATCAATCCTTTTTTTGCCCAGTTCCGATTCTGTCAGAACTGGGCGTTTTGTTTGGCCCAATTAGAACTCAGATTGAACCAAAAAAAAGGAAAAAGAAATTGGCCTTTTGCGTGTACACAAAATGGCGGCCGTGATTTCTGCCGTACGGCGGTTCCTGTTCTACAGCGGCGGCCATTTTGCCCATGCACAAAGGCATCCACTCGAAAGTCTGACTGTAAAAATTATTTCGGCCAGAATTCCTACCAGAATTTTGGTCAGCCGTTCTGATTGCGTGCCCTACCTGCTCCTTCCCCCTCTGGACATTTTCTAGTGGCACTGACCCATGGCCTCTTGCAAAGAGCCTCCTGAGAGTCTAGGCACCTAGGCTCAGCTGAGGTTTCGTGCTCCATGGTGACTGCATCCCTGCTCGGATCCTATAATCAGGCCCTGTGAAAATGATGAATTTATATCTCATCAGGAAAACAACGGTCAATTACTAATCTGAAATTTGTAAGGCTGCAGGGGAAAGGGATCAAATCCTATTGCTGGGAGCACTGTGGAAATACACCTGCACTGCCCTCATTGGATGAAGCTATAAGATCTTGATCTTACCACCTAACCATCCCTCCTCCCATCCAGGAAGGGCCTTGTCTGAATTTCCAAAAAGACAAAGGGACCGCAGGGGGGGGAGGGGGGGGGCAGGAGATGGAGTCTTCAATAAACATCCTTCCCAGGCGCCTGCAAAGGCAGGGACATTGTCGGGGATGGAGGTGGGGGTGAGGACAGTATTTGGTGGGGAGATATACTTCAAGGTGCAAGATTACTAGTGTCACGCTCAATTCAAAGGCCTTCTCTTGTCTGGTCGATTGTCTGGTGTGGATTAGGAGGCCGACCCCACTCTCCATCCATTGGCCCCCTCTCAGTTCTCCATGACGTTGCCTTTCTTCCTCGCCATTCTCAGTTTTGTCAACCAGAAATGTTCCAGAATTGCGAGTCATCGTCCCAAAGAAAATCATGAGATCCTTTTGCTAAATAAGTAAAATAACACATTTTCTGTGCTTTGTTCATTGGCTTTCTGGTATGAAGCTTTAACATGCTGTGAGGCCTAACCAGCTGATATATGGCGGACTCAATGAAGTCGAGTGATGTCCTGCTACATAAGCTTTGGAACTCCCTTCCCCTGGAGTTTCACCTAAGTCCAAACCTGAGTATTTTATTGGAAGCAACAATAACAATAATACATTTTATTTGCATAGTGCCCCCCTGCCGAATAAGGCTCAGAGCTCTTTGCAACATTAGTTAAAAACAATTTTAAATCCATATAAAATCTGGGAGCGCCTGCTTTGCATGTACCCTCATCCAGTCACGTTTGCACACCAAAGGCGCACACAGAGAGGCATTTCTCAGTCAGTGGCTGGCCCTCAGTTATGAAACTCCCTTCTCCTGGAGGTTCGTCGAAGCCCAAGCCTGCTTGTCTTCCATATGCAATGGAAGACCTTTCTGTTTGGCCAGACATTTGACTGGTAGGGATAGGATGGGGGAGGTTTGGGAGAGGAGGTTTTAACTGGGTTTATGTGTATTTTAAAAATATATATGTTTTTATGTATTGTAACTTGCCCCGAGCTCTTAGAATAGGGCAGGATAAAATTTTTTGATTGGATTAGATTGATAGATGGTGATGGGGGGACGTAGATGTGTATCATCTCTCCTTTAACTGGGACTGCTGCTTCTGCAGGATATGTTTACATCTCCCGACAAAGAGCCTTCATCCATTTGTGCACTGGTTGTAGCAGAGCACACCGCCGTGCGCACACTCGGAGCCCGCTGGCATGCGGCACGGCCGTTGGGCTCTGCCGGCTGTACCTGCAGGCCTGTTATCGCACCGACGCTAACACGCTGTCATATAAAACAGAGCCATTTTCTTTTCACTGTGTGTGCTTGTTCTCTTCAGAACTTGCCCCTACCTTGCAGCTTCTGCTGCACAGGCTGATGGGAGCCCCCCCCCCCCAGAGCTGGGACATTAATCATTCCAGACGGACAGTAGCAGCAGCCTGGTGCCTTTGATCTCTCTGATGAACCAGGCTCCCAGCTGGGGGTGAGGGAGCAGGAAGCGAGTTCCACCCTTCCCTCCCCCCCGCAGGCAATGGCACTAAGACAACTTTATGTTCAGCTGGTGTTTGCTGCTCTGAGAATTACCCACAGCCAGGCATGGGGGAGGGGAAGCTGCTTTTTAATTATGGTTTTGCTCAAAGCTCCCTCCCCGTGCTTTGAACATGCACCATGAATTACACTGGCTAGTTGCAGACTGGAATCTCACTGCTAGAGCTCCCAGTGCAAAGATGGGGCAACAGGGGCTACGCTGGAGTGCTTGATGAATCGTGGCCAAAGTCTTTAGCAAATGGGACACACGGATTCCTAAATGACTTACATTACACTGATCACGAACAACTAAATGTTATCAAGTATTTACATAGCACCAACAATGTACCTGGTGCCTTACAATAATTAGAGATAGGTCCCTGCCCCAAAGCGCTTACAATCTAGAATGACAAGGGAGAGGAGACATCTGCGAAGTTGAGAAGCAACAGGTGCCCTGCTCAGCTTAGTGACAGGATGGAAGAGAGAGTTCTGGTTTAGCAGAGCTCGGAGGTACCAGGAAGTCCCCGTAGCCAGGACAGGATCAGGGGGTGGGCAGCCTGCAGGCCGAACCGGGGAGCGGCTCTGCCATCAGAGGCACATTTTGCAGCAGTCCCGCCTGAGGCAAAACAAGCCTGCTTTAGTGGGAAATGACTCTTGCCTAAGATGGGCAACTCCCTGCTTCTGCAGACAGCAGCGGGCCGAGGGCCTGGAGGTCCCGGACCTCCCCATGCGCACCACCAAAGCCTTGGGGTGCCTGCAGCGCTGGGGGGGCCAGGCCATTGCTGGAGCCAGCTCCTCCACTCCCACGATGCAGGACAGTGTGTTTGTGGGTGGGGGCACACAGGCGAGTGATGCAAGTGTGTACGTGCAGGGGTGGGGGCCAGTGTGCGGATGTCTGCACGTGCATGCGAGTTTGTGTGTGTAAGTGCATGCACACGTACGTGAGTGTGTACACGTGTGAGGGTGTGTGTGTGTGTGCGCCCATGCGTACAAGTGCAAACGTAGATCCCTACATCCCTGGGATTTCTCCCCCTCGGGACAGCAGCCAAGGAAACTCACCCCTGCAGCTCAGCACTAGCTACCAGCCTGGCGAGGGTGGGACAGTCTGGGACTATAGATTGACTGGCTCCCAGTCATAAGACTGAACTGGTTGATAACAGCCCCCTGGGCAGTACAGTGCAGGCAGCCCCTTGTAGCAGACAGTCGGTGATTTAACATGCTTGGTGGATTAAACCAGCTAGCAACGTCCCTGCCCCCTCATTCAAGGCTGGTGCCTCCCCTAGGTGTGTAATTCTTCAATATTCTCCTGCTTGCTGAGAAATAGTGGTTCCCGGTCTCACCCCACCCCCAAATCCAGTGATGCCCCTTTGCCCCCCTCTGCAAGAGTTTAGTTTGGGTTTGGCCTCTGCTTACTAGCACTGGTCGCTAAGCACTCCCACAGTCCCCTGCAGATTGTTAGATAATCTACTCAGCTTTATTGGCAATGCCTGTCTCTCAATTTTGGGGGAGGGGGATGTGCTCCATCACCCCCTCCCCAATTTTTCACCTCCTGCTCCCTGCACTTGTTTTTCGGGGGCGGTGATGGGATTTGCTCAGAATCAGGGCTCAGAATTTCAGTAGGTTCAAAACTCCTGAGTAGGTCCTCACCCCTACCCCACATAATGGGGTCCGTTTATAGCATCTCTCTCCAATTTTGTCTAGAGGTGTCGGGTTACTCCCAAATGTCAGAGATGGAGACCAAAAAGAGTTCGAGTGAGTTCTTCCACTGGACCCAAATGCTTACCCACTTTATTCACTGTTTCTCCACTGGCGGTAACAGGGAAGAAAACGTCATGAACACAAATCCCTGCCTTTATTCTAAGGGATGTCCCCTAGTTTACGGGAACATCCTTTCATTTAGAGCCATGAGCTCCATAGAACAGAATGGACATCCCTTATTGACATAACGGATGTCCCTCCACAGAACAGAACGGACGTCTCTTATTCCAGAACCCCTCACCTCCACAGTAGCCCTTTCCCCCCCCCAATTTTGACCCGGCTACCCTGCTAGCCAGGTAAATAGAAAGCCAGGGACCATGTGTGGCCCAAAAGCTTATGTCACGGACAGAGAACCTGCAGTTTATGGGCCAAATGCGGCCCATAGCGGCTTTTGATTTGTCCCTTTCCTAATTCCTGGATCTCGGAAGGCAGAGGGAGCAGAGATAAGGGCTTGAAGCCAAGAGCAGGTGGTGGGCCCAGGACACAGATCCACGGTCTAGATCTACCCTACCCCATCGCAAGCCCCCCTGCGCCAAACTCCTATCCGGCTTGAGGAGCTTGTACTACGGCGTCGGCCACGTTCTGACCGACAGTCAATTCAATGGTTTGGGGGCCTTCCTTCTAGTTTACTCTTGACGCACTCGCACAAACAGGGCGCTAAACCAAAGTTATCCAGGAGTAGGACGAGAAGCAGATACTTCCAAGTAACCGCTTGCGTGAATGAGGGATTGACGTCATG
Organism: Sphenodon punctatus; assembly: GCA_003113815.1. Lineage (NCBI taxonomy): Eukaryota > Metazoa > Chordata > Lepidosauria > Sphenodontia > Sphenodontidae > Sphenodon > Sphenodon punctatus. Next base: position 759,184 of record QEPC01000895.1, read on the forward strand.
GATTGGGATTAATCCATAACTGCTTGTAACGGGCAATTACCGACGAGTCCGTATCAATCAGCACCGCAACAGGCATGTTGTGGTTCATTAAAAAAATCTATAAATAAATTAATACAAGTAACTGCACGTGCGCAACTTACTGCAACCAAGACAAGAACGCGTACCTGAGCTTTTGCATCCTCATGAATGTCGCATCCCTTGTCTGTCCCTCTGTTCCCCCTTCCCTGTCTCCCCTCCCTGTATCTTTAGATTGTAAGTGCTTGGGCAGGGACCGTGTCTATCTTATTCTTTGTAAAGCACCACGTACATTGCTGGTGCTATATAAATGCTTATATTAATAATAATAATAATAATTCTGTGCATGCGCGGTCTCTTTGAAGTCGGGGCTTTCCAAATGCGGCTTCAAAGAGACCGCGTGAGCTGCAATTCCTACGGCAGCCGGCTACTTCTTGTGCGTCTGAACGCACCCTGCGCGGCTTTTCAGGAAGCGCGTTCTTGAACGCACTGCAACCGGCCGCTCGTGTAAAAGTGGTCCGAGTAGTGGCTTCAATTTCATTCAATCTGAGCAATCTTGACTGTATTGCACCAGGCATGCTGCTGGAGCCGTAGAAGGAATAAACAATAGTACTCCAGTTTACACTGTTTGTACGAATGGGGCCACGGTGGAGTAATTAAATCAAAGTCATTGCTCTGGTTTAGCGATGTTTTTTTGGAACACGGCTTAGGTTTACAAGGAGGGAAAAGATTGCCTGCCTGCCCTGGTTTGCATCCTCTCACTAAGAAAAGTTGGCCCAAGGGATCGCCAGTGATCAGCTGGGCATTTCCCGAAAGCCTGTTTAGCCAATGAAATCATCATCTCTTGTTCAGCAGCCTTCCCTTCTTTCCATTTCCCTTGCTTTTTCCCCTTCCTACCTTCTCCCCCATTTTTATTTCTGCACCAGCTGGAAGGTGGCAACAGGCCCCCCCCCCCGCCTTATTCACCCCAGGCCCCACAAATTCCAAGGCCGGGCCTGGCTGGCCAAGTCAGAGACACTAAAGCTACCTGCCTGCCCTCCCCAAGGAGTTTCTGTTTGTCTCAAGAACTAACCAGCGGCCCTTTCCCCGAGGACCGGGCTGGGAGCAAGGACACAATGGCAGGAGGACAGGCACATCAAAGGGGCTATTGAGAGACAGATCAGAGCGGCAGGGTGTAATCTCTCAGCTCCCACCGAGGGGGCCTGGGCAATAGAATTTTATGGCCCAATGACTAGATCTCTTTCAAGCTCCAGGATCATTTGATCATTATTCCACCCTCTCTTCCTCTCCCCGCAATCTCTGATTGCAGTTACTTGTCCCTGCCTGCCAACCTCTTACACTCCTTGTTATCAGGAAGGAGCAGAGAACGGCATTTCCATGCCCGCAAGGTCAAGAAGTTATAAGTTATGGGGAAATATGGCCCGGTTAGAGGAGTAGAGCAGAGGGGGGAAGGTGTATAAGGAGAGGGTGGCTAGAAGGCATGAGAGCAGGGGTCTGGAAACTCTTGGCTCCCATGGGGTTTACGTGGGTCCTGTTCCAACGAAGAGTGGTAAACTGAAGTAACTTCTGCAACGGAGTTACATCTGAAGTAGCTACTCCGCTTTGGTAGTGTTCACACACTGCAGCTTTAAACCGAAGCAGTTACTCCTCGCTCTTCCCCTTGTGGTCATGGCACAACAGAGCGGTAGGGTTACCCTGATGTAAATGTGTCCTCATTACCGCTAGCAAGGGAAGGGGAGTAAGTCCTCCTTGTTTTTCAGGAGTTCCTATTAGGGCTGAAAGTGAAACTGGAATCAAAATGATTCTCGGGAGAACGGAAATTCATTAGCAAGAGCTCAAGGTAAGAGGATCTCATTAACGGTGCAAGATTCTTGCAAGAATCTCACACAAATAAAACACCATGAATGGGCCAAATGGTCACCGAACGGCCTGGCTGCCATTTCTGCATGCGCAGTGTCCCCCACCCCACCCCACCCCCATTGTAGAGTTGGTGGTTGCGGAAAAGGAGAGAAAAGAGAGACAGACAGATCCGGGACACAAGACTTGAGGGCATGGCAGACGCATGGCTCAGGTAAGTAAATTGAGAAGAAAAATCTTGAGCGAGAAAGTGTTGAAAACCAAGTATTTCTCATTAAAACGAGTTGAGATGAACCTCTCTTCTAGACAAGAACTGAGAAAGAACCGGCGTTTCAGCCCTAGTTCCTACTCCTCTTCCTGCTCCTTGGTAATTCCCACAGAGCGCTCTGTTTGTGCGAACGTTTCAGAAGTAAAAGCAAAGTTGCAATTCCTTTGAAAGACTAGGGCTGCTTACGGGGTGTGCTCAGGATGGAGGGGGGGCAGGAAGAGGATGCTCCATGTGGTGGATCTGTGTCATGGATCCGTCCCCTCTCCTGGGGTGCAGGCCTTCCTCTCTGCTCCCTTCCCCGGAGCTCACCCTTTCAGCGTTTGTGTAGGAGCTGGGTCCTCCTTGGGAAGAGTTTGTGGAGGGGGCTGGGAATATTCAAGGCTTTAATAGTATTCAGTTCCTTTGATAAGTGAGTTCCCTTCACCTGGAAAGATTTTTCCTACTACCCCCACCCCCCAGGTTTGCTGGTTCGGAGACTCCAGCGGGTGCAGAATGCGGTGGTCGCCTCCTTACGGGGATGGGTCGCCGTGAGCACATTACACCAGTGCTCCGTTCACTGCCTAGAGTCTTCCGGGCCCCATTCAGGGGGTTGGTTCTTACCTTTAAAGCCCTATACGGCCTGAGCCCAGCCTACTTGCGAGACCGCCTCACACCCCAGGTCCTGGAGCAGCCTTTGCGGTCAGCCGGGGGCGCCCTTCTCAAGATCCCCTGCGTTTCCCAGGGGGCGATGACGGAAAGGGTATTCTCAGTGGCGGCACCGCGGCTGTGGAACTCCCTCCTGATGTGGGTATGTTTGTCTCCGGCCTTCCTGCCCTTCCGACGACAGGGCAAGGCATGGCTGTTCCACCAGGCATTTGGGGAAGAGGACGGGTGATGGGTGGGTAGGGATGGGAGGGTGGGAGTTGGGGTTGGGTTGGGAGTTTTTGTGGACTCCCAAGTTGTTTTCTTTTAGGCATCTTAACTGGAACTGATTCTGTATTATTGTTTTTATTGTATTTATTATTTTAAGTTGTCAGCTGCCCTGAATTGCCATTGGAAAGAGGGGACGGGATATCAAATTGTAGTAAATAAAATAAATAAATACATTTCACACCAACAATGATTTTTAACATTGTTTTTGTGTGTTTGGAATCTCTATCCACTCCCTCCTGAGCCACTGCCTTCTTATCTCTACCGGTCCTGCATTTGCTCAAGGAAGAGCCCTGTGTGGCCAGAAAGCTTGCCAACTCTTGCCAACAGAAGTTGGTCCAGTCAAAGAGACCATCCAAACTAAATGCCTCCATCTCTTAGATTGGGGACCAACCCGGCAACTACCCTCCCGCCCTAATAAGCTGGTTGATGCAGAGATGCCTACCCAAAATCACAAGTCAGCTAATAAATCACGAGATTGTTTGGTTATTTTAAAACACAACACTTTGGGGTCTCGGACTTGTAGTTTCTAACACCCTGGAATCACAACCCCAAGCATTTCCCTAATGGAGGAGGCTCCAGACAGCCAGACTGCAAAGACCAGTTTACCCAAGCTTGATGAGGACATAGAAATTACCCCATGGTTCAGATCAATGGCCCATCTGCCCAGAATCCTGTCTCCAACAGTGGCAGCATCGTTTGAGAAGTACATGACGGGTCATATGGAGTGATCCACACCCAGCCCCCGACAGTCCAAGCTCTCATCCCCTAAGCAACTTGACTAAGTTATTTAGGGTGCTATCTTTTAAAGACTTATCAAATTATTTGCTTAACCTAATTATCCTACTGGCCTTCACAATATTCTTTGTCAACTCTTCCCTCTCTACTACTGGGTCATGCGGAGGCTTTGATGCTTTGTCCCCCTGTAGTGGTGGCACTGGGACACATGGAGGCTGTGGCGCTCTGTCCCCCTCTAGTGGTGGCACTGGGACACATGGAGGCTGTGGCGCTCTTACCCCCTCTAGTGGCGGCGCTGGGCCACACGGAGACTGTGGCGCTCTTACCCCCTCTAGTGGCGGCGCTGGGCCACATGGAGACTGTGGCGCTCTTACCCCCTCTAGTGGTGGCACTGGGACACATGGAGGCTGTGGCGCTCTG
>QEPC01000895.1:764861-796242 GCA_003113815.1 Sphenodon punctatus
GGCGCTTTGCCCCCCCCCCCTCCCGGCGGAGATGCCTGCCACTACCTCAAGACCCAGTCCAGTCAGACTCCCACCACCCTTCCCTGCTGCAGTTATCCCCAGCACATAATGACACACGCTGATATTTGGGGCAGAGACCCAGGCTTTATTAAATGCGTTCAGCTTGACCGGTGGCCTAGGCAGCCCCTCTTTGCAGCGTCCCTGTGCGTCCTGGGCCTTCGTATCCGAACCGCATCCTTCGCCGGGAGGCCTCTCTCTGCCTCATCGGGAAGGCAGACGAGATCTTCCCCAGGCACCGCTCCCTTCTACCAGCCCCTGACCGGCTTCCACAAAGCCACCACCTTGCCCTGGGCGTGGACGTAGTAGGCGGGGTGCATGGCGGCCGTGGCGCAGGCCTGCCGCGCAAACAGACTGGTCAGAACGGGGGGAGTCGGGGCTCACGCCGCACCGAGCGTACAATCCTAGCACCAAAGAGCTGGAAGGGACTGGAAGGCTCATCGATCTCCACCCCCCATTCCCCCTTCCCTGAGACAAGAGACCCTAGATCAAGGGTCGCGAGAACCTCGGGCCCAGGGGCTTGTTATTTGGCTCCTTTCCTGTGCCTGGTTCGGGCCCCTGGATCCAGTCTCTCCCCCCCCCCAATGCATGCAAGGCTAGGAATTGGATCCATGATCTGGACCCTTCTCTTCCTGAGCGCCCCCCATCCCCAGCTTCTACGCTGCCCTCAGAGCTTGTGCTAATTCTCAGGAAAGTTTCCCTCCACCCCCTGCTCTCTTCCTCCCTGCACCCAACCATCCCCCTTCCCCACATTCCTTAATCTCTCATCCGGAGAATTCTCCCAGCCTCACCCCAATATGCCCTCCCCCCACTAGGCTTGCCACTTATGCAAATATTTAGTGAACACTTCTGAAAAATACATGTTGCAGGGCCTGCACTGACGCCTAAGGTGTTTAATGGGTGCCCTGTAACATGTATTTTTCATAAACATACCTTTAAAATGTGCATCGGTGACAACCCTACCCCCCACCGCCTGGAGAAGTCCCTTTGCTGCTCTCCTCGGAGGGGGATGGCCTTCCGACTCTCCCACTTCCAGCCCTCCCCCCGCCGCTCTATAAACCAATCAGCCAGCCAGCCCTGGCGGGGAATCTTGGGGGAGGAACCCTCAAGGCGTCTCCCATACTCACGTGGTAAGGGACCACGGCCAGGAGGCTCCCCAGGGGGAACTTGGAGAAGTCCAGGTTCCCGGCAATGGGCTCGATCCGCCCATGCTCCTGTGTCATCCCCACCAGCCTGAAATGGGGCAGGGTGGGGGGAGGCATTAGTATGTGGGTGGGGAATGCAGAGCCCTCACGCTGCCTGGCCCGGTACCTCGCGGCAGAGCCTCAGCAGCTCTTGAAGGGGCAGAGTTAAGGATAACGTAGGATAATTCTACCCGCTGGGGAACGCTCCCTGTCAGGGGCATCCGAGAGTGTTATATTTGGGAGGGGCTGAAGGGAGAGTATTCTGTGCCCCTTGCCCACTGACGGCAGCTCCGTTCTCCTCAGACTACAGCTCTCTCCCCCATGCCCCTGTACGCATCATCATGGACTCCCACAGCCTAGAAGCACCTGCTTCTATCTGGCATCTGGACAGATAGCCCGGTATCCAGCCAGATATTAAATGGTATCATCCAGTTATCCACCACCAGATATTCAGATTACCGGATTACCATTGACCTGCAATGCTGTGGTTTCTTTTTTACTCCCTTCCTCCCTCTGGATCTCGTTCGGTTATGCAATAAACTGTAATAGCCAGTATTCTGGTTTGCTGGTTAACCTCCACAGTTACTGGATAACCGCCAAACAGAGCAGAGATTAACCAACAATACACAATTTTGGTATTTGTTCCACCACTACCACTGTCCTCTCCAAAGCAGCACAGGGTGGAAGGCTCTCACAGCAGGCTGCAGTTCTAACCCCGGCTGGATTTTTTTATGTGGGGGGTGTAATCTGCGGCAGGGCGAATCCTACATTGGTCCACTCCAGGGTCATCTAGATTGGATGACCCTTGAGGTGCCTTCCAGCTCAGGGACTCTATGACATAAGAGTCCCTGCTCCTGCCGCACAGAGCCTATGTTGAGTGGTGGGGATCAGTGGGAGGTGGCGCAGATGTGGGGCGTGGGGAGTCATGACCAGGGTGCGTCACAGGGGAGGCCCAAGCGGCCGCAGCAGGAGGCAATTCCTCCTCACTTATGAGGGAGGACCGAACCATCATCTCTGGGCTGTGGGTAAAGTTCTGATTCGCCATGTTTTTCCAGGGCTTCATGGGGTAGCAAGGTGGGTAGGACCACGTTGGAAACTCGGGGGGGGGGGACTGAAGAGGCTCTCTTGCCTGGTTTCTGACACGCCCCCGCCCCGTAATGTTACCGTGCTCTGAAAGGGGCGTGGCCACATTGGAAAGGGGGCAGATAACCCTTTGGCCCCGCGTCCTTCAGGTCAAAACTGACCACCCTCGCCGGCGGGATAACCTGCCCCGGTCAGATTTCCTCAACTCCACAGCCCAGCTTCTGTCCTTCCTCCTCCTCCTCCCAGCCACACTTACTTGAGGTCCGGGTGCCCCTCCACCAGCGCGTAGCCGGTCGGTAGCTGCCCCAGGCTGTGCAGGCTGAGCCCGGTCCAGCCACAATCCACCAGCAGCTGGTTGCGGTGCGGGTAATGGCCGATCACTCTCGTCAGCACTCGGACCGCAATGTCCTCCATCTCGCAAGAACCTATCCTCATCTGCTGGACGTCTGCAAAGAGAGAGAAAGGGGGAGCTCTGATACAAGAGAGGGGATGGGGGACCACCTTTGTATATTTTTCCAGGTTATGAAAAATACATGTTGCAGGGCCCACCAATGCAGGCCTGGAAAAATATGCATAGGTGGCAACCCTGACCCTACTGCACCCGCTCTGAGCATTAGGATGTCACAATGCCCCAAAGGGGGGCACTGGCCACATCAGATGGCCACTTTCTGACATGGCTCCGTCCCCTTTGGGTCAAAGTCGCAGGGCAGTTAGCATTAAGCTCTCGGGCTGGCACTGCCCGTTGCTTGCCTGGGGAGGGGCTCCATGGCGCTAGGTGGGCAGGAGGCTTGGCTCGCTGGGCCTGCCTGGCTGGCGGGCAGCCCCCTCCCCCAAGTTTAAACTCTTTCCAACCACGCCTCCCCCTGGTGGGGTGGAAAAACCCCACTATTTTCCTGGCTGAGCGGGCACAACCCTGCCCCAATGCCAGTGACTCTAGGGTACAGCGACTGTCTGCCCGGGAAACCAATAATAATATATCATTTATAGAGAGCCATTAACGCACCTCATCACCTCAAGGCTAGGCTACTGCGATGCACTCTGCGTGGGGCTACCCTCGGTGACCGTTCAGAAGCTGCAGCTGGTGTAGAATGCGGCGGCTAAGCTCCTTTATGGGGGGGGGGGGGGGTCGCTGTAAGCACATTACACTGGTGCTCTACAATCCGCACCTGCTCCCTATAGTCTTCGGGGCACATCAAGGTGCTGGTTAGGACTTTTAAGACCTTAAATGGCCTGGGCCCTACATATCTGAAGCTTGCCGCCGCCTCTATTCCCCGCCGGGCAGAGCCCGAAGACCGCTGCTGCCGGAACGAGCCGGACCCCCATCCCATCAGTGGGGGCTGGAAGCCAGGTAGGCTCATCTCCGTGGGAGAGGAAGTGAGCCCCCCGGGACAGCTGTCGTCCCCCCTTCCATTGTAGGAGGGGGGGGGATGAGGAAGGAGGCTCCTCCCCTTCCGTAGGTGACTTCCGGTGGGCGGGGGGTTAAGAGACAGGGCAGCCTGGCGGCGCTGCCGCGCGCCAAAGGGCCCTTGGGTGCGACCCTTCGGTAAGGACCGGGGGAGGCAGGGCACGGGCTTGTAAAATAGTTGGCTGGGGTAATATACTGGGGAGAGGAGGTTGGGGGAGGAGAATGGGTTGGGGAAGATTGGATACAGCCCCCCGGTGAGAGAGGGGGGGTCTGGTTCAACGTGGGTGGGGTGGGTGGTCGCCCAGTGAGAGATGGCGACCAAGGGGGGGGGATAATGGGGAGTGGGGGAGGGTGTTTTTTCGGGGGTCTGGCAGGACGGCCACCGGGGGGGAGGGGGCCGGGGGAGTGTCCACAGCCATTGGGGTCTTGATGGGCTGAGGCAATTACGGTCTCGCTGGGAGGCAAAGACCAACTGCGGGGAGGAGCAGATGCTTGGTTCCTGTTCCCCGCATAGGCCCCGAGGCAGGTGACACAGGGATCAAGATCGGAGGGGCCCCTGGTCTGGAACTGTTGCTGTTGAATGCAAGCCCCTATCCTCTGCTCCCCGAGACCCCTACCACCGCTCACCCCCCGTTCCCCAGTGTCTCCCAGGCTGGGGGCCTGGGATCATGGAAGGGGTGTGTGTGTGAGACTGGGGAATGGGGGGGAGGATGGGTGCGCACACCCACCCTCCCCCCATTGCCCAGTCTCGCACACCCTCCCCCCCTTCCATCCCAGGCCCCCAGCTTCTGCTCCCTGACACACACCCCTCCCCCGCACGCGTGCGTTTACTTACAGTTGTCGAGGTCCCGGGCACTCGCAGCTGGCACCACTGTCTGGCAGGCAGTTCACTGTTCAATGGAGGCGCTCGGCGGTGAGATGTGCTGCGGGGCGCATGCTCAACTGCAGCACCTCCCGCCGCCGAGCGCCTCCACCGAACACCCAGGTGACGTTTTGCATTGAGCCCATAGGGCTCATAGGGCTCAATGCAAAGCTGCCACTCAGGGAAATTTCATTTCCCAGCAGCGGCACTTGGTCTGAAAGCTGAGCCGCCCAGATCGCATTCAGGCTAAGTTTGTCCCTTCTGGGACTCCAGAGTCTAGAGTCCCAGAAGGAGTCGAGGCAGCTAGCGCTCACTGACTGAGCGCTCTCTGTCTTTGTCTCTGCTGCCTGAAATTGACATCGCAGCACCACTTTGACTGCAAGCAGTCAGAGCAGCGCGGCGCTCCGATGTTAGTTTCAGTCGCCGCACCGGCAGAGACAGAGGCAGAGAGCGCTCAGTCAGAGCTCGCGGCGTGCCCTGCCCCCGCTCTCCCCCGTCCCCGGTGCCACTGACAGTAGCGCTAGTGAGCAGGGCACTGCCCCAGGCGCCCTCAGCCTAGGGCCGCCACTGGCTCCGCCTGGATTGTCAGGTGGGAGCTGTGGCAAGAGGAGCATTTCGCCAATTACATCTGGTGTGACGGCTTCGGCCGTATGTCTCGGATGCGGATTTGGCCACCATCATCCATGCTTTCATTACCTCCCGACTGGATTCTACGTGGGGCGACCCTTGGAGACGGTCCTGAGACTGCAGCTGGTGCAGAATGCGGCGACCGCCTCCTAACGGGAACGGGTCGCCGGGAGCACATTACACCGGTGCTCCGGACTCGCCACTGGCTGCCTATTGTCTTCTGGGCCCAATTCAAGGTCTTGGTTATAAGCTATAAAGCCCTAAACGGTTTGGGTCCTGGTTACCTGTGAGACCGCCTCAAGCCTCGGGTCATTTCGCGGTCCCTGCAGTCAGCCGGGGGCGCCCAGCTTGAGATCCCCCAGGTTCGCCGAGCGGCTACTGCGGGGAGGGCGTTCCCGGTGGCCGCGCCTCGGCTGTGGAACTCTCTCCCGTCGGAGGCACGTCTTTCCCCGGATCTCCCCTCTTTCCGTAGGTGTTGTAAGGCCTGGCTGTTCTGCCGGGCCTTTGGGGGTGGGGGGGTAGGGTTGGGAGTATCGGTTAGTTTATGTTTATATTTTATGTGCCCATTTTATTTATATTTATGATATTGTATTTTAATGATTTTATTGTTATATTTTATTGTTATATTTTTATGTTATACGCTGCCCTGGGTTGCCGATGTGCAAGAGGGTGCAGGCTACACATTTTTCGTAAATAAATAAATAAATAAATAAAATAAAGGCCTCCTTTCCTTCCATGAGCCACGTTGGCCCCCGAGGTCGTCTGGCAGCGCTCTCTTGCGGGTACCACCTGCCAAACGTCTGTATGACAAGGGTCCTCAGAGAAGCATAGTCACAACCTGACACGGCAGCAGGGTTTCAAATCCGGCTCTCCAGGGTCGCTGGCACAACCCTTGCTCCTCAAAACATATACAACTTGCTCCTTCTCCGTGGCTGCCAACATTGCCAAGATCCGCCCTTTTCTGTCTGTCTCCTCTGCCAAAACTTTCATCCACACCCTAGTCATCTCAACATTGTGGCCCCTTCATAATTTCCATTTTGTCCCGGTGGCTTTTTTCTGCCTGTCCACAACAAACCGGATCTTCCTCTCCCAGGGAAGAAACCCTCACAGGGCTAATTTACATACATTTACATGTCTTGGTTCAGTTAAGTTGATGGAAATTTAAAAGGACCATTTCTGTTTGGCTAATAAAATGAGAGGCAGGGGCGGAATACATGGCACAGTGGCTGAGCGCTGGTGCAAGGAGAGATGGGCAGCCCCATAGCCCCAATGCATGGGGGCCTCCCAGGGTGAGGGTCTCCTCTCTGAATGCACCCAAAGCAGGAACCCCACCCCCTGCCCCCCGGTGCCACGCCCTCTCTCCCTCCTCCAGCACATGCAATGGAGGTAAATAGAAGGTGACCCTGAGAATGATCAGCTTAACCCTTGAGTCCGGGGAGGATGCTTGAAAACTCTAAGAGGTGGTAACGTGCAGTGCAAGGAGCATTGGTCCAGCCACTGCTCTCAGCCAAGATTAGCCAGCCTGCCAGCTTTTCTAGATAGCTATGAAGAACCGTTCTGGACAGATCCAGTTCTCCTCTCCTCAACTGAGGAGTTGGTGGCTTCAGCTCAGGTTGGAAATATCCCATTTCACTTACCGTAGAAGATGTAGTTCCCCGGGTGGACTTCAGTGAGCTTGCCCATGTCTGCCACGGGATGACTGCAGGATGGGGTGGAGCCAATGCTGGAGGCAGGGCATGCCACACCCGCCTTCTGGAGTCTGAGGAGACAACAAAATGGCCTCTTACCCAATGCGGAAGGCAGGGACACAGAGAAAGCCTTCTCACATCCAAAGCACCCGTCCCACCACCTGTGGCTGGGGAAAACTAGAACGGGTGGAGCCAGCCGAGAGGGGAGTGTCTCCTCTCCTCTCTGGTGTGTTTGGTGCAATATGACCTGACGGCCACTGCACTATTAGCCCCCAATCGCCCCCCCCACCCCCACTCTCTCCCCTAGCAGAGACCATTCATGGCTTCCCTGCACATCCCCTTGGCTAGTGTTTGGATTCTGGGCATTTCTTATTCCCTGCTGATTGGTTATTCCCCCACTCACAGCGAGGCTGCCGCAGCCTTACTCGTTCCGTCAGCAGTGCTGAAACGAGGACCTGCGGAACCGAGGAAACCCGCCAAATCCCAACGGTCCAACCCAAAACGAACCACCCTAATGCCAAACGCTACCGGCCCAATCTTTGATCCGTTCCCCGTTCCTGCCATTTCGGTTCATTCTGTTTGGCCGTTTCCAGGTTTTATCATTCATCATTTCCCACCACTTACTTCCATTGCTCCTGGCAAAAATGAACCAAAAACCGGAGGCAGACTGAATAAGTGAAATAATCAAACTGAAATTGTGAAATATCGGTTGCTTGAACGTTCTGATGAATGTTGTTCCGGTTGACTACAATTGAAAGAACAAGTGAGGAAAGATGCATGGCCAGGGCGTTCATACATGCAAAACATAAGTGTTCTTTACAGCTCCCCCTTCCCTGGCCCTACCGGTTGCCCCCTCCTCTATGGCCCCCTCCCTACCTGCTGTACAGATGCAGCCATTACTGGTCCCTGCCACTGTTGCCCGGAGACCAGGGGCCTTAGCGCTTACTCCCTGCCCGGCCAGGTCACAATGGGCGTGATGTCACCAGTGACATATGGGGCCACAGATAGACACAACCTTCCCATAAGGCGCTCCCTTTACCTACAGGTAAAGAACGCCTAATCCCCCCACAAAGCAATGATTCTGCGGACTCGCCATCTTCCAACCTCCTCCCCCCACCCCATCAACTTCTAAAGTTAGGAAACTTTTAAGAAACCAAGGAGCTAACATGCCATCGGGCCTGGATACGTCAGGATCAGGATACCTCGGTGCAGGATCGGGACCAAGGAACCAGTGCAGGACCAGGGCTCAGGGTCCAACATGGTGCAGGATTGGAGTACGGGGTACGAGGGTCACAGCAAAGCTCAGCGCACGTCGGACAAAGCAGGGACGGACTGGACGGAGGAAGTGGGGCTGGCGCTGGGCAGACCGAGCTCCCTGGGCAGTCGCGCCGGGGGGGCGTATCAAGCGGAGGCTGAGCCCCAGTATCCGGGCGGCCAGACTCACCAGTGGGATCCGAGGGACTGGGTTCTAGGAGGGAGAGTCGGCAGAGGCAGTCTCCAGCTGGTCCCAAACACATGCTAGGGGTAGGGTGTGCCCTAAGAAGAGGAAACAGGAGGGTGCAACAGGAAGTGACTAGGAATCAGGAAGTTGGCTAATGATCCCACACAGTTTTCTCTGGCTACTGGCTGGCCTTCTATGCAAGCCAGCAGCCAACTGGGAAGCTGAGGGCGTGGAGCAAGGCTGAGGAGGGAATGGCCTGACCAGTGCCGGGGAAGGTCTTGTGGCTAACGCTGGGCCCTGGCCAGCAGGAAATGGTGGCGCTGCAAAGCCAGCCACCGAGCCCAGGTCTCCAAGCGTGCCAGTTCAAGTGTGGGTCCTTACGCGTTGCCGCACTGTTTATATGTTCTCCAATACCATCGTCCGGCTCTGTGCCGACAGGAAGGCATGCCTCCCAACGTTTCCAGCCGCCAAAGAGGGACAAGAGGGTGGACTAAGTGTTTGTCGCAGGCCAGTGTGGTTTTCATTTAAGATTTATATTTATATTTATTAATATAAATCTTTTGTATTTTATATTTGTATTTATGATTTTATGTTGTGAGCCTCTCTGGGTCGCCAAAGGAGCGGAATATCAAGTTTAATAAATAAATAAATAAATACATACATAAAAAGGGACCGACGCTCTCCTGCTCGTCATTCCAGTATTCGAATCGGAACGAATTTCGGTGACTCCATGGCTTCTCTGTGCATGGCACAAAATGGCTGCCACCCTAAACCAAAATGGAAGCTGCTGCTTTGGTATAAGACGGCGGCCATTTTACACATGAACAAATCATTCAGTCCGAATTCCAGTCAAAATCCCAACAGCCATTCCAGGTTTGTGGAACTTTTCTGTGAAATCGGGATGGCTGTTTCAAGCCAGCCCTCCGCACCGGCCTCTCAAGTGCTTTCCTGAGAGGCAACTAGGAAAAAGGTGCCCGAGGCCTTTTTGACCTTCTCTCTCATTTGAAAGAGGGACAGTGGGATTCAGCACCCAAGGAGGGACTGTTGAGTGATATGGTACCGTGTCCCGTTCTGGACTCCTGGAAAAGACTCAGAGGAGAACAACAAAGATAAACAAAGACCTAGAACACAAGTCTTACGTCTGGCATCTCTTTCTTTCCTTCCTGTTTACAGCCCCCTCTCTAGTCACTATGGCTGCTTTTAGACGCGCGCCGGCTGCTCGTGCTGTGAAATCATGCGGCTTGTAAAAGTGCCCCGGGCAGCTTTTAGACGCACTGCATTTCCGGTCGCGTATTCTTTAACGGCGCAAATTAAATAATTTGATAGGTGGTGAGTCAATTCGTGGAGTCAGCCCATCCCTGTCCCCTGCTGGCCGATTGCCATCCAAAACTGAATGGCACTCGACCAACAAAGCCCCCGTGCCCGCCTCCCCTTCCCCCCATCTCCCGTAAAGCTCATCGGAGCGGCACCAAGCCAATGCCATCCCTGTGACACCACTCCAATGAGATACGGAAATCCGTCATCGGTGCAGGATTTATGGATTAATTCGTAACTGCCATTTTCGGGCAGCTACTGATTAATCTGAATCCATAACGCCCATTCCTGCCTCCTAGAGCCCTGTCCTGCCTTTGCTCAGTTTCTATATTCCTGACTTGCTATATACTACATGCCTGAGGAAAGACCCTGTGTGGCCGAAATCTTGCGTATTCTCCCCAACAGCAGTTGGTCCAAGAAAAGGGATCATTCGAACTGCTTCACCTCCAACTCTTACATTTGGGGCCAACTCGGCAACCGCACTCTTCCTCTAGAAGAAAAGATGGGGCAGGCATCCGTCAGGGATGTTTTTTGTGCCTCTATGGACATCTCAGCACAAGGCCTAGAGAGATCCAAGAAGGTATCCTCCCTTGGTGTAGGGGCGTTGGACAAGGTCCCCCACTTCCAACTCCTCAGTTCTGTGATTCTACGAGTAGCCACAAGGCGACCACACGATTACTTATAAAGTATATATTTAAAAAAACAAAACACCCTGCACCCAATGAATATAATTCATGGATTATTGGTGTCAAGCTGAGAGGAGGCACCAAGCGGAGTTCTACAGGGGTTTTGATCCGGATGAGACGTGAACCTATTTGACCTGAATCCTAGGTCTTTAACTGTCCTTCACCTCTCTCAGCATGGAATTGACTTGCGTTCGAATGAGGCCAAAAAGCTTGGCAACTCGGAAACGGGTCAATTTCTACCCTTTTCTCAACAGGTCGCTGGGGGGTGGGGTAGGGCAGGTGGCGGGGTTAGGGGGAGAGAAAGACCTGGGAAGCAGAGGACAAGCCTTTATTCTACGGCCATCTCTCAACACAAGGCCTGGAGAGCGTCAGCCTTGCGAAAGAGTGAGATGTGTCCCATAAATAACCACACCGAGCAGAGGCCTCTGGAATGCTGAAATATCCCTGGCTGGAAGCCAATCCCCTCCACTCTCCCGTGGGGCCTTTTCCCTGCTGGCTCCGTTGGAGCCGCGAGGCCAAGCAAGCTGCAGGAGGCTGGATGATCAGAGTTGCTATTGCCTCACCTGGCTGTAGGAACACAGGCACGTCACCATCCACAACTCACTTAACTCTGGAGCAGTCTCACGGAAGCCCTAGAATCATAAAATCGTACGGTGGATCCAACCCTCTGCTCCAAGGCCGGATATCCTCTGCCTGCAGCATCGCAAGCAAATGCTTGAACAGCTGGATTTTGACTGCATCCAAGGAAGGAGATTCTACAACACCCCCGCCCTGCCCACCAGCTTATCCCAGTCTGTTCTACATGGTTTACCATGTCCTTTCCCCAACCTTCCCACCTTACCTCCCTCAACTTCTTATCCCCCCCCACCTCTCTCCTCCACCCTCCAGGTCTGTCCCACCGGCACAGTCAATTTTACATATTTAATCTGATACAGATTTATGCACATCGGATGTCTGGTCCAAGAAATGAAGTCCTTTTAAAAATCTGGCCCACTGGGAAAAGTCCTTGAGTAATGCTGTTGTAGATAATGAGTTGCTCGTCAGGAACAATTCCCCTTGCTGTGTGCGGACACATACATACACACACGTGCGTGCACACACACATATGCCGGTGATTCTGGAGTGAGTATAAACACCCCACTTCCATTCCCTCTGGTGGTTAAATTAATCCTTGCCCTTGAGAAAGCCCAGGGATCAGATCTTCTCGCCAGAGCCAGTCATGCACCCTCTTACCCCCTCCAGATGTTGCAACATGAGCATCTGGCTTGCATTCTTTCCTGGAGGGAGAGCTCTGGTCAGACAGGGGGAGGGGACCCGCATGCACTCCCATCTGGGCTGAGAGTTCCCTGCTCTGATGTGGTTCCCTCCAAAGCATTTACTCCCCAGCTCCAGCTCCTCTCTCCGGCTCAGTGGATGCCTTCTCTTTCTCCCGGTTGCTACTGAGTTGTAAGCAACCTCCCTGCCCCTTGAGATCAGATCTGAAGCCCAGCTCTGGTCTGCTCAGTATGGGTGTTCACATTATTACCCCCACCCCGATCTCTCTGGTCAAGACTTCCCACACTGAATTCTGTGGTAGTTGGTGACTTTACTCCACCCCAGAAGGGGCTGCATTTCATTAATGCTCCGGCACAGTGGTTAAGCCACTCAGCTGTATCCCTGAAGGCTGTGTGTTGAAGTCCTGCTTGGTCTCATGCTGCTAGGTGACCACCTTCAGTCTGTCTGCTGTGAACGGGTATCTGGATCCATTGGACTGGGGAAGTCAAGGCCATCGGACGTAGTGCTGTCCACACCACTGGCTGGCGTACTCTAGGCCACAAAAACTGGGGTAGGCCGTGCGGTTTAGGACAGACATTTGGCTCTGGAGCAGGGATGTGGAATCCTGAGCCTGGGGGGCCAAATTCATCCCACAGATGGTTTTTAATCTGTCCCCTTTCCAGCTCCAAAAAACTGTCCTTTGGGCCTGTTTTCCTCGAGCACGGGAAGAGACTAATAAGGAAGAAGGCATGAGAGATGAAGGCGTGCACTGAAGGGTAAGGGGCCGGACCCATGATCCAGACCTTCCTTTTCCCCAACTGGTCCTGCCAATCCAACTATGAGTGCGGTTTCATCATACCTCCTCAGTTTTCCCTTATTCTGCTGTCCGCACATTGCAAGCCCCTTCCCCTGCACATTTCATCTCTTTGTTGTCTCAGAAAACGCTTCTGGTTTTGCCACTGGAATCATTTGGGCTCTAAGGATTAAGCATAAATACGGACGAGGAGAATTTTGAGCGATGTAGGTCGACGTGAGGTCTGGAAGAAAACTGATTTTTGATATGGGTTAAGAAAATTTGAGCGGTTCTTTCCCATGAACGGATATCTGAGTTCATCTTTGACCCCATGGCAAAACTTGCATGTTCACTGCTTCATTTTGGGTTGACATTTCATTCACTTTGGCGGTACTATTGGGCAGGATTTGCGTACAGGAATGGGATTGGTCCATACTCGCATTAGGGCTGAAATGGATCCGCCATTTTGTTTCTGTGGACTTATTCTGTGATTTCGGAATGTTGCAAGGAATTTCAAAGTGGATTTAATCCACGTTGTAACTTGGGGTAATTTTAGACGTTACGAGATCACAATCAACCACACTCAATCCGGCGGCGGGGCCAAAGAGCCCTGAATGTCTGTTCGGCGTTCGCCAGATGTTCACACCACAGACAATCCCCAGCAGGGGACAAAGCTAACCACCTTTTCGGAGGTCCGGACCGGACCCTCTCCGGAAGGGTGGTCAAAGCGATTCCCAGCGGGAAACAGCAAAACCGGACGACTGAACAGCAATCACCAGCTGGAAACAAACAAAACGATCCCCAGCCAGGGCCAAAGCACGCAGTGTCGCTGCCTGGCAACGAGCAACAACACAGACCGGGGAGAGAGATTTAAAGGGCACACAGCAGCAGGGGAACGTGGCGGGATGGAGCAAGGTGGAAGGGTGAGGAGAGCGGAGGCCGAGCAAGCAAGGGAGGAGAGGGAGGAGGCAGAGGAGATGGTGCTGCAGATGGAGGCGGTGGAAGAGGAGCAGCAGTAGCTGGAGCAGTCCACCCCAGAGGGGACAGCCGGCCAGGGGGAGGAGGCACCCCGGAAACGGGTAAGGAGAGCGAGGGGGGGGGCACAGTGGACCCAATGCCTATCCAAGGTGAAGGAGCTCAAGAGGGGGTACAAGGCCATAAAGGACAACAACCGGCGGTCCGGACACGGAGCCCGGACCANGGGGCACAGTGGCACCAAGGGGGGGTGGCGGGAGGGGGAAAGGGAGGAAGGCCGCGGGGCCGAGGCACCCAGGCAACTAACCCCCCCGGTACGACCCACAGACCCAGAAACAGGTCTGGGAGCCAGAGCCTCCGGAGGAGACGGGTGGAGGGCAAGCGGAGGAGGAGGAGCAGAAGCGCTCACGTGGAAGATGCCCATACCACAGAGGAGGGCAATGGGGGCACAAGGAGACCCAGGACTTTATTAGGATTTGGGGGTCCCTGGAGCACCAGCTGGAACTAGAGGCAAGCCAGAGGAACGAGCACGTCTACAAGGAGATAGTGTGGGACACGAAGGCAGTGGGGCATCACAGGACAGTGACCCAATGCCTATCCAAGGTGAAGGAGCTCAAGAGGGGGTACAAGGCCATAAAGGACAACAACCAGCAGTCCGGACACGGAGCCCGGACCATTCCCTACTATGAAGCCCTGGACCACATTCTGCACATGAAGGGCTCCATAGTCACCCCACGGTTCATGGGGAGCACCGTGGTCCACGGCAGGGAACGGACCGATGTACCCTCTCCCCTTGCTGTCCCACAAGAAGGCACCGGCTCCGGGGGCCTGGCCTCCCAGGAGGAACACCCCGGGACCTCGTGGAGCAGCAGGCCCCCCTCATGCACCGGCCCCCGGAAGCCCACACCCGGTGTCCGACCCGGGAGGATCCGAGGCCGGCACACTGGTCACCCTCAGCCAGTGGACGCAGAGGGACCACAGCAATACCAAGGGACCAGCCTTGGAGGGCTCAGAGACTGACATAAAGGGTTGGCAAGCGGGTGGGAAGGGGAACGGACTGGAGAAGATGGGCCGGGGGCATGCCCTGGCCCGCCCCCATCAACCCCAGACTGTGGAAAGTGGGGCACCGGGGCCTGCAAGGGCACAGAACAGGGGGGCAGGGGCTGCAGGCCACCCACCCATGGCTGTGGTGGTGGTGGGGCTGAGGGCCACAGCATGGCTAACACAACCCACCCCCACCCATGTCCTTACAGGTCATGGTGCGCCCTGGCACACGGGACCGGCATGCGAGGTGGATGGCGGGGAGCAGCCCCAGGAGCATCCGGAGGTCCCTGGTGAAGCTACACAGCAAGGGGACGGAGGGGGGCAGAGAGGTGAGCAAGGCAGGGAACCCAAGGTGGGGGTGTGAGGGAGGGGTGGCTGTGGCACAGGGGGCCACCGGGGGAGGGCACCGCCCATCAGCCCATATGAACTGGGGCAGCCAGCCCCACCAGCNTCCCTGTTTGTCCAGGTGGTCCATCCTGTCAGGAGGGAGTGGGGTCCCTATACTCTGCCCTGATGAAAATGGGAGCCACTGCAGGGCCCTTGCAAGTAGAGAAAAGAGCAGGGCCTGTCGCCCTGTCCATGTTTTGCAGGCCACGCCTACAGTCCTGGCTTGCAGGGTTACACTAGCCCATATGTGATGGGTGTCCAGTCTATGGCAGGCATGGGTCATTCCATTCATTAGTTAAGACAGATTTTAAAGCACTTGTTCCCAGAAACTGTGAGGGCTGGTGGCTGGGATAGGCCCCACATGTGGCTTGCTACGGTGCTGAATTTTTAGGTGGACTTTCACCCACCAACCCCCACTCCCAGCAGCCTGTCCCTGTAAGGATGTTTCACCGCTAGGCTTTAGTTAGTTGTCTTTAGGGGCTGCTGGGAGCTCACTTTCAGGAGAGAGCAAGCATTTACTCCTTGGATCTGCATGATGTTGAACAAGAGAGATGTCACGGGGGAATCTGGAGCAGCAAAATGGCAGTTTTGTCTTACCCATTGTTGTCTGATGAAGAGTCCTGTGTGGCCCAAAAGCTTGCTTACTCTCACCAACAAAAGTTGGTCCAATAAAAGACATCATCTGAACTACTTTGTCTCCATCTGTTACATTTGGGACCAACACAGCAATCACATTTCTTTAAAATGGCAGTAATCAAATCATAAAGCCATAGAATTTTAGGATTCGAAGGGTCCTTAAGGGTCATCTAATCAAATCATGGCAGGAGGTGGCCAAAAGGTGTAAAATTAGGCCAAAGAAGAAAGGAGGGATTCTGATGCTATCACATACTCAGCAGTGACTTTGTGAGAAGCTGCTTGTGGGGGAGACAGCAGACAGTGTGTGTGCCTGGGATAGGAAGAACAAGCACCAAATCTCAGAGAGCACAATTTTCTAACCCAGGACTAAAGGAAACTCTGTGATCCTTAAATCTACTCTGGTTCTAACCCTGTGCCACCACACCCTCTCTATTCCATAGCTACAGCCAGCTCTCTCCCACCCCCACCCCATTGCCCTGCAGCCCTACTGGAACTGGTTGCAGCAGCCAGAACCAAGTTTTGGGGTCTTCACATTGCAGCCCCTTCAAAATTTACTCTGACCCATTTGTGTGAGCTCATTTCTAGAGCCAAAATGCATAGAAGATTTATTGTTTGCAAATATTATGTGTATTTTTGGATAGCCCTTTGAAAACTCAAGTGATATCCAGAACAGAAATGGATATTCGCATAGCTCTTTGTTTGGATATTCTGGTTTGGTGAATCAAATAGGGTGAATTCGATGGATATATTTTTTTGGCAAATAATACAGTTGAATATTCATTTCAACTGTACAATTACCAGTTATTCTCCTCGTCTCATCTTATCTTCCCCTCTTCTGAAGCCCCAATCTAACACTTATTGCCGGGCTGTTGGGATCTTCCCATGAATGCCAGTGGTCTCTGTCTGAGGGTAATTTCAGACGTTACGAGATCACAGTCAACCACAGTGAGCCACACTCAACCCTGCAGCGGGGCCAAAGAGCCCTGAACGTCTGATGAGCATTCGCCAGATGTTCACCACAGAAAATCACCAGTAGGGAACAAAGTCAACCACCCTTCCAGAGGTCGGGACCGGACCATCTCCGGAAGGGTGGTCAAAGCAATTCCCACCGGGAATCCACAAAAAGTAACGACTGAATGGCAACCACGAGCTGGAAGCAAACAAAATGTTCCCCAGCCGGGGCGAAAGCATGCAACGTAGCTGCCTGGCAACGAGCAACAACACAGACCGGGGAGAGAGATTTAAAGGGCACACAGCAGCAGGGGAACGTGGCGGGATGGAGCAAGGTGGAAGGGTGAGGAGAGCGGAGGCCGAGCAAGCAAGGGAGGAGAGGGAGGAGGCAGAGGAGATGGTGCTGCAGATGGAGGCGGTGGAAGAGGAGCAGCAGTAGCTGGAGCAGTCCACCCCAGAGGGGACAGCCGGCCAGGGGGAGGAGGCACCCCGGAAACGGGTAAGGAGAGCGAGGGGGGGGGCACAGTGGCACCAAGGGGGGGTGGCGGGAGGGGGAAAGGGAGGAAGGCCGCGGGGCCGAGGCACCCAGGCAACTAACCCCCCCGGTACGACCCACAGACCCAGAAACAGGTCTGGGAGCCAGAGCCTCCGGAGGAGACGGGTGGAGGGCAAGCGGAGGAGGAGGAGCAGAAGCGCTCACGTGGAAGATGCCCATACCACAGAGGAGGGCAATGGGGGCACAAGGAGACCCAGGACTTTATTAGGATTTGGGGGTCCCTGGAGCACCAGCTGGAACTAGAGGCAAGCCAGAGGAACGAGCACGTCTACAAGGAGATAGTGTGGGACACGAAGGCAGTGGGGCATCACAGGACAGTGACCCAATGCCTATCCAAGGTGAAGGAGCTCAAGAGGGGGTACAAGGCCATAAAGGACAACAACCAGCAGTCCGGACACGGAGCCCGGACCATTCCCTACTATGAAGCCCTGGACCACATTCTGCACATGAAGGGCTCCATAGTCACCCCACGGTTCATGGGGAGCACCGTGGTCCACGGCAGGGAACGGACCGATGTACCCTCTCCCCTTGCTGTCCCACAAGAAGGCACCGGCTCCGGGGGCCTGGCCTCCCAGGAGGAACACCCCGGGACCTCGTGGAGCAGCAGGCCCCCCTCATGCACCGGCCCCCGGAAGCCCACACCCGGTGTCCGACCCGGGAGGATCCGAGGCCGGCACACTGGTCACCCTCAGCCAGTGGACGCAGAGGGACCACAGCAATACCAAGGGACCAGCCTTGGAGGGCTCAGAGACTGACATAAAGGGTTGGCAAGCGGGTGGGAAGGGGAACGGACTGGAGAAGATGGGCCGGGGGCATGCCCTGGCCCGCCCCCATCAACCCCAGACTGTGGAAAGTGGGGCACCGGGGCCTGCAAGGGCACAGAACAGGGGGGCAGGGGCTGCAGGCCACCCACCCATGGCTGTGGTGGTGGTGGGGCTGAGGGCCACAGCATGGCTAACACAACCCACCCCCACCCATGTCCTTACAGGTCATGGTGCGCCCTGGCACACGGGACCGGCATGCGAGGTGGATGGCGGGGAGCAGCCCCAGGAGCATCCGGAGGTCCCTGGTGAAGCTACACAGCAAGGGGACGGAGGGGGGCAGAGAGGTGAGCAAGGCAGGGAACCCAAGGTGGGGGTGTGAGGGAGGGGTGGCTGTGGCACAGGGGGCCACCGGGGGAGGGCACCGCCCATCTACCCACCGGGGGGGTCACCCAACCACCCGCAGCGGTGGTATGGAATGGGAGGCGGGCAGCAGGGCTGCATGACTGACCCCTACTGTGCACCCCAACAGGGCAACCAGCTGAGGCCCCGCCACCCGGCCCCCCAACTCAGCAGATTCAGGAGCACAGGGCACAGGTACGGCGCCGGAGGGAGAAGCAGGCGGAGAACATAGTCCGGACCACCACCAAGTAGGGGGAAGCGGATGATAGTGGCCATTGACTGCATGGAGGCGGCCACAGACAGGGCCCTGCAGCAGGCGGAGGCCAGGGACCGGAGGCTGCAGGCGGAGGTGCACCTCGAACGGAGGCGGGTGCGCTGGGAGCACAGCTGGCAGGTGGAGATGTTCGGGCGGCTGGACAGGCCATAGACCAGATGGTGGCAGAGCACTCGCTGAAGATGGGCCGGTCCCACGACATTGGCATGTCGCTGCTGCTGCACGTGGGGACCATGCGTGCATATGTGATGGCCGCTGCCCCGCCGGACATCCTGACGGCCCCAGCGCTGATGCTGGACCCCGCAGCGCCCTCACCATCCCCTCTACCGCCCCAGGCACTGGCACGACTGCAGGACCCGCGAATCTGCCTCCCCGTCCCATCAGGCCTCCGGAGGCAGCAGCCGCCCGGGGGGCCCCTCTGGCACTGGGGCCGCCCCCCCTCCCAACACCGCCTGCCCTTCAGGACACTGAGGCCTCCCAGGACACGGTTGGGGAAATGGACAGCAGGTGTGAGGGGAGCTTGCAGAGCTCCATGGTGCCCACAGGGCGGCCGAGGGGAAGGCCCAGGAGACACCAGGGACAGGGGGTAAGGAGAAGGGGGGGCTGAGGGGGTGCACAGTGCTAGGAGTTGGGTGGAGGTGGTGGAGATGATGACTGTACAGTAAACACACAATAAAGGCACGGGCACAGCAACAGCATCCGTTACTGCACGTCATGGCCCAGGGGTAGGGGGTGGGCGGATACCTGAGAGCGTGGCCTGGGTACCGGTGGCAGTCCCGGGGGCGGGGGGGGGGGCGGAGGCCGGGGGCATCAGAACCCCCTCAATCCTGGTCATCCCCATGTCCGCAAAGTCCCCCCGGTACATCCGGGCATAGAGGGGCGAGATGGTCAGGATCCTGACATCGTGGCTGCACCTGGAGTGGCCAGTGTAGATGTCGATGAACCAGCCCTGGTGGTCCACTACCGCCTGGAGCTGCAGGGAATGGTACCCATGCTGGTTGATGTATTCCGCAGCCTCCCCATTGGAGGGGGGGAGGATCTCTGTGTGGGTGCCATCCACGGCGCCCAGGCAGTTGGGGAGGCCACCAGCCACGAAGCCAGCCATCACGGCATCCTGGTCCATGAGCTGGATTGCGTGGTCCAGCAGTATGCCTTCGCAGAAGTCCCTCAGGATCCCAGTGACGGTGCTCACCCCAACACCGAAGTGTTGTAACACGGACCGACAGGAGTCGGGTTTTGCCAGGGCTCAGACTGCTATGCCCACATGCTCGGCCATGGGAATGGGAGCCCGCATGGGGGTGTGTTGCTTCTCCAGGCAGGGCATCTACAGCTCTGTAAGTTGCAGCAGGCAATGCCTGTCCATCCTTAAGTGCGCCCTGCAGGTGGTTTCATCCCAACGGGCCAGGACCAGGGCCCCGGCCCACCACCCCTGTGCCCACTCAGTGACCCAGATCTGCCATTCAATGGGCATAGCGAGCATAGTTGCATGTCCCATGGCCTCCCTCCTCCAGTGTTGTCGGGAAGCGGCCTCGCGGAGTGCTGCTGTTTGCTCTCAGTCATGGTGGAGGGCCCATTGGTATGTTCCAGACACCCGCAGGGCCCTGATGTGTTGTGGATCACATCTGTGGAGATGTGTATGAGGTCTGTGTGCACCCGGAACCACTCCGCGCAGATGGCCAGCTGCATCCTGCAGGTGCCCCTCTGTCCTGCATCCATGGCAGACCATGTCCCTGGTGTAGTCCGACGCGCATCTCTATTGCCCAAGGGCCGGTCCCGCCCCACCCCGCCCCGCCCCCTTGCCCCACCCTTGAACCTGTGCTCACCCGGCCACCCTGGTGGTGGCTAGGTGGTTGGTGCGAAGCTGTTGGGTGGTGCCCCCCCCCGAGCGTACCTGTGCTCCCGGCATGGGGGCTTGTGCCCTGGGACCGCATGCACCCGGGCGTGTGCTCTGCAGCTGCTTGCGTGTTGTCATCACCTCCCTGCTATCAGTGTTAGCTTCCTGTTGTCATCACCGCCCTGCTATCAGTGTTGGCTGTACTATCTGTGTGCTCAGTTCTTGCAGCTGTGTTGGGTTTGCACACCACGCCTTGCTCATTAGTTGTCTCATGTTGTGACCTGTGGCCTTATTGCATGTCCTTGGAGTGCCCCAGCTTCCCTCCCAATTCCACCTGGGACTGTGGGGCCCCACTTCCCTTGCTGTTAGTACCCACTGCTTGCTGGACCATGTCCGGCCATGCTTCCCCAGGGCTCCCGCAACGCCTGGTGCCCTCCATAGCTGGACCTTTTGTGAGCCCATGTCCCTGTGTGACCTGTGACATTCCCAGGCCGTGCAACTGCTCCTGAGATGCCCAGATACCCTCTCAGATGCCTATGCAAGTCTGAGCTCTAGTCTTCGCTACTTTGGCTATGAGGCCAGCGCTCGTGAGTGCCGGCTTCATGCGGAGGCGCTGGGGCTCTGTCACTTTCCCGATGGGCGCATTCTGGAGATGCGGTGCTCACATATGGGGTGGTCCACGGCGGAGACCATGTTGGCTCTCTCTGTGTGCAGCCTGGCTGCCTACATGACCTGTCTGGCAGAGGGTGGGCCTTGATCTGGCTGTTTCCTTCTTTGGCTGGTCTACGGGACCCGTGGGTACCAGCGGTCGTGTGGGGCAGCGTATCACTGCCTGTTGGAGCTTGGGCACCTTCCATGGTCCCCTGCTGCTGACTATGGCTTGTCGGAGCCCACCAGAGTGGAGCTGGAGGCGCTGGCTGATGTGTGGTCCGGTGCTGATATTCAGGTGGGACTTGCCATGCAGGATCTGTTTGAGGCCTACTACCTCGTCGCCCACCACATGTCTGCGCTGGGCTACCATTGGGGCATGCTTTAGTGGCCCCACTACGTGTATCTGGTGGGCCTCCCCAGGCCCCTTTGTGACCCCCTGAATCTGACTGTGAGGCCCCCAGTGTCTTNGACCACCACCAAGTAGGGGGAAGCGGATGATAGTGGCCATTGACTGCATGGAGGCGGCCACAGACAGGGCCCTGCAGCAGGCGGAGGCCAGGGACCGGAGGCTGCAGGCGGAGGTGCACCTCGAACGGAGGCGGGTGCGCTGGGAGCACAGCTGGCAGGTGGAGATGTTCGGGCGGCTGGACAGGCCATAGACCAGATGGTGGCAGAGCACTCGCTGAAGATGGGCCGGTCCCACGACATTGGCATGTCGCTGCTGCTGCACGTGGGGACCATGCGTGCATATGTGATGGCCGCTGCCCCGCCGGACATCCTGACGGCCCCAGCGCTGATGCTGGACCCCGCAGCGCCCTCACCATCCCCTCTACCGCCCCAGGCACTGGCACGACTGCAGGACCCGCGAATCTGCCTCCCCGTCCCATCAGGCCTCCGGAGGCAGCAGCCGCCCGGGGGGCCCCTCTGGCACTGGGGCCGCCCCCCCTCCCAACACCGCCTGCCCTTCAGGACACTGAGGCCTCCCAGGACACGGTTGGGGAAATGGACAGCAGGTGTGAGGGGAGCTTGCAGAGCTCCATGGTGCCCACAGGGCGGCCGAGGGGAAGGCCCAGGAGACACCAGGGACAGGGGGTAAGGAGAAGGGGGGGCTGAGGGGGTGCACAGTGCTAGGAGTTGGGTGGAGGTGGTGGAGATGATGACTGTACAGTAAACACACAATAAAGGCACGGGCACAGCAACAGCATCCGTTACTGCACGTCATGGCCCAGGGGTAGGGGGTGGGCGGATACCTGAGAGCGTGGCCTGGGTACCGGTGGCAGTCCGGGGGGGGGGGGGGGGGGCGGAGGCCTTGGGCAGCTGCATCCTGGGCAATCCGCCTCGCCAGGGCAGCTCGGATGCGCTTGGCGTATCAGTACTCCCTCGGGTTAGTGGCATTCACATAGAGTGGTATGGGGCCGGGCAGGCGTCGGGGTAAGGGGAACTTGAGGGCGGCCCCATCGGTCTTGCACATGTTGTGCAGCACACAGCAGGCTCTGGTCACCAGGGCCGAGGTCTCCACCATGTAGTCCAGTCGGCTGCGACACACCTCCAGCGCTGCTTGAGGGCCCCAAAGGCTCTCTCGACCACAGTCCTGCAGGCACACAGGTGGGTATTGTAGAGCGCCTCCACAGGGTTCCTGGAGACCGGGTATGCCTTCATCAGCCACTGGGTGAGGGGATAGGCCGGGTCCCCCAGGATGCAGGGGGGCATCAGCTCCCCCTCGATCCGGGACATCCCCATGTTAGCGAAGTCCCCGCGGTACATTCAGGCATAGAGGGATGAGATGGTCAGGATCCTGACATCGTGGCTGTGGCCGGTGTAGATGTCGATGACCCGGCCCCAGTCGTCCATGACCGCCGCAGCTGTAGGGAGTGGTACCCATATCGGTTGACATATTCTGAGGCCTCCCCATCGGATGGACGGAGGATCTCTACGTGGGTGTTGTCCACGGCACCCAGGCAGTTGGGGAAGCCTCCAGCTGCGAATCCAGACATCACGGCCTCCTGGTCCACCAGCTGGATCACACAGTTCAGCTGCATGCCCTCCACTGCCTCGCAGTCGTCTCTCAGGATCCTGGCGACCATGCTTACCCCAACACCAAAGTGAGGTGAGACGGACCGGTAGGAGTCGGGTGTTGCCAGGGCCCAGACAGCTATGGCCACGTGCTGGACCATGGGAATGGGGGCCCGCATGGGGGTTTGCTGCTGCTCCAGCCAGGGCGTCAACAGCTCTGCGAACCGCAGGAGGCATCGCCTGTCCATCCTGAAGTGCGATCTCCAGGTGGCCTCGTCCCAATGAGCCAGCGCCCTGGTCCACCACCCCTGTGCTCACTCTGTGACCCATACCCACCGGTCAATGGGCATAGCGAGCAGTGCTGTGAGCCCCGTGGTCTCCCTCAGCCAGTGATGTCAGCCGGCTGCCTCACGGAGCGCCGCTGCCTGCTCACAGGCACGGTGGAGGGCCTGTTGGGCCACCCCGGATACCCGTTGGGCCCTGAGCTGGGCCAAGGAGCACGAGCGCCTGTGGTGGGCACGCCGAGCTGTAGCAGCGCTCCTGACCATGCACACCCAAAGCCGGGCAGCCAGGTGCACCTCCTCCATCTGGATGCACATGAGGTCCGTGTGCGACTGGAACCACTCAGCACAGATGACTAGGTGCATCCTGCAGGCGCCCATTTGTCCCACATCCATGGTGGTTGGTGTCCCTGGTGTGGTCGTGCTCCCACCTTTATAGCTTGGCCCCACTCCACCCCCTTTTCCGTGGCTGGGCACCTGTGCGGGGGGCCCCGGTGCACCTGTGCCCGCCCCCTCGGCCGGCTGCCCCAGCAAAAGCGTGGCGGCTGGGGCATGGCGGTAGGGAGCGCCCCCCGGAGCACACCTGCAGTCCTGGCACTGGCCCGCATGTGCCCCAGCGTGCGGTCCGCAGCTGCATGCCTGCTGCCATTGCCTCCCAACTATCTGTGTTTGCTGCTTGTTGTCCCCATCGCCCTGATATCTGTGTTGGCGGTATGGTCTGTGTGCTCAGTTCCAGCAGCTGTGCTAGGTCTGCACCCAACGCCTCGCTCGTTAGCCGTGCCATGTTGTGGCCTCTGGCCTTGGAGCTCCCCTGCTTCCTTTCCCATCCCACCTGGGACTGAGGGCCCCCTCTTTCATTGCAGTTCGTAACCGTTGCTTGCAGGGCCATGGCAGGCAGTGCTTCCCCTGGGCTCCCGCGCCCTGCCCGGCGCCCCCCATAGCTGGGCCTTTCGTGAGACCATGGCCCTGTGTGACCTGTGGCATTCCCCGGCTGTGCAACTGCTCCTGAGCTGCCCTCTTTGGTGCCTATGCCAGTCTGAGCTCCAGCCTGCGTTACTTTGGCTATGAGGCGAGCGCCCGCGAGTGCCGGCTGCATGCGGAGGCGCTGGGCCTCCGTCCCTTTCCCGATGGGCGCATCCCGGAGAGGAGGTGCTCGCATGTGGGGTGGTCTGCGGCCCTGCCCTGGCTGTTTCCTTCTTTGGCTGCATCCACGGGGCCCGTGGGTACCAGTGGTCGTGTAGGGTGGCTTATCACCGCCTGTTGGAGCTTGGGCATCTTCCGTGGCCCCCAGCTGCCGACTATGGCTTGTCGAAGCCCACCGGAGCGGAGCTGTCGGCGCTGGCTGGTGTGTGGTCCCAAGCCGATGTCCAGATGGGGTTCACTGTGCAGGATCCATTCAAGGCTTACTACCTCGTTGCCCACCACATGTCTGCGCTGGGCTACCGTCGGGGCATGCTTCAGTGGCCCCACTACGTGCACCTGTTGGGCCACCCCGCCCCGGGCCCCTTTGTGACCCTCTGCAGCTGACTGTGAGGCCCCCTGGGTCTTCGGAGCCCTGGATGCTGGCTGTGCTGTATGCTGCCGCCTCTGCCCTGCCGCCGTGGGTCGCTGCCCGCTCCCTCTAAGCTGTACCAGGCTCGCTGCTGTGCAGGCTGGTTCCATGGGTTCTGCTGCCCCGCCTGTGCCTCCGGGCCCCCTCCACGCCCCCCCCCCGTCCTTCGCTGCAACTGGTGATCCCCTCCGTGACTGGCCTCTCCTGTGGCTGCGTCCTGCTCTCCGAGCCGGCTACGGGCTCCCTGGGTGCTGCTGTTCTCCCTTGTCCGGCTGGTCTCTCACTTGTGCCCACACACCCCCCTTGGGTGACTCTGTGACCGTGGGGGTCTGGGCCCCCCGGACTGTGCCTCCCGGCTTCCTCCGGGGGGGGGGGGGGCTGGATCACCCGTTCAGCACTTCAGCTCCGGATCGCCTCCATCCCAGTCAGCACACCATTGCCGGCGCGGGGGGTCCCTGCCTGCAACCTGGACCATTGCCGGACCGCTCCGGGGCCGTTCCCTGTCCGTGTGCCCTCCCCCTGTCCCAGTGCTCTGTCCTTGTGGGGGCCCCCCGTGCCTGGGCTGCTTGTGTTGCTGTAGGGTGGTCCTTGCTGCCTGGGGTGTTGGTGGGGTTCTGGGTGCCGTTCCCCGTGTCCTGCTCGGCCCCCGGGTTGGTCCCCTCTGCTTCCCTGGCCCTGGGCTTCCCCCCCACCTTTGTCCATTGTGCAGTGTGTGTTGGCCATCCCGCTGAGTCCCGCCCCCCCCCTTCCTTTCCCATACGAGTGTGTATGCGCCCGGGCGTGTGTTTGTGCTGTGCGTTCCGCTGTGACCTCGGTTTCCCTGTGCCTGTTGTGTGCGCCGCCTCAGCCGCTCTCCTCCCTCTCCCTTCCCGTTTCCCATGTGTGGGCATTGCCTTTTGGTGCTTTCGGCTTCGTTTGCCCTCTGTCGGCCATGTCTGCCTCCCGCCCCTCCCCGGTGTCTTCTGGGTGTTCTGACCACGGTCCGGAATCGGCGTCACGTCTGTTGCGTTGCCCCGGGCCGTGGTCTGTCCGTCCGTTTCCCTGCCGTGGTCCCGATCCCGTCACGTCTGTTCGGGGCTTTCTTGGACCATGGGAGGGGGTTGGTCGGCTCGCCACTGCTGGGAAGCCACTGTGGTGACCCGGGAGCGCGTAACGTCTGAAATCACCCTTGGTGTGAAGTTCCGAGTGCAGGGCACCACCATCTTGCACCCCATACTGTGTATGTGCAAGGTGGAGGCACCCTGTATGGCACCGCCATTTTATGCACGCGCAGTATCCGTCTCTCCGGCGAAACAGAACGTACTCTGGTCCACAATTCGATGAATAGATCAGAACAGCTGGATTTGTTAGAGAAAGAGCCTGCGCTTTTTTGTTACCTGGGAGGGGGGGAAACGTCCAGGGAGGGCAATCACGGCTTTATTCTCACGCAAATTAGCACACGCAGGAACGTGCTGTTTCGCTTTTCTCTAGTGAGAACACCCAGGACTGTAAAAGCTACATCGATGGATCTGTTCATGGGCGAGTGGTTCTCGCACAAGAAAAGAGAATAGCGCATTATGGTACATGAACTAATTTTCCTGTGAGAAGAGAGCCGTGACGCCGTCACAGGAGATGCCCCCACCCCCCTTCCCAGGTAACGTGAGAAAGCAGACAGAATCCGTGTTGAAGTTGTTTCAGCTCTATAACTCACATTCAAACAATTTTAAATACCGCCCAAATAGTACAGCCAGAAGGAAATGAAAGGCCGAACCCGAAATGCCAAAGCACAAAAGAAACCAAAATCCCAAGCAGACATTTCCAACTGCAAAGAAAGCAGGGAGCCGATCCTACTTTGTATTTTCTTCGTTAAAACGGATTTAAATATCCTGAAGGAGTCGAATTCTGTGTTTGCTTTAGCTCTTGCCTACATCTCTCGGTGGTGTTTGTTGGTCCGGCCCAACAGCCATTTTTAAATTGGCAATATGACCCCATCCCCAAACAACGGTACAAGGAGCTTAATGGGGAGCAGCGAGCTAGTACTGGAAGCAGAGAGCGGAGAGTTAGAAAGCCTGAGTTCTAATCCAGCCTCTGCCTGCAAAGACGTCTTCTGTTTCCCAAACGGAGACGTGCGAGTCGACTTCATCTTGGGCGCTAGAAGTGAAAAGTGGTCTGTTCTTCCTGAAGATAAAGCAGATTTTTTTTTTGGGTGGTCTTGGCACTGCAATGTACAAGCTCCTGGTTGTAGATAGCTCTTTGTAACTAGTGGAAATTGCAAGCCATATTATCTATTATTTATTTCAATTTACCAACTTTCAAATCCCTCCTGAAAACCTACCTCTTCTGTCAGGTCTTCCCTAGCTTGTCATGAGTGAAATTGTTCTCAACCTCATGAATATACCCTTGTCTCTCCTGAGGGTCACCTGTCCCTTGTCTCCCCCTCCCTTGTCTTCTTAGATTGTAAGTCCCCTGGGGGTACGGACTTGTCTGTAACTATTGATTGTACGGCACCAGGTACACTGCTGGCACTATATAAATAAATAAATAAATAAATATAAACAAACATCATGTCCTATTCTGAGAGCTCCAGATGGGCTACAAAATGTAGGCCTCAGTCCAAGGTCACATGCTTGCCACAAGCGCACAATGGGGGTGTGCACGGTACACACACAGGGGTTGGACTGGGGCCATTGTATCCAAGCCAAAAGCCAAAAACCTTTATTAAGCATTCCTCAGCCTCCTGTTGGAGCAAGAGGCCACCCGCTGTCTAGGAAACTGGAATATCCTAGAGGGGTAGGTAAATAAGAAAAAAAGATAAGGATTATAATAGCTTTTGCAACTTTTCTCTTAAAATTTGAGATCGTTCCAAAAACTCCAAAATAATCGTTTAAAAAGGGCTGTTCAAACTGTTGAAAAAGCAGCTAGGACTGGTTCAAGACAGTTGTTCGGCATTTCAACCAGAATTCCAATTGAAATCATTTTTTGCTCGGAATACCGATCCGCCAATTTGTTTCTGCGCAAAATGGCGTCTGCCCTACACCAAAACGGCAGCTGCCGCTTCCGTGTCATTCTGCGCATGCCGCAAACTGCTGAAATTCACTTCAAATCGGAATTCCGACGGGAATACCGTCCGATCCAAATTCCCGTCAGAACGATCGAAACCGCCCAGTTCTATTGAAAACGGAACTGGGATGGAATTTCAGTTTCAGCCTTAAAAATTTGCCCAAAAATATTCCCAGTTTCTCTCTTTCCCCCCCCCTCCTTCAAGTCTCAAAATTTCAGTTTCAAAGTATGACTTGAAACAATGC
This sequence comes from Sphenodon punctatus, assembly GCA_003113815.1. NCBI lineage: Eukaryota > Metazoa > Chordata > Lepidosauria > Sphenodontia > Sphenodontidae > Sphenodon > Sphenodon punctatus. The sequence goes on from QEPC01000895.1 coordinate 792,857, forward strand.
TTTCAGATTTTCAGCAATCTGAAAACATTTCAGCCAAAATCAACGTTCGAGGGATAGGAACGGAAACGATAAAGTAGGAAAAAATGAGAACACTTGACCCTGTTTCCCCACCACCTTTTCTCACTTGGTCTTCAAACATTGAAGAGGTTGCTGCGAGGCAGAGTGAGAGACCTACGCCTGAGCATGGGAGGCAAGGAGCTTACGCTGCAAGCAGGTAGATTTGGGTTCAACTTTCTGTAAGAGCAGTTGGGCAACGGGACACGTTACCTATAGGGGGAGGTTGTGGAAGCCCCATAGAGTCAGTGTCGAAAGGTACACCCAAAGGCCATCTAGCCCACCCCCTACTTGGACACAGGATGATGACAGCTACAACGTCCCTGACAGACAGCTGAGTGTCCAATCCTTTTTTTGAGAAGCCCCTGGAGAGCCTACGACCTCCCATGACAGCGTATTCCATCGCTGCACAGCTCTTACGATTTATTGATTTCGTATTTATATGCCGCCCCCTCATGCACAGCATCGCGGGGCGGCTAACGACGTTTTAAAACAAATAATAGTGTAAAATTTAACATTTTAAATAACAACCCAACAGTAAAACCCCACCCTAGCCCGAACCGCCCACCCCCCTCGGCAAAGGCCTGGTGGAACAGCCGGGTCTTACACTGTCTACGGAAAGAGGGGAGGTCTACGGCCAGGTGGACCTCCAACGGGAGGGAGTTTCACAGCCGCGGAGCAGCCACAGAGAAAGGTTTTTTCCTGATATTTAATCGAAATCTGCCGCTTTGTAATTTGAACTTCTTGCTTCTAATCCTGCCCTCGGTACAACGCAGAGCAGTTCCTTGGCATCTTCTTGGTGACGGTCCTTTACATAAAGCCTGCTATCATCTATCCCCTCAACCACCTCTTCGCTAGGCTAAACATACCCAGTTCCTTCCACCTTGCCTCATAAGACTTGTTGTCCAGACCCTTTATCCTCCCTCTGAGCCCACTTCTAATTTATCAATGTCCTTCTTAAAATGAGGTGCCCCAAACTGGACACAATACTCCTGCTGAGATGTGACCAGTGCAGAACAGAGTGGAATTATTACTTCCCGTGACTTGAAACAATGCTTCTGTAAAGCAACCTAGAACTGCATGAGCTTTTTTTTTTTGCAGCTGCATCTCATTGCTGACTCGTACTCAGGTTTGTGATCAAACGTCATCCCTAGATCCTTTTCCATGTGCCGGTGCTTCGTTCAAATTTTTTATTAAGAGGACTCTGGAAAAATATGTCGGGGGTCATTTAAATATAGTGATTCCCACTTCAACGCAGAGGGTTCGACTAGTTGACTCTTGTGGCTTCTTCCTGCCCTGCAATTCTTTGTCTCTCGTTGACTCAAAGGCCAGACGTATGGATCTGTGCCTCTTCCAAGTATGGCAAAGCTGTATCTTGCAACTGCATCTTAACTGCAGGGCTCTCCTGTTTTATAACAGGAGACTTCCTCAAATCTGCCAGCGGCCGTAACTATTTTTCTCCTCTAGCAAGGGACCATAGACAAAGGAAATGGAGCCCCAGCAAATGAAAGCTACAGGCAAGATTGTGAAACATCCCGTGTATCCTACACCAGGCAGCGTTAGGTGCTACAGAGAAAGACACACAACGTAGACAGATGAGGAATGAAGGATTAAGACCAAGGGGATTTAAGACAGATAGTGATGAACTGGAGTAGGTTCAGAGGAAGGAGACCAAGATGATAAAGGGTCTGGAATGCAAGTCTTATGAGGAAAGGTTGAAAGAACGGAGTATGTTTAGCCTAGCAAAGAGGGGGATTAAAGGGAGACAGGACAGCAGTCTTCAAAGATGTAAAGGCCCACCACCAAGGGACTGTTCTGCGTTGCCACAGGGGGCAGGACTAGAAACAATGGGATCAAGTTATAGGAAGGGAGATATCGGTTCAATATCAGGAAAAGCTTCTTAACAGACAGAGCCGTGCGGCACTGGGACAAGCTGCCAAGGGGGGCTCTGGGCTCTCCATCACTGGAGGTGGGTGGTTGTCTGGCCTTTTAAAAATAATAATAATCAATCACCTGTAGCTGTCGTCATCCTGCATCGAAGCAGGGGGGTTGGACTCAATGACCCTCGAGGTCCCTTTCATTTGTAGGATGAATCGATTCACGGACTTGTTGGGGGATCGGGCTGGGCGAGCCAGGAGGTTTCTGGGCCTCCCCTTCTCAGGCCCTCTCCTCTCCCTGGCACCTCCCCACCCATCCCCCTCCGAAAGCAGCTCCCCCCGCCAGTGCTCCAGGCCTCCCCACGGCCCACATGGGCTTGATTAGGCCCCGGCCAGCTAGCAGTTTGGTCAGGATGGCTGCTGTGCCCAGAGAGGCAGATCCTGGTTCTCTCTGTCCCGCCAGGGACACTAGGAGGAAAGCCCCACCGTGGTACAGACTCCCTCTGCTCGACGTACACGGGCACTAAAGCTCAGGGCAAGCACCCCCACAAACCCTCTCCCCACACACCCCTTCTCCCCAGCGCATCGCATGCACACCCCCTATCCCCAACCGCCTCACCGGGCCCCACACACCCTCATCTTTCCTTCCTGACCTCTTCTCTCTCTCTCCCCCCACACACCCCCTCGGCCTTCTCCGTCTCCTACTCCTTGACCTCCACTGTTTCTCACACATACTCCTTGGCCTTCTCTCTCTCACACACACACACAGCCCTTGGCCTCGTCTCACTCACACGTGTGCGCCTTGTTGCACGGGCACACACAACCACCCCTTGGCCTGGTCTCTCTCTCACACACACACAGATGTACACATACAGCCCTTGGCCTTGCTGCATGCACACTCACCCACCTCTTGGCCGTGTCTCACACACACACGGTCAGCTCTTGGCCTTATTACACACACACACACGCACAATCTTTGGCTTTGTCATGCATGCACACACAGAGCCCTTGGCCTCTCACACACACAAAGCCCTTGCTACACACACACAAACACACGCCCTTGGCCTTGTTACACACGTGCATGCACCCCCATTGCTTTGTCTCTCTCTCTCTCTCACACACACACACACGCCCTTGGCCTTGTTGCACAATCACCCACCCCCTTGCTTTGTCTCTCTCTCACACACACACGCACCCTTGGCCTTGTTGCACAATCACCCACCCCCTTGCTTTGTCTCTCTCACACACACACGCACGCACCCTTGGCCTTGTTGCACAATCCCACCCCCTTGCTTTGTCTCTCTCACACACACACACACACACAAGCCCTTGGCCTTGTTGCACAATCCCACCCCCTTGCTTTGTCTCTCTCACACACACGCATGTGCACCCTTGGCCTTGTTGCACAATCACCCACCCCCTTGCTTTGTCTCTCACACACACACACACACACAC
>QEPC01000895.1:796791-815423 GCA_003113815.1 Sphenodon punctatus
GGGGGGGGGGGGGGGGGCTCTGTGGGAACCACTGGCTTCCTCCCCCTTCACAGCCTGGTGAGAAACATTCACAGCAATTTGCCCCTGGATGTGAACCAGGCCCTGCTTTGTACAGGGGGAGGAGGTTGAGCTGGGGGACAAAAGGATTTGGTGGTGGTGGGAGGGGGATGTTACCAAACACCAGCTGCCCCCTCCTCTGGGCTTTGAAGAGGCAGCTTCAAAGGCTGCTGTTCACCTGAAGGCTGCAGTCCCTTGGAGCGGTGGAAGCCTAGATCTTCACCCCCTGGGGAGCAGAGGGTGTGGGAGGCCATTCAGGAAGAAAAGCAGCTTCATTGCCCCTCTGCTGCATTATTGAGGAAAGCAGGAGATCTGCATTTATGGCCTGTTAACTGATCCACTTCAAGGGCATTTTTTGGTTTTATGGCCGGCCACAGGGAAGGCGGGGGGGCCCAAGGGGCTCCATCGTCCTGACCTGAAGGAGCCACGTCTCAAGAAGCCTCCTGCCATCTTAGGCTCCAATCGGCAGAAACTTTCTATGCAAGATGCGGTGCGCCTGCCGTTCTACTCTACCCAGCTCTGGTCAGCCCCCCGTGGGACGACTGCGCCCGGTGCTGGGTACCCCCATCTGAAGGGAAAGCCGGAGAGGGGGCAGACAGGAGAGCAACAAAGAGGCTAATCGGGAGTTGGAACGGAAATCCGATGGAAACCCCCCTTTCTCCAGGTTGCTGGGGGGGGGGGGGGGGCACGTGGATGAGCGAGAGAAATTGAGACTTGCCAGTTTGGGACCCAGAAAGATCTGGGCTCTCTCTGGAGAGTTTCCAGGCAAAACCCAGAAACGCGACAACCCGAAACCCAACCGAATCCCGCCTCCCCATGGAGTGGCAGCGGTTCCAACAACGCCTCGGCAACCTCCCAGGCTGTGTTCTGCAGCCTTTTCCCGGGGCTATGGCCACCCGCCGAAGCTAAGGGGTTTGGAACAGGGTGATCGAGCCTCTCGACCCAAGAAAGCCAGACTAGTTAGTCGTCCTGATTTCGGATCCCTTTGCGGCAGCACCCCCGAGGTTTTGAGAGGCGGCTGGAGGTTTCCTAGGTGCGGACTTGGCGGCGCTGGAGAATTGAAGACGTTCAAAGTGGGGAAAGAGGTTTCTGGAACGTGGAGGTTTTCGTAGCAGAAAGCCCTTTTCCTGCAGCTCTCTCGCTCTCTCATGCACACACGCACACGATACATTGGAGAATCCGAGCTAATTCAACCCACACCCTGCCCCACCTTGTGCTCTGCGTAGGCTGATTTCTCAGGCCTCCCAACAGGATGGAGACCAGATGGAGAGGGTTTTAGCTGGGGCCTTTCCTTCCAGACACTCAGCGGGAGTAAAATCAGTTCAGGGGGGCAGGGGAGAGGCCTCCCCCCCCCCCCCAGACTTAGGGCCCTATCACTGCTGAAGGCCCCAATGGCAGCTGACAGGGCAATCCCTAGCCTCTGGGTGGGGGAACCTCGAGCCTGGGGGCCAAATGTGCCCCACAACTAGAGTGGTCATACCTCCCCTTTAAATGAGGGCGCTTATGAAAGATTCATGTTGCGGGGCTGCATTGGTTCTGGTGCAGCCCTGCCCCACGTCATTTTCATAAGCGTCCTCTTTAAAGGGGAGGTTTGACCACCCTACCCGCTACTAGTTTCTACGTGGCCCCTTTCTACTTCCCGGATCCGGCCCCTGGATCCATTTCCTACCCTCAGGTACTGAAAGATGGAGCTCAGGGGGAAGGGAGCAGAGATGAGGGCCTGCACCCATGGAAGGGAGACAGCATGGCAGAGATTCATGATCCAGAGTCTCCTCTTTCTCAGAACATCCCGCCCTGTTGAAGGGGGGTGCGGGACAGAGTTTGCAGCTGAGCCCAGGACACGGCAACGGCCTCATCGGTGCTGGCGGAGTTATGTCGAATGCTAAAATCCCAGCCCAACCTTTCAGAGCAGCGGTGGGGAAACGTTTGGGTCCAGGGGCCTCACTGGCCCCATAACCATCATCCCTAACTCCTGCCTCTCTGACTCCTGTTGCAACGTGAGCCCGTCAGGTCCTGGGGAAGGGGCGAGGGTGGTGGTGGTGGAGTTACTGGGGAGGGGATCGGGGTGCAGGGGGCATTCTCTCTTCGACACCAGGACCCATTGCCGGAGCGGGACGTAGGAGGGGGCGCCAATAGTTGCACCTGATGATTTTGCTGCTGGGTGTGGCTATGACACCAGGTCCCACCCCTTTGCCGCGCCGCGCCCCGCCTCGGTAAGATCCTTGCCTCATGCCCGGCGCGCGGGACAGTTCTGTCCAGCCTTCCGTGCGTCCTTCTTGGCTATCGGGCCTGCCCGAAAGGCTGCGGGCCAGGGAAGGAAGGTGGGTTGAACCGGAGAGGAGCCAGACGGAAGTACGGCGGGCCGGATGAAAGCGAGTGGCAGGCCGGGGAGGTTCCCCCCCGCTGCTGCCTTAGACTCAAATCCCGGGCTGGTGAGAGCTCTGCTTTCCCACTGCAGCCTTAACAAGCCTTTGTCCTGAGCCTGCCCCAATCGGGCCGCAGCAGCCTTTGCTCTTTCAGCTGCAACCACGTTCGCCTTCCCAGGAGGATCGTTAAAGAGCCAGCAAAGCATCCCGGGGAAGGAATGACTGTGTTCGGCAAAGGCTGGAATTCCTCGTTTGACCTTCCTTAAACGCCGTCTCCGCCAGCCTTGGGCTTCATCGGAGCCCGTGGCGTTACCACAGGGAGCAGCCTGAGGCTGTGGCAGGCAGTGCTAGGATGGCACGGGTGCCACGCGTGCACGCCCTCCGATTTCACGGTGGTGACCGGCGCGGAGGGGGCAGGAGGGATGTGGCTTACCACGGAGGGTTTGGCTCCTCACACAGCATGGATTTGGCTTGGCTCTGGAAGTCAAGCTCAACCCAGCAAGGCTGATGGGTGAGATAGCCCAGCCACTTCCATCACACACGCACCTTGGAGACTCCTTCTCCAAAGCCATCCCATCCCTGCACACGCCCAGCCCCTTTGGAAGAAACTAGAATGCCTTGTAGGAGAAGGCTTTTAGGGTTAGACAGCAAGGCAAGAGAACAAGAGTCAAGATAGCCTAGTGGATAAAGGTGCTAGATGTGGAGACCACTGCGGGGCCTTGGGCAAATCAGACGCGACAGCTGCCCACACCTCGCCTGCATGTGTGGGCAGGAGCCGCCAGATGTTGGCCCAGGATTGCCGTGCGCTGTGTTGGCGGCTAGCCCCATGACCTCGGAAAACCTCGGAGGTTACAGCCCAGGCTAAAGCCCACCCAACTGGGCCACAGAGGCTATCGCTTCTGTTTCTAGGTTGGGCCCACCATGGCTGGCTGTCAGGGGGGTGGGGGCAGGGCCGGCCGCACATTCATGCTTCTCCCCACCCACGTTTTTTCGGCAGCCCGGCCCAGACTGTGTCTGCTGTAGTTTTCCCACCCGGGCTGTGTCGGGCCACTGCTGCGCCACCATCATGTGTTTTTACCCACGGTGTCTTGACCTCAACTCTCCATCTGTAAAATGGGGATAATGACGACTTCATTTACAGGGTTGTTGTGAGGGGGACCTAGATGAGGACTCTAAAGCACTATGAACGCTGAAAGGGCTATAGAAACACTAATACATTGGTTTTCAATGGATTTTCTTTATACCCTGGTAGAGATGGGGGGTGAAGAAGCGTGTGTGTGTGTGTGTGTGTGTGTGTGTGAGAGAGAGAGAGAGAGAGTGACCAGGAAGGCTGGAAATCAGCTAGAAATGGCAGCAATTAAGGATATTAATTTTTATTCAAATTGGTCAAGAGATGAGACCTCTGATTGGCTGGGAGTACGTAGCAGGGAATTGATCACCCCATTATGGCTTGTTGGGTACTTCCGAAGTAACCAACAGCTGCCACTGTCGGAGACAGGATGCTGGGCTGGATGGACCATTGGTCTGACCTAGATGGCCAGTTGTTTATGTTTTTTAAACATTTATAACCCGCCCTCTCCTGACAACTGGCAGCTCGGGGCAGCGTACAAAAAAACAGAATATAAAAATACAAATTACATTATAAAACAATTAAAATCAGCAAACCCAGCAGGGCCTGACTAAAACCCCAAACCTCTCCACTAACAGAAAAGAAAAATGTATGTTCTGTTCTTACAATGCCCCATCAGGTCATACAGCCACTGTCATGTTTGGTCAGACCAATGGTCCATCTAGCCCAGTATCCTGTCTCCAGTAGATGCCAGCAAGGACGCATCAGAAGAAAAGGACAAGAACAGGTGAACTACAGAACGACCACCCTAACCTATCATTTACTCCTGGCTTTCAGCTGGTTGAATCCTTGGATCAGCTTGGTCAACAGCCCTTGATGGACCTACCCTGCATGATTTCATCTTATCCTTTTCTTAAAAACAAAAAACACCCCAGTTACACCCTTGGCTTTCATAGTATCCCACCTGGGGCCGTGAGTTCCACAGATACATAGAGCCAGAAAGCTGGAAGGGACTTCCAGGTTCATCTAGTCCAGTTCCCTCCATCAATGCAGGATTCACCCAAACTACCCGCACAGAAAAATGGATCCAGTACGAAACAGCCGAAGTAGAGACTGGGACCGCACACCGACGCCAGGTCCAACAGGGAAGAGGTATTAGAGAAAGGTTTCCCTATAAGTAGAGAAAATAATCCTGAGGCAGCTGCTTCAGGTAGCCTGTAAGGCCGGCAAGGACCCCAACGCGTCACAAATATTTGATGCCATCTTGCGCCTTGCGGAGAGACGGGCCTGTCTTGTGGAGAAACGCCCTCCTCTCAGCTCTGCTCCGACCGGCTCTCACCTCCTCTTCCTCCTCAGGCTGAAGCACAGTCGCAGCAGCTGCCTCCCCGTTGTGATCCCGTGTTATTTACAGAAAGGCGAAGTATTGTAAATAGAGAAGGCGTCAGACTAAACACAGGCCGGGCTGGGGAGAAGAGGGAAAGAGCAGGATGCCGATTGTAGGGGGTTGCCTTGGCTATAGGGCCTGTGGAAACAGGATGCTACGCTCTGTCCGTGCCTGGGGGCAGGGAACTGCATGCCGTGCAGTACATGACCGTGAGACTGGATAGAGACGTACTGTTATCCTCAGTGGTGCCCGGTTCCTAGGTGAGTGGGGGGAGGAGACACACAATATCTTTCCTCAACCCACTCTCACTGGGGCTGAATCAAGAAAGCGATTGATTCTCGCTGCAATCGAGAAACGTTACCGAGGTCTTAACAAGATCTCGGTATTGTTTTGAGATCTTGCGAGAGTCTAAAAAAACCAAAACAACAAAACCCGCTCTGCGCATACGGAAAATGGCTGCTGCGGCCATTCTGCACATGTGCAGCCCTTTTCCAAGATGGCGCGGGCCGCATTGGCGTAGTCTTGGAAAAGAGCAGATGGTCTGCGCATGCGCAGAGCAGCCACGGTGACCATTCGGTGCATGCGCAGCCCTTTTCCAAGATGGCGCAGGCCGCATTGGCGTAGTCTTGGAAAAGGGGAGATGGCCTGCGCATGCAGAGTGGCCACAGTGATCATTCTGTACATGCGCAGCCCTTTTCCAAGATGGCGTGGGGCACATTGGCGTCGTCTTGGAAAAGGGGAGATGGCCCACACATGCGCAGAGCGGCCACAGTGACCATTCTGCGAATACGCAGCCCTTTTCCAAGATGGCGCAGGCCGCATTGGCGTCGTCTTGGAAAAGGGCAGATGGTCTGCGCATGCGCAGGGCAGCCACGGTGACCATTCTATGCATGCGCAGAGCGTTTTTCATTTTTCCCCCCGAGAATCTTGCAAGAACAGGTTGAGAACCAGCCGATTCCCAACGCGTTTTCGCTCTTGGAAAAGATTTATGAGATTGTGTTTCAGTCCTACTCATTCCCCATCCTCCTCGCTTATCCTCACATGCAAAGGATGCAGCCCTCAGATGCACGCACGCACTCTCCACAAGGAAACCAGGTCTGTTTGTTCTGCCCAGAGAGTTGCTCCTAACCCCTTGGAGCTGCAATGTCTGGGGCTAGAGACAGGATCTGCCTAGATCCAGTCCCGGTGAGGGGAGTGGAGTTCAAGGCAGCATTAGCACTGCACCAGCAGCTCATCCCATAGGGGCAGGATTCTCTAGCTGAACTGTATTATTCTCAATGGAAGAGCTGCCCCTCACCATTGTTTGGGTAGAGAGCAACAGCTCACCTCTGGACTTCGGGAGACATGGAGTGAGGGCAGCCCTAACTTTTTGGCATCCCCAGACAAAATAAGTTCTGGTGTCTCTACTGGCCCCTCCCCCCTGCTGCACAAATCCTAATCTAGGATTTGCATGAGGGGGAAAAAGTCTCCAGCGTCCTGCCAATCAGAATGTGTGTTGAATGAGAGGGAGTTCCTTTCTTGTCTCTGCTGGAGCACAAGTCACAGGGATAGCCCTCCACCTAGTCTTCATGGATTTAGCAAAGGAAAGTTGTGCCCCACTAATCTATTGGAATTTTTTGAGGATGTGAACAAGCATGTGGATAAAGTAGAGCCAGTTGATAAAGTGTATCTGGATTTTCAGAAAGCATTTGATAAGGTCCCTCATAAGAGACGCTTGAGGAAATTAAAAAATCATGGGATAGGAGGCAGTGTCCTATTGCGGACTGGTAACTGGCTAAAGGGTACGAAGCAAGGGAGTAGGACTAAATGGTCAGTTTTCACAATGGAGAGAAGTAATAGAGTGTCCCAGGGCTCTGTACTGGGACCGGTGTTGTTTAATGTATTAATTAATGAACTGGAAAGGGGAGTAAGGTGATCAAATTTGCAGATGATACCAAGTTATTCAAGGTAGTTAAAACATGAGCGGACTGTGAAGAGTCGCAGGAGGATCTTGCGAGACTGGGTGCCTGGGCATCTCAATGGCAGATGAAATTTAATGTGAACAAGTGCAAAGTGATGCACATAGGGAAACACAATCCAAACTCTACGTACACAATGCTGGGTTCTAAATTAGGAGTAACTACTCAGGAAAAGGACCATGGAGTCAATGTGGACAATACACTGAAATCCCCAGTTCAGTGTGCGGCAGCGGCCGTCACAAAAGCAAACAGAAGGTTAGGAATTATTCGTAAAGGGACAGAGAATAAAACGGAGAATACCACAATTCCCCTGTATAAATCTATAGTGCGACCACACCTTGAGTACTGCGGGCAGTTCTGGTCGCCCCATCTCAGAAAAGATGTAGTAGAAATAGAAAGGGCAACAAAAATGATAAGGGGTCTGGAACGGCTCCCCTACGAAGAGAGGCTGGGTAGCTTGGAGAAGAGACGACTGAGAAGGAATAGGATAGAAGTTTACAAAACCATGAGTGGTGTGGAACACGTTAATAGGGAATGGTAATATTATTTACCCTCTCAAATAGTACCAGAACTGGGGGGGGGGGACACCCGGGAAACTAACAGGTAGTGGATTTAAATCAAATAAAGGAAGTATTTTTTCACTCAACGCACAATTAAGTTGTGGAATTTGTTGCCTGACGATGTGGTCAAGGCCAGTAATATAACTGGGTTTAAGAAAGGGTTGGACAGGTTTCTGGAGGATATAGGCCCTATTAGCCAGGTAGGTTTGGGGAATGTAACCTCTTGCTGTCGGGAGCTGAGAGTGAACGACAGGGAAGGGATCGGCACATGGTGACATGTTGGGTGCTACTTCCAAGCGACTGAGATTGGTCACTGTCGGAGACAGGATGCTGGGCTCAAAGGGCCATTGGTCTGACCCAGTCTGACACTTCCTATGTTCTTCAGGCAGGCAGGCAGGCAGGCACTCATTCTGTCTGGAACTGCACAAAGGAGAGACAGACAAGACACGAGAATTTGAGGCCCCATGGCTCTGCTCTCTCACCTCTATGTGACTAGCAGGGCCAGGCCCACACCGGATGCAGTCCTGTATAACAGCCTCTCAAGACAGGGCTGCGGGGTATGAAGCAGGTAGATAGGAGACTAGAGCGATGCTGGTGTCGGACTCATTCTGAATCTGACTGTCTTCTCCATAGGGCCCATTTGAGGTCCTATGTTGAGGCTGTGAGGACAGCAAGGAAGGGATTCTTTGCTGCCCTCATAGCGTCTGCGAAGTCACGCCCGGCGGAGCTGTTCCGGGTGGCTCAGGGGCTGGTTAGTCCGGCCTCCCTCCGCCTGGATGGGGACTTCTCCCAGGCCCGCTGTGAGCAATTTGTCACCTACTTCGCAGACAAGATTGTTCAGATCCAGAGCGACTTCGACACCCGATTGAAGGCAGTAAGTGAGGAGCATGAGGTTGCGGAGGCCCCATCTGGTCCATCTTCTTGGGTTGAGTTTCAGGAAGTGACGCCAGCCGATGCAGTGGATGTCCTGGGGTCTGTTAGGGTCACCAGTTGTCAACTCGATCCGTGCCCGTCCTGGTTGGTGAAAGCCTCTAGGGAGACGCTAGGGACGGTGCTGGCGATGGTTATCAATGCGTCCCTTCGGCAGGGTAGATTGGCGCCCAGCCTTAAGCAGGCTGTGGTGCGTCCCCTGCTGAAGAAGCCATCTTTAGACGTGAATGCTCTTGCCAGCTGCCGCCCGGTCTCTAACCTTCCCTTTTTAGGAAAGGTTATTGAACGGGCGGTGGCACTGCAGCTCGAGCAGCATCTTGATAGCATCGGTTTCCTTGACCCTTTTCAATCTGGGTTCCGCCCCGGCTATGGTACTGAGATGGCGTTGGTGGCTTTGGCCAATGACCTCCGCCGGGAGATGGACGCAGGACGGTCGACACTTCTGGTCCTGCTAGATCTCTCGGCTGCTTTTGATACTGTGAACCATGGGCTGCTGTTGAGACAGCTGCGAGATCTGGGGGGTCTGGACGGGACTGTCCTTGGATGGTTCCGCTCATTCCTCTCAGATAGAAGCCAGCGGGTGGTGCTGGGAGCTGAAACATCATGCCCCAGGCCTTGACCTGTGGCGTTCCGCAGGGTTCCATTCTGTCTCCACTGTTATTTAATGTGTATATACAGCCCCTGGGGGAGATCGTGAGACGGTTCGGGGTGTGTTGTCACCAACATGCTGAGTGACGACACACAGCTGTACCTCTCTTTTTCAACTGACCCATTTCCTGACGTCTCGATACTTTCCCAGTGTTTGGAGGCCGTGGCGGATTGGATGAGGCAGAGCAGACTGAGGCTGAACCCAGATAAGACGGAGGTGATGGTAGTGGGGAGGGCGATGGAGGTGTTGTCTCCTCCTATTGGGGGGGGGGGTCTGCCCTCCGGTTGCCCAGCAGGTACGGAGTCTGGGGGTGATTTTGGATGCGGACCGATCGGCAGGTGGAGGCGGTGGCTAAAGCCGCCTTCCGCCAGCTGTATCTGGTGCGGAGGCTGCGCCCATACATCTCCAGACCCGACCTGCCCACTCTCATCCATGCCTTCGTTACCTCGAGGCTCGACTACTGCAACGCGCTCTACGTGGGGCTTCCCTTGATATTGGTTCGGAGGCTGCAGCTGGTGCAGAATGCGGCGGCCCGTCTCCTTACGGGGACGGGTTACCATGAGCACATTACACCAGTGCTCCGTTCTCTGCACTGGCTGCCTATAGCGTACCGAGCCAAGTTCAAGGTGCTAGTATTGGTAAACAAAGCCCTATACGGTCTCGGCCCCTCTTATCTCGGGGGCCGCCTCGCCTTCTGTGACTGAGGACGGATCCTCCGATCCACCGGGGACGCCTATCTGGAGGTCCCCCGTGTAAGGCGGGGGGCCACCATGGAGAGGGCATTCTTGGTGGTCGGGCCACGGTTGTGGAACTCCCTTCCGAAGGAAGCCCGCCTGGCCCCGGGTCTGCTCGCCTTTCGGCGGGCATGCAAGACTTGGCTGTTCACCCAGGCCTTTGGAGGGGAGCGGGGGAGGGAGAGGTAAATGGGGGAGATTGGTGGGGTGGGGAATTGGAGGGTAGGGTTAGGGGTTTTAAAATTATTTTAAAAGTGACATTGGTTTTAATGTATTTTATTGTTTTATCGTATTGTTAGCCGCCCCGAGATGCCATGGGCATGAGGGGGCGGCATAAAAATGCCAAGAAATAAAATAAAATAAATAAATAAAAATGCTCTCATAAGCCCCTCCAAACATCACTCTACTCTCTCGCGCTCTATGGCCCTGATCCAGCAAAGCACTTAACATCTTCATCCTGCTCCAGCTGAAATCGATGGGATCTTTGCCATCGGGGGCAGCGGGATCAAGCTGTTAAAGCACGTGCTTAAGTGCTTTCCTGGATGGGGATCTAAACGGGCGAATCAGCGACCCCTCCCTGTCCCCTGACTTTTGGAGATATTTGATACAGCACCAGACTTTATGGACTGGAACGGTTCCTGTGCCCTGGAGGGATGACTCCCGTTGAATGTGCACCCTGCACAACATGTGTTCTCACTTAGGTTGCCTGTTTCAGAATACAGAGGAGCGGCGGCGGAGCGGTTCAGGAACTCTGCTACATCCTAGAAGGTCACGGGTTCAAATCTTGTTTGGTGTCCGTCTGGAGGGCTGTGCCTCCAGTCCACACAGCTGTCAATGGGTATCCGATCCACTGAGCTGGAGAAGGGGGATGCTGGTCGAACGCTGTGTCATCCCACAATGGACCCTGAATCCTGACTTGCCTTAACCTCCCCAGCCCCATGAGCCACCTGTGTTGGATTGGCTGCAGTGTGGCCGTCCTGGAGGCAGGGAAGCCTTGCAGGATCAAGGCCCGAGGTCTTGCAGGATCGGGGGTTCAAGGGTAGTAGGATACCAGAGTCTGGGGCCAATCAGTTGAGCCAGCATAGCGCTGGGTGGACACAGCAGACTGGTGTCTGGAGCGGACACCAGGGTGGATAGCCAGCCGGAGAGGCCGGTCTGGGAGTCTAGGCTGTGGAGCTGGAGAGAGGCTGGATTGGAGTAGAAGAGCTAGGCGGGGAAAGGTCCCTTTTGCTTAAAGTACAAATGGGGTCTTAGAGAGGGACACATTTTGAAATGCATCTTCTGATGGGGTTAACAGCTGTTACTCAAGCTAAGGACCTGGCCATTTCGATTCAATTTGAAAATCCAGGGGGCTCCTAATAAAGGAGATAACATGTATGGGGTTGCCAGTTCTCAGGAGCCTTAAGCCTAAAATGATGATGATTTAAAAAAAAAAAAAAAGAAAGAAGATCAACAACTCATACTTTTCATGTTTTCGAAGCTTTTACAGCCCACATAATAGCAGGGGGGGAGCTCAGTGGCATGGACCACAGCATGCTGCAAAGTCTCAGAGACAAGGAGACGCACACAAGACCCAAACTAGAAGAGGTGGAGACAAAGCAGTGCAGACCATCTCCTTTATTGGACCAACTTTCCTTGTTGAAGGGTATGCAAACTTTCAGACCACACAAGGCCCTTCCTCAGGCAAGGGGGAAAAAAAAAAAGTCAGAAGTGCAGACTGAGCCAATGCAGGATAATCATTAATAATAATTAGACTCTGACAGCAATTGCTTGGGAGGGAGCAGTTAGGAAAAGAGTCGTTAGCATTTCAAAAACATTTAAATACAATGCAGACCGGTTCCTGCACTAAGTTTTTCATTCTGACTTTTCCCGTGCCTGCTGAAGGGCCGCCGCCATACTTTCCCCAACAGACGTTGGTCCAATAAAAGGTCAAGACCCTGATGCGTGCAGACGCTGGCACCTTCTGTGCCGAATCCCCTTACAGCCTGAACTGGGGCGGAGCTGGGACAGGGCACGGGGCAGAGGCACTGGGACAGGGCACGGGGCTGGTCATAACATCCCCCCACCCTTGTCTCACCCCCCCCTGTTCCTCCATCAGGGGGAGAAGGAGATGCTGCTCTAGCTGCCACTGGTCTCGGTGCAGTCGGAGTCCAAGCTGGCATCGGCGGCGCTGCCTTTTCCTGGGTACAGCGCGTCCAATACCAGCTCTTTGCACAGGGGAACTATTGGGGAGACCCTGAGCCAGGGGTGTGCAGGGCCCGTTAGGGAGGCATGGTGATCCCATGGAGCAGGGCCGGCCTAAGAATTTGTGGGGCCCAGGGCGAAGATAAAATGTGGAGCCCCGGGGGTGTGCCACTGTCTCTGCCCCTTCCGGAATGCCCTCTGTGGGGCCCTTGGGGTGGTTGTGCTTGGGGAGGGTGCGGGAACCGCACCCTGTCCTGGCAGATCCGCAGGCGCATATGGGTGGGGGGGGAGGGATTTGAGGGGATGTCTGTGCAGGGTCTAGACCACCCCTTGGGCTGGGTCGGGGTTCCTTGTCCATCACCCCCAAACCACATATGTAGTCCCACCGAAGCCATGTGGAATTACTCCGAGTGCGTTATCGATCGTGGCCTTCATCTGAACGACGTGGTCCCCAAATAATAGGAGTTTTGAACCTCCTGGAATTTGGAGGCCTGATTCTGAGGTCACCCCCTCCCCGCCCCCAGCAAAGTAATGCTTGGAGCAGTGAAAAAATGGGAGTGAGAGAGTGGACAGGGGAGCATACTCTCCCCCCCACATCCTTGACGTTGACTCCCCGGCCAGCTATCGGCCTGTCTCTAACTTTTTCCTTTTTAGGGAACGTTGTTGAAAAGTAGCTTCAGGCGCATTTAGACGGCATCCGTTTTCTGGATCCCTTGCAGTCTGGCTTCCAACTGGGTTATGGCAGAGAGACTGCGCTTGTGGTCTTAGTCGACGACCTCTGTCACGAGTTAGACCAGGGCCGGTCTACTCGGTTGATTTTGTTAGATATCTCGGCTGCTTTTGATACCGTTGACCACAAGGTGCTGACGACACGCTTGCGGGACCATGCCGGAGCGAGAGGCATCGTTCTTGAATGGTTCTGCTCTTTCCTGGCCGGAAGAACTTAGCGAGTGGTGTTGGGGGACTGTTCTCCGTCTCCCTGGGACCTCACCTGCGGAGTTCCGCAAGGTTCCGTTCTGTCCCCCCTCTGAGGGCGTGAGAGGGCTTGATGTTGGGTGTCATCATCAATACGCTGATCACACCCAACTCTGCCTCTCTGTTTCATCTGACCCAGACCCGGCTGTTTTGGCGGCTGTGGGGACTGGATGAGGGTAAGCTGTCTGAGGTTCAATCCTGACAAGATGGAGGTGATGCTGGTGGGTGGGGCTGGTGGGCTGGTGTGGAAGAGGTCCCCATCCTCGGACCCTCAGGTTTGGAGTCTGGGGGTGCTCCTCAATTCACAGCTCTGCCTGGACCGTGGTGAGGAGTGCTTTTTGCCAGTTACATCTTGTGTGATGGCTTCAGACGTATCTCTCGGGCTCCGACCTTGCCACCGTCATCCATGCCTTCATCACCTCAAGGCTATACTACTGCAACGCACTCTATGTGGGGCCAACCTTGGTGATGGTCCAGAGACTGCAGCTGGTGCAGAACACAGTGGCCCACCTCCTTACGGGGACGGGTCACCGCGAACATATTACACCAGTGCTCCATTCGTTGCACTGGCTGCCTTTAATCTTCCAGGTTCAATTCAAGGTGTTGGTACTGACCTGGGAAGCCCTAAATGGCGCGGGGGTCTACTTATCTGCAGGACCGCCTCACCCCCTGGGTCCTGGATCGGTCCCTGCGGTCATCAGAGGACGCCCCTCTTGAAGACCCCCGTGTCCGTTGGACGGAGACGATGGGAAGGGTGTTCTTGGTGGCCGCTCCAAGGCACTTTGTCCTAGTAGAGGTTCATCTGTCCTTGGATCTTTCCTCCTTCTGAAGGCGGTGTAAGACCTGGCTGTTTCACCGGGCATTTGGCGAGGGAGAGGGTGGGTGTAGGCAGGGTAATGGGGAAGGTGGGGCTTATTTTTTACGGGATACCTATTTATTGTTCTAAGAGTGTTGCTTTTATATTATACTGTGTTTTATATGTTTTATTGTGTTTTATTAAAATTGTAAGCTGCCCCGAGCGACTGTCAGGTGGGAGGGGGTGGGATATAAACTTTATATAAAAAATCAATCAATCCATCCTGTGTTTGGGGGAGGGGGGGGGGTTAGGTTTGGCTAGGCGTTTATGTTGCAATCATCCCGATCCCAGGATCAACACCCGATTCCCAGCCAGCTTCAATTTCAACCCAGCCGGCTGTCACCCCCCATTAGCCGAGAGTAGGCGTCCCATCTGCCAGGCCAGCGGTGGAGGAGACACTACAGCTGCCCACCAATCCGCTCTCTGATAGGGAGAAGACGCCCTGCCCACAGTGCAAGCTCCCAGGAGATTGAGGGGGCGGAAGGGGGGGCACGAGAAAAGAGAAATGGAGCTAAACATGCCTCCACCATCCTGGCTGGAAATTATGCAAATTAACCATGCATTGTTATGCAAATCTAGCATGCTAATCATAAAAATATGTGACCCAGATGGAGGGGGTTGAGACAGCGCAACCTTCCCCCTTTGATTATTGCTGCTTTCATTTCATGGGGCGGGGCTTTGAGGGGGCTACGGGATTCAGAGCTGCCTCCCTGAGCCCCTCTGTTTCGGAGCATTGCTTGCGATGTCGCCACCCAAAGCAACATTGCCAAGAACGGCTGGCACCGGGGGCGGAAGGGACAAGCCAACCCAGCTAGCGGCTCGCTGATCGCTGGCTTTGCTTAGGTTACGGGGCCTGACCCAAGATCCGACCCCAAAACACCCAAATCCTTCCCCTTCGCATGACAGCATCAGCCACGCTGCCAAGATAAACCTGCCAGAAACCACGGAACCACCCATCTCCTGCAATCAGTAACCGACGAAGCCTGGCTCCGCTTCGCCCTGACTCAGCACCGGCCTGCCTCCCTGGCTCTGGCCAGCACCTGCCATCTGGGAACGATAGGCGCAAAGGATTCTGGGAGTGTGGCCAAGGGAATGTTCCAGTCTCCTCACAGCCAAGCTGGGTGAGGCACACAGGCATCCCGGTTCGGGTCGGGTCACCGCCTTCGTGAATGAGGCTGGAGCGGGAGAGAGAAAAAAACCCAGTGTTGCTAGTCTGCTGAGCAGACCACTAGAAAGACCTGGGTTCAATTCCTAGCTCTACCCTAGGTTCAAGAGAAACCCACAGCCACTTATTTTCCCCCTCTGTAAAGTGAGGGAATGGTCCTCGGGGTGGTAGCTAGCTCCCTCTGTGAGGAAACCCAGAGGGGGCGGGACCACATGGGAGGAGGTGGAGCCAAAAGGGTGCTACACCCTTTTTTGATGTAACCCCGCCCCTTACAGACCATGGTGACTTTCAAAGGGAAAAAAGCCTGTAGCCTCAGAACCCTTTCCTGGTTGTCTCCCATGAAAAGCCCTTGGGAGGACAATGGGGAGAGATGGTGGAAAGGGAGAAACCAAGTAGAATGAGAAGCAGGAGAGAGGGGTCCCAGTTGAATCTTTGGGCACTTGGAATGTTGGGAGGCGGAGCTAATTGGCTGAGGGGGTGGAGCTTGGTCTGTAGATGGGTGGGAGGGAGGTTGGCTATGACAGATCCCTTAAAAGAATATCACAGTAACGGGGACCAGTTCAGGCTGTGGGTGGGTTGGGGGTAGCTCAGTGAGACTCTCACGAAGGCACAGGAAGAGTTAGGGCAGACAAAGGAGGGTTGGCTACAGGATAAGGGCTTGCTTGCGTTCCGGAAACCCTGCGTTCTGCTCTCAGCTCTGCCACTGACTGGCCAACGGGTTTAGGTCATGACCCACAAAAAAACACTTCCTATGGAATTGCTCCGTCTGCGCTTCAGCAGAGCAACTTCGGAATGGATGGGTGGCAGAGCGCAACTTTCATGTCTTGTTCTCAGTTCTCTCGTGGAGAGAACAGTGTCTACTTATTACAGCAGGTCCTCCCTGCTCTGCACCCCTTATCCCCACAGTGCCCTTCCCTCTTGACCTCTAACCCCCTCAAATGTCCAGGTCTGCTCCTTCGCGCAAGCCCCAAATATTCCAGCTGGAACCTCCTGCCCCATAGCTGACCCCCAACTTCCAACAATCTTGGCTATTCAACCCCTCCCCCCAGAATCTTTGCAGAGGCGTAACAAGGTGGTGTCAGATCAGGCGTCATCTCCCAATGATGGATCCCTTCTAGGGGTGGCCACCTAGGCACATGTTTAAGGAATACTTAGGGAAAACACATGTTGCGGGGCCTGTATTGATGTCTCAGGGGCCAAGGCAGGGCTTGCAACCTGTATTTTCCCTAAGTGTTCCTTACAAATTTGCATAGGTGGCACCCCTTAACCCCTTCCTAAGGGCAAGGTCTTGCTAAGCAGCTGCCCCCTCAAGGCTCCAGGCTAGCCTAGCCTCCTCCCACAAATGCCCTGACTCCCAGTGACACCCCCCATTGATCCCTCCAAGAAGGAAGTTTTAAGAGTCTGCCTCTGCCTACTCCGAAAACTATCCTCGTGGTGGGTCTCTCTTTGCAAGTGGCCTGAGCGCCGCTAGATTTTCAGAGTGGGTGGGGACAGAGTGTTGGCTTGCTCTTACCCCCTACCCACTCTGAACATTTCCTAGCATTTTGCTCAAGTTCGCAGAGCCTCCCCCCAGTCCAGGCTCAACTCAGCCCCCTCGCTCCATGGTAGCTAATCCCTGGACGTCCTGACCCACAACCGGCCAGCACCCTTCCATCCTGACTTGGGGACACAGACAGGCCGCTAAGTCCCCCTCTGTGCAGTCTCAGGATTTGAACCGCGATCCCTGGGAGATGGGAGCCTACCATGTTAATCCCCTGCGCCATTCAGCTCCCTTAGCTGTGCTTAAGTCACACATATGGCTTTCTACACGCCGCCAGGTATGTAAACAGTCTCCGCTTTTAAGAGATTCCTGGCAGCAGCCGATGAGGTCATGGAGCAGCTAATCGGGGACAGATGCGATCTGCCGTTCCCCCCTCAGCAGCAGCAGTGGGGATCTGGATCTCCTGCGACAGGCCTTTGTTGGGCCTGCTTAAACCAGGTCCACTAGGAGCATCCTACAGAGGAGCACCCAGCGCTACTGGTCCCCGCACCATTAAAGGATTTGGATGTGGCTCGCTCAGGGACCTCGATACGAATGTGAGGCCCTTAAACAGGCTCCTGAAAAGGGGACAGTGTCCTAAATTAAAGGCGTGCTCCCCCCCCGGCCCCACCAGGCATGAGTGGGTCCTAGGAGTTCCTTCCTACTCAAACTTAAGGGATTTCCTGTATTTCGGAACGCCACAGTATCTCCCAAAACAGGCACCCACCCCAGAACAGGCACCCACCCCCCCATCAGTTCCATAGTTACCCCCCGAACAGAACATTCACCCCTTCGCCCTTGCTGCCCCCCACCCCCAGGCCTGGAACTCCCTCCCTGAATACTTTCATTCTGCTCCCACCCACCCAAACTTCCAGTCCTTCCTGAAAACCTACCTCTTCTGTCAGTCTCTCATCCTCACAGACTTACCATTGAGATACCTTCTCTTCGCTCCTTCACTCAAAGTGCTCCTCTCTTCTCTGTAACTAAGGGTGCTTTTACACGGACACTTATCCCGAGAATGGGATTCGATCGTTCGTCCTGGGATGACAGGTCTGTCTAAATGCAACATTTAATGATGATAATCCTGGGATCACTGAAAAACGCTGGGATTACAAAACCTCTTTACTGAGGTTTTGTAAAATCCGATTGTTAAATAATCCCGGGATTAGGTCCACCTAAACGACTATCCCAGGATAGTCAACTATCCCGGGATTAGTATCACAGAGTGTTATGGCAAGAGCTGACATCCTCTCTATGCAGCTGTCTCTATGGTATCTAGTAGCACGTGACTGTGGACTGATTGTACCACCTCGGTCATCCTGCAACAATACATTGTGGAGCACCAAGTTTAAATATCCGCAGAACAAAGGGATGAGTCTCCATTTTCTTCAACCCAGAAATCAGAAAACAAATGAAGAAAATCAGATTTTCATCAGTCCTAGAAATCAGTGTGCTGAGCATGGACGAAAAGCACTTTGGGACTGATATCGCTTTGGGAGGCTGGAATGACGCTGGCGTCGGACTCGATTGGACTCCGACCGACTTCTCCATAGGGTCCATTTGCGGTTCTATGTTGAGGCTGTGAGGACAGCGAGGAAGGAATTCCTTGCCATCCTCATAGCGTCTGCGAAGTCACGCCCGGCGGAGCTGTTCCGGGTGATGCGGGGGCTGGTCAGTCCAGCCTCCCTCTGCCTGGACGGGGACGTGTCCCACAGGCCCGCTGTGAGGAGTTTGTCACCTACTTCACAGACAAGATCACTCGGATTCAGAACGGCTTTGATGCTGAATTAGGGGCAGTAGGGGGAGAGCGCAAGGGGATGGAGGTCCCGTCTGGTCCATCCTTTTGAGGGGAGTTTCAGGAAGTGACGCCGGCCGATGCGGTGGATGTCTTGGAGTCTGTGCGGGCCACCAGTTGTGAACTTGATCCGTGCCCGTCCTGGCTGGTGAAAGCCTCCAGGGAGACGTTGGGGCGGTGCTGGCGAGGGTAGTGAACGCGTCCTTGCAGCAGGGAAGGTCGTCACCCAGTCTCAAGGAGGCTGTGGTGCGCCCCCTGCTGAAGCAACCATCGTTGGACGTGGACGCACTCGCCAGCTACCGACCTGTCTCTAACCTTCCCTTTTTAGGGAAGGTTATTGAGCAGGCGGTGGCACTCCAGCTCCAGGCGCATCTAGATGGCATTGGTTTCCTGGACCCTTTTCAATCTGGGTTCCGCCCCGGCTATGGCAC
>QEPC01000895.1:821153-855665 GCA_003113815.1 Sphenodon punctatus
GGATCCCCGGCAGAGGCCTCACCCAGGCGTGCTACCCGAGACCCTCCAGGATCCCCTACAGAGGCCTCACCCAGACGCGCTACCCGAGACCCTCCGGGATCCCCGACAGAGGCCTCCTGGATGGTCTTGGGTAGCATGCCTGGGTGAAGCCTCTACATGCAAAGCATGCGCTCTACCACCTGAGCCATGGCTCACCCCGTGTCACAGACAAGGGTGTATCTATAACAGGGAGAGACGATGACAGAGCTGCACTGGCGGGGCCCACGAGCCGGGGGCTGGGTGGGGGCATGCTTCCTGGTGTGCTGGGTTAGGCCCCCCCTACCCCATTCCCTTTTCCTTCCCTGCACTAAGGGCCATTCCAACCTAGCTCCAGCCCTGGTCACAGACCAGCCTGTCTGAACCGTAGCTCCCTCAAAACGTCGTTACCTCGCTCACCAAGAGAAATGGGTCCAACTAGCCCTCGCGGTGCCATTGGAAAGCCTTTGCGATATGGGACAGGAGTTTCTCTCTTCGACGTCGACGCCAGTGCCAGCGGCTGCTGCCAAGGTCATGCACCTTGCCTGCCACTTTGATCACGGCCAGCCCCTCTCCCCTTTTCACATCCCGCACCAACTTCTTATCTTCACCTTCAAGGCCACCCTGTCTTTCGGGCTTCACTTCCCACTCCATTCCTACCCGGGAACTTCACTCCTCTCCGACCGCCACTCTTGTCCACCGCAGAATCCCTTGCTTCTTAAACCATCCTCGACACCCGGAACACCACACTCCCCGCTTGACCTCCAAATCCCTCCTGAAAACCTACCTCTTCCGTCAGGCTTTCGCTAGCTCCCCACCACCACAGACCGCTCACTGGTGCTTCCTCTACAGACTTCGCGGTGTTTATAAATGAGACAAATAGCCCGCTGGAGTCCATGTAGCCCGCACTCACGTTTTAGCGGGAAGAGCAAATAAATTTACATTTCATGGGCTGGCGGTGGCGCCACCTGTGGCGAGTCGACCACTTAGCGCTTTCCCTCTCCCCAACTCTGGCTCCGAGGGAAAGGGGGGCGGGGTCACAGCTGGAGAAGGCATCCCCTTTCCATCACGTTCTCCTCTTGCAGCAGTGCTGCCATGATCTGGTGGCTGAGAGAGGAGGAGGTCCTTCCCGCGCCCCCGCTCTCTACTCTACTACTACTAATCATTTCTATAGCGCTACTAGGCGGACACAGCACTTGACAGTCACAGATTTTTGGAGACAGGCCCCTGCCCAGCGGGCTTACAGTCCAAGATGGACAAGGGTGAGGGGAAAACACAGGGAAAGACACACACATTCCCATTTTTACAGATAGGGAACTGAGGCTGAGACTTACCCAAGGCCATCCAGAGAGTTCATGGCTAGGGTGGGATTCGAACCCTGGCTTCCCAAATCCAAGTCATGCAACCGCTCCAGCATGAGATCAGCTGTGAAACAGCTTCAAGAGGACAGAGCAGGGGTGCAGGAAGGACCTTTTCCTCTTGCCCCTGCTTTCTCCTCCTGCAGTCGCTTCACAGCTAATCTGGGATTTAGGAAGAGTTTGGGGGTTATTTGTTAACTAACCGGTTACCGTGGAGGTTACTCCAGAGTTCTGAAGGAACTCAAATATGAAATTGCAGACCTCCTACTGGTAACTTGTGACCTAGCGCAAAAATATGCAACTGTACACGAGGACTGGAGGGTGGCACTGGCAACTGTAACACCAATATTTTTAAAGGGCTCTAGAGGCGATCCTGGAAACTACAGACTGGTGAGCTTGATATCTGTGATGGGAAAAATAGTGGAAATGGAAACTAGTATTAAATACAGAGTTACGGGGCATATTGGTAAAAATGGCTTAATGGGGAAGAATCAACATAGATTTAGCAAAAGGGAAGTTGTACCTCACTAATCTATTGGAATTTTTTGAGGCTGTGAATAAGCATATGGATAAGGGGAAGCCAGTTGAATACAGTGTATCTGGATTTTCAGAAAGCATCTGATGAGGTCCCTCATGAGAGACTCTTGAGGAAATTAAAAAGTCATGGAATAGGAGGCAGCGTCCTCTATTGTAGATTGGTAACTAGTTAAAGGATATGGAACAAAGTAGGACTAAACGTCAGTTTTCACAAAGGAGAGAAGTACGTAGCGGAGTGCCCCAGGGATCTGTACTGGGACTGGTGTTTAATGTATTCATTAATGATTTGGAAAGGGGAGTAAGGTGATCAAATTTGCAGACAAAACAAAGTTATTCGAGGTAGTTAAAACATGAGCAGACTGAAGAATTTCAAGAGGCTCTTACAAGACTGGTTGACTGGGCACCTACATGGCAGATGCAATTTAATGTGGACAAGTGCAAAGCGATGCACATAGAGAAAAACAATCTAAACTTTACGTACACAATGCTGGGTTCTAAATTAGGAGTTACCACTCAGGAAAAGGACCTTGGAGTCATTGTGGACAAAACCATTGGAGTCATTGTGAAATTGGACCATTGGAGTCATTGTGAAATCCCCCAGCAGGCATTGCAGCGCCCAGAAAGCCCCTCCAGGTGAGCAGGGCCCCACCCCATAGCCACAAGCCAAAGGTGCACGCCCGCGCCCAGCGGGCGGCAGCCCTTGGGCGGCGACCGAAGGGCGGCGACAAAAGGGCGCTGGCCGTTTTGAGGCCGTTGTGCGGCCGGAGCGAGGACAGCGAGGGGCCACCCCCCTGACAGCACGCACACGACACCTACAGGCCTGGACTCCCCCCGATACTGAGCAGGTAATACCTATGATGCCTCCCTATACCTCCCTCACCTCCTCGTCCTCTCTCACCTCCCTCCTTCTAGCCTCTCTCACGCACCCCCTCCTTCTCCCTCTCCCTTCACCAGCAGCCTTTCTCCAGCCAACCTACCCCTTATCCTCACCCACGCCCCTCCCCCCTCCCCACCCTCATCCCCCCTTACCCATTCCCCCTAGGCCTAAACCCGGCCGTTCCCCATCCCCCAACCTCATCCGCATCCCCTGCCTTCCCAAACACCAATTGCCTTTTTCCTGCTCCCTCTGGAACTGCCGCTCGTCCGTGGCTAAAGCTCCCTTCATCCACGATCTCTTCCTCTCTCGCCCCTTTCAACTCCTGGCTCTTACGGAAACCTGGATCACGCCCTCCAACTCTGTTACCCCGGCTGCTCTATCCTCCGGGGGCCTGTCGTTCTCTCACCGCCCCCGCCCTGAGGGCCTGGGTGGTGGTGTGGGCTTGCTCCTTGCTAAGCACTGCCAATTCAAAACCCTCTCCCCTCCCCCCTCCTCCTCCTTCCCTTCCTTTGAGGCCCACTCTGTGCGCTTATACTCCCCTCTACACCTTCGGGTTGCTGTCATCTACCGCCCCCCGGGTTCCCTCTCCTCTTTCCTCCCGGACTTTGAATCCTGGCTCACCTTCTTCCTCTCCGATGATATCCCCACTCTTATCCTTGGTGATTTCAACATTCACGTTGACACGCCCTCCGCCCCCTCTGTTTCCCGCTTTCTCTCTCTCGCTTCCTCCTTTAATCTCCGACTCTGGACCGACTCCCCCACTCATACTGACGGCCATTCCCTCGACCTCGTCTTCACTCGAAACTGTTCTCTAACTGACCTCTCCTTTGACCCCTTCCCTAGTTCTGATCACTTCCTCGGCTCCTTCAGCCTTTCCCACCGACCCCCCTCCGCCTCCCCCTCTATGCGCCCCTTCCGCAATATGCAGGCCCTTACTCCCTCGGAGTTTGCCGCACATCTTTCCCCCCTTCTCCCCCCCGTTTTCGCCTCCTCCTCCCCTGACTCTGCTGTCTCTGCTCTCAACGCTTCTCTCTCCTCGACCCTTGACTCTCTTGCCCCCCCCTCTGCTCGCCCCGTCCGCCCCCTCGACCCCCGCCCCTGGCTTACCCCTGCCATCCGCTACCTCCGCTCCTGCGCCCGGGCTGCCGAACGCCTCTGGCGCAAATCCCGCTCCCTCCCTGACTTCCTCCATTACAAATTCTCCCTCTCCTCCCTCTCCTCGGCTATCTCCCTAGCTAGGCAGCGCTATTATGCCTCTAGGATCGAATCTTTCTCCCGCGACCCTCGCCGCCTTTTCTCTACTTTCGACTCCCTTCTCAAACCCCCCTGCCCTCCCCCGCCCTCTTCCCTTGCTGCTCGGGATCTTGCGTCGTTCTTCACCTCCAAGATTGACAAGATCCGTCGGGATATTGCCTCCCGCCCCCCTCCGCCCCCCGCTCCCCTCCCGCCCCCTCCCCCGCCCCCCTCCCTCCTCGCATCCTTCCCTCCTGCCTCTCTCCAGGAAATCTCTGCTCTTCTCTCTTCATCCAACCCCTCCACCTGCCCCCTTGACCCGATCCCCTCCCGCCTCCTGACCTCTATTGCTCCCACTGTCGCTCCCCCCCTTCTGCATGTTGTCAATCTCTCCCTTTCCACAGGCTCCTTCCCCTCTGCCTTCAAACATGCCACTGTCTCCCCCATCCTCAAAAAGCCTACCCTGGACCCTTTCGATCCCTCTAGTTACCGGCCGGTCTCCCTCCTTCCCTTTGCTTCGAAGCTCCTGGAACGTGTCGTCTACTCCCGCTGCCTGAACCTCCTCTCTGCCAACTCCTCCCTCGACCCTCTCCAGTCCGGCTTCCGCCCCCTCCACTCTACTGAAACTGCCCTGGCCAAGATCACCAATGATCTACTTGTCGCTAAATCGAAGCGCCACTACTCCGTTCTTGTCCTCCTTGACCTCTCTGCCGCCTTTGACACTGTCGACCACTCGCTCCTCTTGGACTCCCTTTACTCTTTGGGCTTCCGTGGCTCTGTCTTTGACTGGTTCTCCTCCTACCTCTCTGACCGCTCCTTTAATGTCTCCCTCCCCGAGTCGACCTCCCCCTCCCTTCCCCTCTCGGTTGGGGTTCCCCAAGGTTCTGTCCTTGGCCCTCTCCTCTTCTCTATCTACACCCGGTCCCTTGGTGAAATTATTGCCTCCCACGGGTTCCAATACCATCTCTATGCTGATGACACCCAACTCTATCTCTCTACCCCCTCTCTCTCCTCCTCTGTCCGCTCACGCCTCGTCGACTGCCTCTCTGATATCTCCGCCTGGATGTCCCGACGCCAACTCAAACTGAACATGGCCAAGACTGAACTCCTCATTTTTCCTCCCTCCCCCTCCTCTCCCTCTGACCTGACCGTCTGCATTGATGGGGTCACCATCCGTCCTGTTCTCCGTGCCCGCAGCTTGGGCTTCATTTTTGACACGCACCTCTCCTTTAAACCTTACATTGACTCTGTGGCCAAATCCTGCCGATTCGCTCTCCTCAACATTGCCCGCATTCGCCCCTTTCTATCTGTCTCCTCGGCCAAAATCCTTGTTCATGCCATGGTTATCTCTCGCCTCGACTACTGCAACCTCCTCCTTGCTGGCCTCCCTCGCTCCCACCTGTCCCCCCTTGTGGCGATCCAAAACTCTGCCGCCAAGGTCATTCACTCTGCCCGTCGCTTCGACCATGTGACGCCTCTCCTCCTCTCCCTTCACTGGCTCCCCCTTCCTGAACGTATCCTGTTCAAACTCCTGGTTTTCACGTTCAAATCGCTCCATGACCAAGCTCCCCCTTACCTCTCGGACCTAATCGCCCTACGCGCTCCTGCGCGCGCTCTCCGCTCTTCCGCTGTCCCCTCCCTCGCTCTCCCTCGCTTCTCCTGCTCGCCCAACCGCCTTCGTCCCTTCTCCCTCGCTGCCCCGCATGCCTGGAACTCCCTCCCTGCCGACGTCCGCCTCGCCTCCTCCCTCCGCTCCTTCAAATCCCTCCTCAAGACCCACCTTTTCCATGCTGCCTTTCCCAATGCCCTCTAGTCTTTCCCCTTGCTCTTACTGTCAGCCCTCCTCTGCTGACTGCTGCTACCGACCACCTTGTAACCAAGCCAAGTACACGCACCTGAGACTTCGCATCCGCCTGAATGTTTGTTTGTCTTCTCCCATGTCTCTCCCACTGTCCCCTCTCCTTGTCTCCCCCTCCTTGTCTTTTAGATTGTAAGCCACAGGTAGGGACCGCAGCTGATTATATGTTCTGTACAGCGCCAGGTTGTTACTGGCGCTTTATAAATGTTTAATAATAATAATAATAATAAAACACTGAAGTCCTCAGCTCAGTGTGTGGCGGCCGTCCCAAAAAAAAAAAGAAATGTTAGGAATTCATAAAGAGACAGAGAAGAAAACTGGAAATATTATAATGCCACTATACAAATCGATGGTGCGACCGCACCTTGAATATTGTGCGCAGTTCTGGTTGCCCCACTAGAAAAGGTACAGAGAAGGGCAACAAAAATGATAAGGGATATGGAACAGCTCCCCTATGAAGAGAGGCTGGGTAGGTTGGGGCTCTTCAGCTTGCAGAAGAGACGACAGAGGGGATAGGATAGAAGTTTATAAAATCATGAGTGACTGGCGTGGAACACGTTAATAGGGAGCGGTTATTTACCCTCTCAACCAGTACCAGAACTAGAGGACAGTCCAGGAAACAAACAGGTAGCAGATTTGAAAAAAATAAAGTATTTCTTCACTCAATGCATAATTAAGTTGTGGAATTTGTTGCCAGAGGACGTGGCCAAGGCCAGCAGTGTAGCTGGGTTTAAGAAAGGATTGGACACGTTTCTGGAGGATATAGGTTCATTAGCAGCTATTAACCAGGTAGGTTTTGGGGAATGTAACCTCGGACTGTCAGGAGCTGGGAGTGAACAACAGGGAATGGATTACCCCATAGTCACCTGCTGGGTACTTCGTCCAAGCAATTGAGATTGGCCACTGTCAGAGACAGGATGCGGGGCTCAATGGACCATTGGTCTGACCCAGTAAACCGCTACTTATTTCACTAAACCAGGGGTGAGGAACCTTGTCCACCCCACCCCCCCCCAGGGGCCACTATGAAAAAATAGTCCAAGCTCTCGGGGCTGTAGAGAAGCTGGGAAGGACGGTGCTTAGTGGACGCTCCCAGGAAGAGGAGGATCCAGATCATGAATCTGATCCTTATCCTTGGGCGCGGACCCTCATCTCTTCTCCCTTTCCCTGAGCTCAGTTTTTCAGCGCTTGAGGGTAGATACTGGAGCCAGGGGGCCAGACCCAGAATCTGGCAAGGGGCTAAGTAAGAACTAGTCGTATTTGGCTCCCGGGCCTGGAGTTCCCCATCCCTATGGTAAGTGGCACATCAGTAAACTGGCTAACTCGATAATCTACTGAATTCCAACCTGATACCATTCAGTATCTGGGCCTTTCCAGACAGCAGCAGATCGGTCCAGATACCGGGTAGATGAGGTTACTTAGAAACACTCTGTTTGGAAAAACCCAGTGGGCTGGATTCCAGAGCTTCAGGGAACCTGCTGGACCAGCGGCTCGCAAACAGTGGCAAAGCCAATCTGTGGTCCGCCCTCCCCGTGTCAGTGGGGATTGAAGCCTCTTGTCTCACACAGCCGCAGCCAACCTGCAATAAGCACGTCAGCCTCGAGGTCATCTGCGGCAGCAAACGCATAACGGTTTGGGAGAAACAGAATTGATGGTGGCCACTGGCTCCAAACAGCTTGGGTGCTCCTAGGTTAGATGTCGGCGGACAGAACACTACTGGTTTGGGTGAAAATTGGCAAACCGGAATGGGCTTTTCTGGCTAAGTAATTGGTGTTTGGAATGGCAACGCAGACTGCAGGGCGGGTAAGCCGGGCCGTGTGGGCTGTACTCACTCGCTCATGAACTCCAGCGTTGCTGTGGTGGTTGCCTGGGCAACAGCTTGGATTTCGGCGATGCCGCTGCAGCCATAGGTGTTGCCGCAATGCGCGTAGATGCCTGCCAGCTCCACCTGCTCAGCATCCCCCGTGGCAATTGCCTTGGCCAGCTCCAGGGCAGCTGGGTCAGTGTCTCTCATGCCGGCTGGAAGCAGAGGAGAAAAGGATGAGGAAGGGGCACTCCATAAGAGCCGCCATTTTGTAGGACGGGCGCCACTTTACGTAACCACGAGAGGTGGCTTGGACATGCTCGATTCCAAAGGGCCAGCAGCGGTATGGATAATATGTGCCACAGCCCCACCCAGAGGCAGGCACCGGCACTACCGCTCTCCTGCTGTGGCAGTGACACCACCTCAGAATGGCTGTAATGACTAATGAGTACATTTTGCACCCAGGACAAGAATCCCCCTTCCTCTTCGATCCCGCAGGACTCTGCCTCCTGTCCCTAGTGAGATGGGATCAGAGGATTGGGACTACTAAAGCTCTTCACAACCTCGCTCCCCCCCTACCTCTTTGCACTTATCGCCCTCCATACTCCAGCCCGTGCACTTCGCTCCTCCTCTGTCCCTTCTCTCACCCTTCCACGCATTCCCTGCTCCCCTAAGCGCCTTCGTCCCTTCTCACTTGCTGCCCCCCATGCCTGGAACTCCCTCCCTGTCCACATCCGCCTTGCCCCCTCCCTTCATACCTTCAAATCTCTCCTTAAAACTCACCTCTTTCGCTCTGCTCTGTCTGACTCTTTATCCTGCTGAGCCACTATTCCTATACCTACGATCGGTTTACCCTTATCCTTGCCACATGGACCTGCCTGCTGTCATTCTCATCGTAACCAAGCCAAGTACGTGCACTTGAGACCTCGCATCTTCATGAATGTTAGACCCCCTTGTCTCTCCCTCTGTTCCCCTTCCTAAGTCTCTCCCCCAGCTCCTGTCTCTCAGATTGTAAGCCCTAGGGGCAGGGACCGTGTCTATTTTATTACTTTGTAAAGTGCCAGGTACACTGCTGGCGCTATATAAATGTTTGATAATAATAATAATTATACTACTAAATTGGCCAGCTGCAGCAGAAATAGCCCCGTGGAGCTTCAAGGTGCCCTAACCAGTTCCTTCCCCATGACGGCTGCCTCAAGGGACCAGCCCAGGGATCGAGGGTCAGGGACTTCTGGGCTGGGTTGGCACCTCCATCAGGTTCTTACTTGGGGAAACTACCCCTCATCTTGCCCCAGTTATGCCTCTGCCTCAGTGGCCCTCAAGGCTTGTGCTCCAATGAACAAAGGTAAACTGAACTAACTACTTCAATTTCATTAATTTGAAGCAACTACTCCACTTTGGTAGTGTGCAGACGAAGCGTAAACTAAAGTAGTATCAGCTTGGTTTGCCCCCTCGCTGGGATGGAATGATAGCGGACCCAAGGCCACTACTTTTTTACACTGATACGTGTTCACACGAACAGTTATTCTGAAATATAAATTGAAGGGGAACACACACCCCTGATTTGTCAGGTGTACATACTTCTCTTCCAGCTCCTGAACAACGGTGGCTTAGTGCTCTGTTTACGTGACCACTTCAAGAGTAAAACAGAAGCCAAGGTCCAACTACATTGAATTTACTGCTCATCCGAATGTGGCGTAAGCAACTGGCAATTTGGGCACAGACACCCGTGAAGGAACAGCCCAGGTGGGGGCATCTAGCCTGCTTGATGTCTTCCGTTTGCCCCAGTATGGTAGGACGTCCCTGCGTGAAGCACCATGGGCTCAGTACCTCTGCCATTTTCACAGTCTATCTTCAGCCACACCTGCCAGCGCTTGCCCCGAGACAGCCTCCTCTTCATCAGCTGCCCCAGCGCCTCCTGGCTGTCCACCAACACCTGAAAGGCCTCCAGCCTTTCGGTCAGGGCGGCACACTCCTCCACCTTGTCGAAGGGCAGCGGGTAGGCATACAGGATGTCATCAAAACCGCCATCGGCAAAGAGCCGGGCTTCGGCCAATGTGGAAACCACAATGCCCCGGCGTGTACCTCCAGTCATGAGGTTGCCGCCCTCCCTGAGGTGGAAACAGTAAAGAAGAGCATTAGGGGAAAGGAAAAGACAGTGTGGGAGGCAGAGGCCTTGGCTGAGGTAAACCAAGATGGTTCCTGCTGAGGTAAACCAATATGGAGACCACAATGCTCTGATGCATACCCTGAGGTAAGAACATGAAACAGGGGCATGAAGGGCAAAGAGAGAAGACAGGGAGAGAGGCAGTGGCTATTGCTGAGGTAAACCAAGATGGCTCCCACTGAGGAAAACTCACAGCGTCTTGTGTGTCTTCATGTGAGGCCTCAAGCGCACCCCCAACACTTGGAAACGCTCTATCATCTTCTGGGTGTTTCTCTTCACCACATCAATGTCAACGGTGAATGCTGGGGTTGGCAACTCCTCCACACACCGACCCAGCCACATCTATCAGCAAAAAAATTGGGCACAAAAATTCAGAAGCCTTGACGATGCTACAGTTTTGGCTACTGCCCACCCCCCTGAACACAATATGGAAACACCATTTTGCGCATGAGACAGTCTGGCAAAGGAAAACCTGGGAAGGGCAGGCTATTGTCTTCGGCAGTGACAAAGAGGAGGTTAATGAGGCTGCTATAAAATAGTTTAATTTGGTTTTTTTAATAGCAATGGGGAGTATTGTTTTGGGAATGTTAGAGGGTGGTGGTGGTGACTTGGCGTTTGCCACAACCCTCCCACTCAGCGTGAGGAAGGGATACAGGCTAAGGGATGGGTACTCCCTCCCCCCCCCCCCCAGGTGAGAAATGGAGGAGTGGGAGTAGGTAGGAGGATGGGATGACTGGGGGCAGGAAGGTTTAAGGATTAAGGGGTGGGAATGGTTTAAAATTGGTTTTATTGCTACTTAGATATTGGATTGTAAGCTGCCCTGACCTGCTTGTTCAGGAGAGGGCACGGGGAGAGAGCACGATAGCTCCCTTTCCCCAAGGGGACCTGAGAAATCCCTTTGAGATCCCCTGATAATGCAAGCAGGGAGGACAAAGGAGTCTCTATTTGTTTGTTTGTTTGTTCAGATTTATACCCTGTATAAGGCTCAGGGCAGATTACAACATAGAAAATCCCCCACATAAAGGTATATAAAAATCCCCTTACAAATCCCACCTCAGCCTCTAAACCTCCTCCACCCAACCCTATCCTTGCCTGCCAAACGCCCAGCCAAACAGAAAGGTATTATGTCGCTTCCGGAAGATGAGTGAGCAAGCTCGAGCTTAGACCAACCTCCAAGGGGAGGGAGTTCTATAACCGTGCTACAAAGTAGGGTGAAAACAGACAAGTGGTTAGCCGGCGGGAGCCTGGGTTTGGTTTGGACAGCCCCCGCACAGCTGCCACACACAGTTAACGTGGGCAACAGAATAAATGGGCAGCCCCCTTCCCGCATTCCAGGGGCTTGTGGAAGCCTCCACATAGTGGGGCTAGCAATCTAGAGGTTAGAGCCACCTCTGAACTGGACCCGTGGCCGTCCTGGCTGGTTAAGGCTGGGGCTGTTCCTAGCGGGAGTGGTCAATGCCTCCCTTCGGGAGGGCAGGGTGCCAAGCTGCCTCAAAGAGGCGGTGGTCCGGCCCCTGCTCAAAAAGCCATCTTTGGCTGTTGACTCCCTCGCCAGTTATCAGCCGGTCTCTAACCTTCCCTTTTTAGGGAAGGTTATTGAACGGGTGGTGGCACGGCAGCTCCAGGAGCATCTGGACCAAATCCGTTATCTAGTCCCCTCGCAGTCCGGCTTTCGTCCGGGCTATGCGCTTGCGGATTTGATGGACGATCTTCGCCGTGAATTAGATCAGGGTCATTTGACCCTGCTGATTCGGTTAGATCTGTCGGCTGCTTTTCATACCGTTGACCATGAGATGCTGGTGACTCTGTTGCAGGACCGAGCCAGAGTGGGCGGAACGGTTCTTGAATCGTTCCGCTCGTTCCCGGCTGGAAAGACTCAGCGGGTAGCGCTGGGGGATTATTTTTCATCTCCCCAGGACCTCTCGTGTGGAGTCCCACAAAGTTCTGTTCGGTCTCCTCTCCTGTTCAACGCGTACGTGCAGCCACTGGGCGAGGTCGTGAGGAGCTCTGGAGTCTGTCGGCATCAATACACTGACGACACCAAACTCTCTCTCTCTTTTTCATCTGACCGAGACCCCGCTGTCTCGGCGCTTACCCAGTGTCTGGCGGCTGTGGGGCACTGGATGAGGGCGAGTCGGCTGAAGCTGAATCCCGACAAGACGGAGGTGATGCTAGTGGGAAGGCGGTGGATGTGGTGTCCCCCGTCATTGATGGGGTTCCCAGTTGTCCAGGCTGAGAGTCTGGGTGCGCTCCTTGATTCACGGCTTCGCCGAGAGGCACAGGTTGGAGCTGTGGCAAGGAGCGCATTCCGCCAATTACATGCGGTTCAACGGCTTCGGCCATCTGTCTCCGACTCAGACCTGGCCACTATCGGCCATACCCTCATCACCTCAAGACCGGACTATTGGAACGCGCTCTATGTGGGGCTGCCCATGGTGACGGTCTGGAGACTGCAGCTGGTGCAAACTGCAGCAGCCCGTCTCCTTACGGGAATGGGTCGCCGGGAGCACATAACACCCGTGCTCTATTCTCTGCATTGGCTGCCTATAGGGCCCAATTCAAGATGCTGGGTCTTAGCTCTACACGGCTTGGGCCCCATTTATCTGTGGGATCGCTTCACTCCCCGTGCTCTGGATCGGCCCCTGCGGTCAACCGGGAGCGCGCGTCTTGAATTCCCCCGGGTATCCCGAGGGGCCGCTACGGAGAGCGCGTTCTCGGTGGCCGTGCTGAGACTGTGGAACTCCCTGCCAACAGAGGCCCGGGTGGCCTTGGACCTTTCCTCTTTTTGACGTCAATGCAAGACGGCTGTTCCGCCGGGGTTTCGGCGAGGGAGACGGGTGAGGGTGGGTTTTATCGTTAGTTTGGATGGCACAGGGCGGGTGTGTGTGTGTATTTTATATATTATATTTTTATGTTTTATATCCCCATTCCCTTTTGTTGGGGAGGTGTTTTTCCCCCCTTTCTCCGTCTCCCCCATTTTAGAATATTTTAGGTTGGTTACATTTATAGATTGTAAGCCACCCCAAGGTGCCTGGCAGGAGGGCCGTTAAATAACTTCAATCAATCAATCTCCTTCCCCCACCTCTGGGCCTGCCTGTCAGCTGAACAGCCCCGCTAGTCCCCTCTCCGTCTCTCGCTCGCTTCCCCCACGCTGAGAGCGCCCTCTTGCGCCTGGGCGGGGAAATGCTGCCTTTCAGCTGAGAGGCACCTCTTGCTCACTCTCCCCTTGACCCGTTAGCGGCTCCCACCGCCGTCCGCCAAGAGACTCAACTGGCTGGGTGCGCTAGATGCTGGCAGGCCTGGATGTGGGCAAGGGGGCAGGCGGACTTAGCAGACGGGCTGCGCTCGAGGGAAGGGAGCCGAGATTACAGCATGTACAAAAGGATAAGGGAGGGGTCCCTAGCAGAGAGATCCATGAGCTGGGCCCTCCTCTTTCTTCCCCCAACCTAAGCGTGCGTCCCCCCCCCTCTGCTATGCAGTGCTCAGAGCTTGCGCTAAACTTCACAGTGGCTCCTGGGAAGGAAAAGCTCTCAGGCCTCTATAAAATGGGGATTACAGAGGCACGGGTGGGAAAATGACAACAGTGTTCCTTCAGAGAGAAGAGCTCCGATACTACTGGGAGGTGGTAGCAGAGCCAGGGCTCCAAGGGTAAGTAGTGGCAGGATCCAGGTTCTAAAGTTGCCCTCTGTAGGGGGAATCTCTAGTTCAAGTCTCTTTATTTCCTGAGAGTGCCAGGGTGGTGTAGTGGATAAGGTGCTGGACTTGGTCCTGGAAAGCCAGGGTTCAAATCCTCCCTTAGCCATGAACTCATTGAGTGGCCTTGGGCCAGTCTCAGCTTCCCATCTGTAAAATGGGAACGTGTGTGTGTCTGTCTCTCCTTGTGTTCCCCTCACCTGTGTCCATCTTAAAATTGTAAGCCCACGGGGCAGAGACCTGCCTTTGAAACGCTGTGACTATAAAGTGCTGCGTAGGCCCTAACAATGCTAAAGGTAGGAGTAGATTCTCCCAATATACATTGTCCCTGAACTGTCTCAGGAATTGGAAGAGTTGCAGCTCTACTGGGCAGGCACAATCTCTCCTACAGCCAGCTCCACCGTCCCCCTCTGAGCTGGGCTCTTGTGACGGGACAGGCGGCCCAGACCCGGATGCCGCAGAGGGACGCGGGGAACTAGACGAAGGAGGACGGGGCTTACCCGATCCCAGCTGTTGCCCTGTCGACCGGCGGTGGAGAGAGAGGGGCCGGCAGGGAGGAAGAGCCGCCCGAGAGGAGAGCGACTACGCCGGGAGGGAGGAGCCCCCCGGCAAGACAGACTGAACGGGGAATTGGAGAGAGGGACGGACTGATGACATCATCAGGGAGCGCCCCGAGGAAGCTGGAGAGAAGCAGGCGCACCTGTGGAAGAGGCGTGGGCCACATAAAGGAGGAAGAGAGCGACGCACAAGAGGGGGTGAGAGGATCCGGCGGAGGAAGGGGGTTTGCGAGAGGACAGTGGCTGTAACGGAGCGGGACTGGTGTCACCAGAGAAAAAGGGAAGTTAGCTCACGGCGAGACCAGGGGGTGGGGAAAGCGGGTGCGGGGCAGGGGTCCCTAGACCCAGGCCCTGGCCTGCGGAGTGTCCCAGCAGGGGGTCATCCCTGTCCCTCAAGGGGTCACGCCGGAGAGAAAGGGGGGCTCCCCGCCCGGCCGGCCCCGTATCTGGAAGCCGACCGGGCACAAACTTAGGGGGCCCGGGACAACTGGCGTAGTTGACAGGATCGGCCTGAGGGGGCGGGGTACGCGTCCATCCTCTCGCCCACCCGGAGCCCGGACTCCCCGGTCCACCGGAGACCCGGGTAGGATGGAACCCGAGGCATTATTGAAGTGGGTCATGGAGACCCAGAATGCCCAATTAGAGAACCAGAGGGGGTATTTACAGCAGCTTACATCCGACTTGGCTACCACGCAGGCACGGAGCCAAGCTCAGATGGCTGAGCAGGTGGCGGCATTATTATCTCCCGCATTGAACGCTCTCACCTCCAACGCGGCCGGCGCCGGGGAGCCCAAAGGACCCCCGGTGCGGCTGATGAAGATGGGCCCGGCCGATGACCCCGAGGCGTTTCTAAACACCTTTGAGAGGGTGGCCACGGCGGCCCGGTGGCCCGAGGCGCAATGGGCCATCACCTTGGCCCACTGCCTCTCCGGGCCGGCCCAAGCCATTTACGACAGGCTCAGCCCAGGGGAGGCCGCTGATTATAAAAAGGTAAGGGAGGCCATCCTCGGGGGGTTGGATATTTCGGAAGAAACATACCGGCGGAGGTTTAGGGCCGAGAAGTACCCCCCCGGGTCTTCCCCCCAAGTAGTGGCCCAGAGACTACGCACCTATGGGTTAAGGTGGCTGAAACCCCAAAGCCGGACCCCCCTGGAAATAATAGAAGTAATATTAACAGAACAGTTTGTCTCCATCCTACCGCCAGGGGGAAGGGCCTGGGTTTCGCGGCATAAGCCCACTACCCTGGACCTGGCGGTACAGTTGTTGGAGAATTATGAGGCCTTCGAAGGGGGTGGGGCGGGAACAACCCGAGAGACCCCCAGGCCCAGCAGTAAGGAGGAGCGGTACCTCCGGCCAGGAGTAGGATTCAGGGAGGTGAAAGGAGGCGGTAGGGGGATATGGGTTCCCCGGGAAGAGGCTACCCGAGGGGCCTGGGGCTTTGGGGAAGGCCCCTCAGGGAAACTGGGGGGACCGGGCAACTCCGGGGGAGTCCCGACCGGACCCGGCGCACAAGGGGGGTCAACGCTGAGAAGGGAAGGGGGAAGTGGGCCCGAGGGGCGTGTATGTTTCCAGTGCGGGAAACCCGGCCATTTTAAACGCGAATGTCCGCTTATGGACTGCACTTTCGCAGATGGGTGGCTTGGGGAGCCACAAGGGGAGTGGGGGCCTCAGGCCAAACCCCTAATCCCGGTCTGGGTGGGGAATCGGGAATATCAGGCCCTAGTGGACACGGGATGTGGGAAGACATTGGTTAGAGAGGGGCTACAAGGACTCCCTCGGGGGGAGGGCCCGCGGATATTGATTCGCTGTATCCATGGAGACGTACGTCCGTACCCATCGTGCCCGGTTCGCTTGTGGGTTAATGGGAACTGTGCATCGCTTACCGCAGGGGTGGTGCCTGGTTTAGCCCACCCGGTGATCCTAGGACGAGATTGGGGGTCACTAGCTGACTTACTGCCCAGGTCCGACGGGCTTCTGGGGGAAGGAGTCGAGGAGCCGGGGGCGGGAACAGCCGAAGACGCCGGGACCCGGTCAGATTCCCCGATGGGCGACTTACACCATCTGGTAAGGACCTTTGACTTTGTGCGGGCACAAAGAGAGGACCCCAGACTGCAACACGCCTATGAACGCGTGAGCGTTATAAATGGGTGTCCTCGGAATCCGGGGGGCCCCGTCATGTACCCCCATTTTGAACTAGTGGCCGACCGGTTGTACCGGGTCGACAAGGATGTGAGAGGGGGGGAGGTGCACCAACTGTTAGTTCCCCGGGGATTACAGAATGACCTACTGAGATTGGCCCACGAAGTACCATGTGCGGGACATTTAGGGGCCGAGAAAACCGGGAACCGGCTGACGAGCCGGTTCTACTGGCCCGGGATACGGGAAGAAGTCCGGCGGTACTGTGCCTCATGCCCGGAGTGCCAACTGACTTCACGGAAGAAGGTCGCTCCGGCCCCGTTAGTACCACTCCCTCTAGTGGGGACTCCCTTTGAGCGAGTGGGGATGGATATTGTGGGCCCAGTAGAGAGATCAGGGGAGGGCTACCGGTACATCCTGGTGCTGGTGGACTACGCCACCCGATACCCCGAGGCGGTGGCCCTGAGGTCCACAAAGGCCCCGGCAATAGCCCGAGAGTTAGTCAAGATCTTTGCGAGAGTAGGTTTCCCCCAGGCTCTGCTTACGGACCAGGGCACAAACTTTATGGGGAAAGTCATGAAACAGCTATGTGGGCTGCTCCGAATTAAACAGCTACGGACCTCGGTATACCACCCCCAAACCGATGGGTTAGTTGAGCGTTTTAATCAGACCCTGAAAAATATGCTGCGGAAATTTGTAAGAGAAGAACCCCGGGCATGGCCCTCCCTACTACCCGCCCTGATGTTCGCTTACCGAGAGGTGCCCCAGGCTTCTTTAGGGTTCTCCCCCTTCGAGCTCCTGTATGGGCGTCAGCCCCGGGGCCTACTAGACCTAGCCAAGGAGGGCTGGGAGGAGACCCCGAATACCCAAGACAACGTGGTCCACTATGTGTCCCAAATGAGGGAAAAATTAAAAAGGGTATGGGAATGGGCAGGGCGGAATGGGGTGGAGGCACAGCACAAGCAGAAAGCCTGCTATGATCGAAAAGCCAGGGCGAGGGTGTTGCGACCTGGGCAGAGGGTGCTGATACTCCTCCCGACCAACGAATCCAAACTGCTGGCCACCTGGCAGGGCCCCTTCGAGGTGATAAGGCAGATCGGGGAGGTCGATTACCTCATCCGGCAGCCCGGTCGGCGCCCCGAACTCCAGACGTACCACGTGAATATGCTGAAGGAGTGGACAGAGCGGGAGGAGGTGTGCCAGGAGTCGATGGTATCGGACGCGAACCCGCCCGGGGTAGGGGAGCCCACCGGAGACGGGGGGGTCTCCGAGGTCCTTCTCGGGAAGGACCTCTCGCCTCAGCAACGCAGGCAACTGGAACAGCTGCTCTCCTCCTTCCACACCGTCTTCACCACCGTCCCCGGGCACACCCACGCTGTTTACCATGACATATGTACCGAGCCCGGAAAGGTGATTCGGGAGGCTCCTCGTCGTCACCCGCACCACCTACAGAAAATAATGGAGCAGGAAGTAAAAATGATGCTGGAGCTTGGGGTCATCAAGAAGTCATCTAGCCCATGGAGGAGTCAACCGGTCTTGGTAGGAAAACCCGACGGCTCCACCCGCTTCTGCATCGACTTCCGGAAGGTCAACTCGATATCCAGGTTCGATGCCTATCCCATGCCAAGGATAGATGAGATGTTGGAACAACTGGGGAAAGCCCAATACCTCTCCACACTAGACCTAACGAAGGGGTATTGGCAGATACCCCTTACGGAACGAGCCCAGGAGAAGACGGCGTTTGCCACCCCGATGGGACTTTTTCAGTTCATACGGATGCCTTTCGGGCTACACGGAGCAGCGGCCACCTTCCAGAGGCTGATGGACGCAGTGCTGACCCCACACCGCGCATACGCGGCAGCATATATCGATGACATCATCGTATTTAGCCCTTCTTGGGAGGAGCACGTAACCCACCTGCGACACATAGCATCCGCCTTAACCCGGGCAGGACTCACAGCAAACCCACGGAAGTGTCGGCTGGGACTCCGGGAGGTGACGTTCCTGGGCTATCAGGTGGGGCGAGGAACGATTAAGCCCCTTTGGGACAAGATACGAGCGGTACGAGACTGGCCTCCGCCCCAGTCAAAACGGCAAATCCAACAGTTTTTGGGGATGGCCGGATATTACCGTAAACACGTACCCCACTTCGCAACCTTAGCGGCCCCTCTGACCGATCTCACCGGAAAGCGCCAGGTAGGTCCCGTCCAGTGGTCGGACCGACTCCGACGGGCCTTCCAGGGTTTAAAAGACAAACTATGTACGGCCCCCGTGTTACACACACCCGACTTCGACAAGCCTTTCATAGTACAGACTGACGCGTCCGCGGAGGGGCTGGGAGCAGTATTGTCTCAAATAAGAGAAGGGGAGGAGCACCCAG
This sequence comes from Sphenodon punctatus, assembly GCA_003113815.1. Taxonomy (NCBI): domain Eukaryota; kingdom Metazoa; phylum Chordata; class Lepidosauria; order Sphenodontia; family Sphenodontidae; genus Sphenodon; species Sphenodon punctatus. The sequence continues at coordinate 839,766 of QEPC01000895.1, forward strand.
TGGCATACCTTAGTCGTAAGTTAAGTACCCGGGAGCGAGCGTTTGCCACCATTGAAAAGGAGGCGCTCGCCGTGCGGTGGGCGGTGGTCTCCTTGCGCTACTATCTAGCCGGAGCGGCCTTTATCCTCGTCACCGACCATGCCCCACTACAATGGCTGGCCGCCATGAAAGAGACGAACACCCGCCTAATGCGATGGTACCTAGCCCTCCAGCCCTATAGCTTCAGCATCCAGCATAGGGCCGGGCTACTCCATACTAATGCTGACTTCTTGTCTCGGCAGGGTGAATCTGCCCCGGACTCGAACCCCCCGGGGCCCTCGTCTTGAAGGGTGGGGTGTGTGACGGGACAGGCGGCCCAGACCCGGATGCCGTAGAGGGACGCGGGGAACTAGACGAGGAGGACGGGGCTTACCCGATCCCAGCTGTTGCCCTGTCGACCGGCGGTGGAGAGAGAGGGGCCGGCAGGGAGGAAGAGCCGCCCGAGAGGAGAGCGACTACGCCGGGAGGGAGGAGCCCCCCGGCAAGACAGACTGAACGGGGAATTGGAGAGAGGGACGGACTGATGACATCATCAGGGAGCGCCCCGAGGAAGCTGGAGAGAAGCAGGCGCACCTGTGGAAGAGGCGTGGGCCACATAAAGGAGGAAGAGAGCGACGCACGGGGGGGGTGAGAGGATCCGGCGGAGGAAGGGGGTTTGCGAGAGGACAGTGGCTGTAACGGAGCGGGACTGGTGTCACCAGAGAAAAAGGGAAGGTAGCTCACGGCGAGACCAGGGGGTGGGGAAAGCGGGTGCGGGGCAGGGGTCCCTAGACCCAGGCCTTGGCCTGCGGAGTGTCCCAGCAGGAGGGCAGGGGGTCATCCCTGTCCCTCAAGGGGTCACGCCGGAGAGAAAGGGGGGCTCCCCGCCCGGCCGGCCCCGTATCTGGAAGCCGACCGGGCACAAACTTAGGGGGCCCGGGACAGCTCTCCAGGCCCTGCCTGTCTGCATTCTCCAAGTCTCTTTGACTGAGCTCCCAGCTGAGGCTTTAGGTTGGCTTGCCCATGTCCAGGGGGGAGGTAATCGGGTACTGTCCCCCATTTCACTCAGTGCCTGTGCCTCAAGTAGTATCTTACCGTTGTCGGTGCTAACGCCCTTAAAGGACCAGAGGGATTGTGGGGGCACCACCTTACTACCCAGCGGTTAATGGGGTGTTTTCCTAAGCTGTGTGTCGGTTAATATCATTTTTATATAGCGACAGCAATGTACCTAGTGCTGCATAATCTTTTTTTTTTTTTTGTTTTTTTCTTTATGTTTTTTTTTATTTTTGTAATTTTAAGGAAGAGGGGAATCTAGGGAGAGACAGGGAGAGATTCATTAAATTGAGAAGCTGCAGGTGCACATGCTTAGCTTAGTGGCAGAAGAGAAGGGAACAACCGGAGGTGGTAGGGAGCTGGAGAAAGGGAGGGAGCAGAGCACCGAGGGAGGGGAGATTTCCAGGCAGTGGGGACAGCGTGGGAGAACGGGAAAGATGGAGCAGTGCAAAAGCACAGATGTTTTCTATTTATTATTTCTACTTTGATGGGGACCGGAGAAGAGAGGAATTGTTGGAGCTGCCACAATCCTTCCATGAGAGAGAGAGAGAGGAGGAGAGACTGGGGTGGGATTAAGTGATGCAGTTGACTCAGGGAGAGGGGGCAGAGATTGTAAACTGTAATGGATTTTAAATTGTAACCTGTGTTCGAGGAATCAGTTGGAAGGGAGGGTTTGGGGGACTTGCCACCGCCCCCTTCTTTTTTGGGGGTGGGATATAGGCTGAATGGAAAATAAGGGGGTAGGGGCTCCCCTGTGAGAGAGGCGGTGGGTGGTTATGGAGGATTCAGGGTTAAACCTAGATTGTAAGCCTGCTGGGGCAGGGACCTAGCTATAATCGATGACTGTAAAGCACCAGGTACATTGCGCGTGCTAATATAAATACTTCTAATAATACCTATACAATGAGATTTATTTGATATTAGATTTTGTTTTTATCATTGTGAGCTGCCCCCCAAGCCTCTTTGGATAGGGTGGGGTATAAATCAAAATAAATAATAAAAATAATCATAATAAATTATGACACCATGGTGTGTAGTTAGCACAGCTCTAAGGTGTCCTAGTTCCCAGGACACTCTCAGCTTGGGGCTTGTTCTGCACGTGGCCAACAGGACTCTCTCTCTATTAAAAAAAAAAAAACAGGAACGTTCTGCTCGTAGCTGGACTGCAAGTCCGTTGGGAGAGATTTGGGGGCCCAGACATCCTTGTAGCTGTCCCCCCTCCCCCCAGTCCCATCCCCTCCCCCCAAGTTTTGAAATCAGTTTCTGCAGGTCATACTGGAACTTGATTTGCATCAATACAAAAACCTCCTAGCAGTAAGAGTTGTGTGCGGCGATGGAACAAGGTGCCTAGGGAGACTCTCTCTCTCTCTCTCTCTCTCCGTTGCTGGAGGCTTTTATAAAAAGGCTGTAGATCCTGGGAGATATGCCTGAGCCTGCTCATCTTCTAGAAGCGAGGCAAGACCTTTCTGTTTGGGCAGGTGTTTGTCAGGCAGGGATAGGGCCGGGTACAATTGGAATAGGGTTTGGGTTCTTAAAAGTGGATTGTTTAATATGCTTATACATGTTATTTAATATTAATTATTATTATTATTAAGCATTTGTATAGCACCAGCTGTGTACCTGGTGCTTTACAGAACAATAAGAAAGATACGGTCCCTGCCTACGGCTTACAATCTAATAGACACCGAGGAGGCAGACAAGGAGAGGGGACACGAGACAAGGGATCAATAACAGTCAAGCAGATGCGAAGTCTCAGGTGCACGTGCTTGGCTTGGTTGCAGTTAGGCAGGAGTCTGCGGGGAGGGCAGACAGTAAATATTGAAAGGAAAGTTCTAAACAGGCATCGGGAAAAGCGGCGAGAAAGAGGTGGGTTTTGAGGAGGGATTTGAAGGTGCGGAGGGAGGGGGCAAGGCGGAGTGGGCAGGGAGGGAGTTCCAGGCATGGGGGGCAGCAAGTGAGAAGGGACGAAGGTGGTTAGGGGAGCAGGGGAGATGAGGGAGAGCGAGGGAGGGGGCAGAGGAGGAGCGGAGACTGAGTGCGTGTAGGAGTGTGTAAGGAGACTAGGGCGGAGAGGTAAGGGGGAGCCAGGCTGTGAAGGGATTTATAAGTGAATACGGAATTTGTGAGGGATGCGTTCGGGAAGGGGGAGCCAGTGAAGTGAGGAGAGGAGAGGCTGCACGTGGTCGAAGCGACAGGCTGAGTGGATGACCCTAGCAGCGGAGTTTTGGATGGAGAGAAGGGGGGACAGGTGAGAGATGGGGAGGCCAGTAAGGAGGAGGTTGCAGTAGTCAAGGCAAGAGGTGACCATGGCGTGAACAAGGGTTTTGGCAGAGGAGACAGAGACAAAGGGGTGAATCCGAGCAATGTTGTGGAGCATAGTGGAGGGCAAAGTGACAGGACTTGGCAACAGAGTCAATGTAAGGTTTAAAGGAAAGGTGAGTATCGAAGACGAAGCCCAAGCTACAGGCTTGGGGAACGGGGCAGATGGTGACCCCATCAATAACGATAGACAGGGAAGAGCCACCCTGATCTTAGGGGAAAGGTGGGGTAGAAATTTGAATAAATATAACATAAGAAGTGCCATACTGGGTCAGACCAATGGTGCATCTAGCCCAGCATCCTGTCTCCGACAGTGGCCAATCACGGTGGCTTGGGAGAAGCACCCAACAGGTCACAATGGGGGATCCATTCCCTGTTGTTTTCCCCCAGCTCCCGTCATGTTCCCTGATCCTGTCTGGCTAATAGCTGCTAATGGAACTATCTTCCAGAAACTTGTCCAAACCTCTTTTAAACTCAGCTCTAGTACTGGCCCTTCCCACAGCCTCTGGCAGTAGATTCCACAACCCAATTATACGCCGAGTGAAAACATATTTTATTTTATTTCTTTTAAACGTGCCACCCATGAGTTTCATGGAGTGTCCCCTAGTTCTAGTACTAGCTGAGAGGGTCAATAACTGCTCCTTGTTTATTAGTTCCACCCCACTCATGGTTGTATAGACCTCTATCCTAGTCATCCTACATCCAAGCAGGGGATTGGACGAGACCCTCAAGATCCCTTCCGCTCTAAGATTCTATATAGAATCTATAGGCTTGCTAGCAATTAGGACTGAGATTTGCACGTGCATTAGGAAAGAGTCTTCATGGAGGATTTTTTTTTTTTGCATGGGGTTAAACTTGGGGGCCTGGGAAACTTTACCCCCCCCCTTCCCACTAATCTCCCTTTTGGCTTGGGCAGGGGGGGTCTCGCCAGATCAAAACTTCAAACGTTAAGGGAGACTCGCACTTCAGAGCCACGGGGTCCTGAAATGAGAAATGCCTGTTTCCGTTCCACCGAGCGGCAGCGGCCAGGATAAAGGTCGTCTGTTATAAAGGGGTGGGGGATGGGTCGGTCTTGTTTTTATTTCACTAGAAGTAGGGTTACCATACTTTTAAAAATCCATGTTGCAGGGCTGCACTGGAACGAATGCAGCCCTGCACCATGTGTTTTTCATGAGCATCCTGCTTTAAAGGTGGGGTATGGTAACCCTAATTATAAGGCTTTGAAATATAAGGCGAGACAAGCTCCTTTTAAAGAAGGGACACTTGGAAATTCTGTTGAAACCAAGTCCCCGCCTTACTCTCCCTTCCAGCCTGTATCCTTCATCAGCTCCATTTCCAGATGAATCCCACCCCCCAGTGTTTTCTCCCATTTACCCCACACATCTGGTTGTAAGGAGGTAAGCAGGGAGGGTGGGGAGCAATCAGGGTGACACCCCATAGCCTGGGAGCTGAAAGAGACGTTGCAAACTTGGAAGGTTTGGGACCCCTTGGTTTAAATGGTTCCCAGCTGCAGAGAGTAGAGGGGAAAAGAAATCGGTGCATTAAAATATCCCCCCTCCCCAGCTGCAGGAGACATCTGTCCAGAGAGGAATTTCCTTACAGGAAATCTGGCTCAGATGGCAACTACACACACTGCAAAAACACTAAGACTTTATCGGCAGGAGGGGGCTCAGCCCCAATAAATTCATCTCAAAGGAGTGTGTGAATCTGTCCCTGTTCCCACTGAAGGCAACAGGAAAGCTCTCACCCAGCCCATCTGCCCCCTCCCTGATCCCCCAGCACCGATTCCCTCCCTCCCCCATGTACCTCGAACTCCAGCTCCAGCTCCCTGCAGCAGCTCAGCTGTTGTCCCAGGAAAAGTCCAAGGCTGCGGCCCGGTCATTGGTGCATGTGACAGGGAACTGGGCATGCCTGCTCGACAAATCTGAAGGCTGGCAGTGGCATGGAAAAGGAATCACAATGCCTATTACTGAGCCTGCCTCCTAAGCCATCCTGGGGCTGAGAGCCAGCAAAACCAGCCGTCAGCCAAGCTAACTCACAACCGAATCTCTTCTTGCCTCTGCCCTGGTTAGCTGGACATTGACCTCTCGGGCAGCCAGGACGCCAGGGACCTTGGTAACCAGCCAGCGCAGAGGCCAGAAAGCAGAGACCAGGGCTTTGAATTACAGACTCACGGGAGAAATTGCAGTTTCCTCGTGGAACCAGAGACTCCGGAGCGAAACCTGGTCGCCAGGGCGAAACTCAGACTGGGGACAGAACCCGGATTCCTGAATGGGCACAGGGGTTAAGGCAGGAAAGGAGGAAGTACTGGGCTGGCCTCTGAGCAGCTCCAAACTAAAAGGAACAGGGGTAGGATTGGGAGTGCCACTCCCAGTTACCCCAGGCAGGGGAGCTGCATTTAGCAAAACAAGGAGCAAAGTGCGTTCTGTATGAAACGGAACACTACATCAGATGTTTTTAGACACACATTTCTCCTACATGTTTGCTGTTACATCCTGAACTTTCTGTGTGTCTAAATCACTCACCCAGATCTTAAACATCTGGCTCTTTGAACTTCTGTGTGAAACTTCTCTGAAAACTTTTGTGTGTAAAAAGTTCTCCTGGTAAACTGCTTTGCTCCAGGCAGCTGTGGTCACTTGGTTTCCATGGCAGCCTGCCACATCTACAGCTGCGTCTACTTTAGGCTGCTTCGGGGCAGTGTTTGTGCGAAGAATGCATCTGGAACTTACTTGTGAACCCAGAAGATTGAAACATTCGGAACTTTAACGTGTGTCTAAAAATGCCCATTGTAATGGTCCAGATGGTACCGTTCCTTGCCTCCTGTTCTTGTGAAGCCTCTGCTACCACATGGCTATGTACTGCGTAGGAAAGGGCTTGTGTCGATGTAGCCCACAGCGCCTCTGCTACACTCTCTCCATCATTGAGGTTTCATGCTGCCCCCTAATCCGGGGCTTTAGCCAAGGAAAACACAACAGNGGTGCATCTAGCCCAGCATCCTGTCTCCGACAGTGGCCAATCACGGTGGCTTGGGAGAAACACCCAACAGGTCACAATGGGGGATCCATTCCCTGTTGTTTTCCCCCAGCTCCCGTCATGTTCCCTGATCCTGTCTGGCTAATAGCTGCTAATGGAACTATCTTCCAGAAACTTGTCCAAACCTCTTTTAAACTCAGCTCTAGTACTGGCCCTTCCCACAGCCTCTGGCAGTAGATTCCACAACCCAATTATACGCCGAGTGAAAACATATTTTATTTTATTTCTTTTAAACGTGCCACCCATGAGTTTCATGGAGTGTCCCCTAGTTCTAGTACTAGCTGAGAGGGTCAATAACTGCTCCTTGTTTATTAGTTCCACCCCACTCATGGTTGTATAGACCTCTATCCTAGTCATCCTACATCCAAGCAGGGGATTGGACGAGACCCTCAAGATCCCTTCCGCTCTAAGATTCTATATAGAATCTATAGGCTTGCTAGCAATTAGGACTGAGATTTGCACGTGCATTAGGAAAGAGTCTTCATGGAGGATTTTTTTTTTTTGCATGGGGTTAAACTTGGGGGCCTGGGAAACTTTACCCCCCCCCTTCCCACTAATCTCCCTTTTGGCTTGGGCAGGGGGGGTCTCGCCAGATCAAAACTTCAAACGTTAAGGGAGACTCGCACTTCAGAGCCACGGGGTCCTGAAATGAGAAATGCCTGTTTCCGTTCCACCGAGCGGCAGCGGCCAGGATAAAGGTCGTCTGTTATAAAGGGGTGGGGGATGGGTCGGTCTTGTTTTTATTTCACTAGAAGTAGGGTTACCATACTTTTAAAAATCCATGTTGCAGGGCTGCACTGGAACGAATGCAGCCCTGCACCATGTGTTTTTCATGAGCATCCTGCTTTAAAGGTGGGGTATGGTAACCCTAATTATAAGGCTTTGAAATATAAGGCGAGACAAGCTCCTTTTAAAGAAGGGACACTTGGAAATTCTGTTGAAACCAAGTCCCCGCCTTACTCTCCCTTCCAGCCTGTATCCTTCATCAGCTCCATTTCCAGATGAATCCCACCCCCCAGTGTTTTCTCCCATTTACCCCACACATCTGGTTGTAAGGAGGTAAGCAGGGAGGGTGGGGAGCAATCAGGGTGACACCCCATAGCCTGGGAGCTGAAAGAGACGTTGCAAACTTGGAAGGTTTGGGACCCCTTGGTTTAAATGGTTCCCAGCTGCAGAGAGTAGAGGGGAAAAGAAATCGGTGCATTAAAATATCCCCCCTCCCCAGCTGCAGGAGACATCTGTCCAGAGAGGAATTTCCTTACAGGAAATCTGGCTCAGATGGCAACTACACACACTGCAAAAACACTAAGACTTTATCGGCAGGAGGGGGCTCAGCCCCAATAAATTCATCTCAAAGGAGTGTGTGAATCTGTCCCTGTTCCCACTGAAGGCAACAGGAAAGCTCTCACCCAGCCCATCTGCCCCCTCCCTGATCCCCCAGCACCGATTCCCTCCCTCCCCCATGTACCTCGAACTCCAGCTCCAGCTCCCTGCAGCAGCTCAGCTGTTGTCCCAGGAAAAGTCCAAGGCTGCGGCCCGGTCATTGGTGCATGTGACAGGGAACTGGGCATGCCTGCTCGACAAATCTGAAGGCTGGCAGTGGCATGGAAAAGGAATCACAATGCCTATTACTGAGCCTGCCTCCTAAGCCATCCTGGGGCTGAGCGCCAGCAAAACCAGCCGTCAGCCAAGCTAACTCACAACCGAATCTCTTCTTGCCTCTGCCCTGGTTAGCTGGACATTGACCTCTCGGGCAGCCAGGACGCCAGGGACCTTGGTAACCAGCCAGCGCAGAGGCCAGAAAGCAGAGACCAGGGCTTTGAATTACAGACTCACGGGAGAAATTGCAGTTTCCTCGTGGAACCAGAGACTCCGGAGCGAAACCTGGTCGCCAGGGCGAAACTCAGACTGGGGACAGAACCCGGATTCCTGAATGGGCACAGGGGTTAAGGCAGGAAAGGAGGAAGTACTGGGCTGGCCTCTGAGCAGCTCCAAACTAAAAGGAACAGGGGTAGGATTGGGAGTGCCACTCCCAGTTACCCCAGGCAGGGGAGCTGCATTTAGCAAAACAAGGAGCAAAGTGCGTTCTGTATGAAACGGAACACTACATCAGATGTTTTTAGACACACATTTCTCCTACATGTTTGCTGTTACATCCTGAACTTTCTGTGTGTCTAAATCACTCACCCAGATCTTAAACATCTGGCTCTTTGAACTTCTGTGTGAAACTTCTCTGAAAACTTTTGTGTGTAAAAAGTTCTCCTGGTAAACTGCTTTGCTCCAGGCAGCTGTGGTCACTTGGTTTCCATGGCAGCCTGCCACATCTACAGCTGCGTCTACTTTAGGCTGCTTCGGGGCAGTGTTTGTGCGAAGAATGCATCTGGAACTTACTTGTGAACCCAGAAGATTGAAACATTCGGAACTTTAACGTGTGTCTAAAAATGCCCATTGTAATGGTCCAGATGGTACCGTTCCTTGCCTCCTGTTCTTGTGAAGCCTCTGCTACCACATGGCTATGTACTGCGTAGGAAAGGGCTTGTGTCGATGTAGCCCACAGCGCCTCTGCTACACTCTCTCCATCATTGAGGTTTCATGCTGCCCCCTAATCCGGGGCTTTAGCCAAGGAAAACACAACAGCCTCACCCCAAGGGGGTATGTATGTTCTTGGAGCAGTGCAGGGCCTCATGCCTACGGGGAGACTGCCCTCCCTCCTTTTTTTGCCCATGCTTGGGAAATAGAGGTTACTTACCAGTAACTCTGTTCTCCGCGTATTCTCGCTATTGGGATTCACTTCCTGCTCCGCAAGTACCGGAAAGCCTCTTGTCAGCCGTTTCCAGGCAGAAGATGTCCTGGAAAAATCTAGAACATGGTGAGGGCTCCGTCCCTCCCCCCCCCCCCCAAGAAAAGCGCGGGCCCCAGATCGCACGAGAGTGGGAGTACATAAAAGGGGGAGGAGCCCTCACTGCCTCAGTTCCTTCCAATCCCGTCCCGGGAAGACCTAATTAAGGTACCTCCGAGACAGAGGAGAAGGCTGGGCGGGTCGTGAAAATACGTGGAGCTCTCTCGAAGAACAGAGTTACTGGTAAGTAACCTCCATTTCTTCTTTGAGAATCTCCGCGATTCTCACTATTGGGAGAGTGAGTAGCAGTAAAGTGACCTACCTCAAGGAGGGGGGTGACGAGGAGGTCAGTCAAAGAGAGACTGTAAAACTGCTCTGCCCACATTCGAGTCCAATCTGGCCTCCGGGTCCAAGAAATGGTGCTTGGTGAAAGTGTGCACTGAGGACCAAGTAGCAGCCTTGCAAATGTCCAGAATAGGCACCCCACGAAGAATAGGCACCCCACGAAGAGGAGGCAACTGTCCTAGTGGAGTGAGCTTGAAGGTGAGAGCGGGGAAGACTTCCCCATCTGTTCATAGCACCTCTGGATGCAAAGGAGGATCCACTTGGAGAGTCTTTGCGACGTAAGATGAACCCCGATGCGTTGGCCACCATGAACAAAGCATCTGATGCTCTGATAGATCAAGTACGATTGATGTAGAAGGAGAGAGCTCGCTTGACGTCGAGTATGAAGCGTCTGCTCCGCTTGTGAAGAATGTGGCTTCGGAAAAGAGTCAGGTAAGGAGATGGTTGATTTAAATGAAAGGGAGAGACAACCTTAGGGATGAAGGAAGGGTCTGTCCTGAGGTCCACCTTATCACTGTGGAAACGAGTGTAGGGAGGAGACGCTCGAAGTGCGGAGAGTTCAGAAACCCTTCTAGCAAAGGTGATGGCGAGCAAGAAGGCCGTCCTGAGCGAGAGATTTTCCAGGGAGCAGGTGGCCATAGGCTCAAAGGGAGCTTCCATGAGCTTAGTCAGGACGAGATTAAGGTCCCACTGTGGGACTGGCTGCGAAGTTGGCGGGAAGGAGTTAAGCAAGCCTCTCCAGAAGGTCCTCGTGAGTGGGTGACAGAAGAGAGTGTCGGCTCCCTCTGGCTGTAGGCGAGAGGAAAGAGCCGCTAGGTGTACTTTGAGAGAGACGATGGAGAGTCTAGAGCCGTGCAGATATAACAAGTAGCTGAATACATGGAGCGGGAAGTTAGGGAGCAAGGAAGAGAGGTGCACCAAGCCGAAAAACGAGACCACTTTGCGGCACAGCAGGCATGCGTAGAGGGTCAGCGGAAGTTGAGTAGGACTTCTGCAACTTCAAGGGGGGCATCCTGCATTAAAATTGGATTAACCAAGCAGAGAGATGGAGCACCCGTAGGTCGTGGTGGAGGTCCGTGCCCTGTTGGCGAGAGAGGAGGTCGGGTAGCAGTGGGAGGAGTATGGAGTCCACTGCTAGATTCTGCAGTGTCTGAAACCACGGTTGACGGGGCCAGGATGGGGCTATGAGGATCACGTGGGCGCGATCTACCTGAGCCTTGTGGAGAACCTTGTATTATTATTATTATTATTATTAACAAACATTTATATAGCGCCAGCAGTGTACCTGGCACTTTACAAAGTAATAAAATAGACACGGTCCCTGCCCCTAGGGCTTACAATCTGAGAGACAGGAGCTGGGGGAGAGACTTAGGAAGGGGAACAGAGGGAGAGACAAGGGGTCTAACATTCATGAAGATGCGAGGTCTCAAGTGCACGTACTTGGCTTGGTTACGATGAGAATGACAGCAGGCAGGTCCATGTTGCAAGGATAAGGGTAAACCGATCGTAGGTATAGGAATAGTGGCTCAGCAGGATAAAGAGTCAGACAGAGCAGAGCGAAAGAGGTGAGTTTTAAGGAGAGATTTGAAGGTATGAAGGGAGGGGGCAAGGCGGATGTGGACAGGGAGGGAGTTCCAGGCATGGGGGGCAGCAAGTGAGAAGGGACGAAGGCGCTTAGGGGAGCAGGGAAGGCGTGGAAGGGTGAGAGAAGGGACAGAGGAGGAGCGAAGTGCACGGGCTGGAGTATGGAGGGCGATAAGTGCAGAGAGGTAGGGGGGAGCAAGGTTGTGAAGAGCTTTATAGGTGAAGACTAGGAGCTTGTGCAGGATTCGTTCAGGAAGGGGAAGCCAGTGAAGCGAAGAGAGGAGGGGCTGCACATGGTCGAAGCGACTGGCGAGGTAGATGACCCTGGCAGCAGAGTTTTGGACAGAGATGAGGGGAGAAAGGTGAGACCGGGGAAGGCCAGTGAGAAGGAGGTTACAGTAATCGAGGCGAGAGATGACCAGAGCATGAACAAGAGTTTTGGCAGACGAGACAGAGAGAAAAGGGCGAATCTTAGCAATGTTATGGAGGGAGAAGCGACAGGATTTAGCAACAGAGTCAATGTAGGGTTTAAAAGAAAGGGGTGAGTCAAAGATGAAGCCTAGGCTACGGGCTTGGGGGACAGGCAGGATGGTGACTCCATCAATAGTTATTGACAGTGAGGAAGGAGAGGAAGGATGAGGGGGGAAGATGAGTTCAGTTTTAGCCATGTTGAGTTTGAGTTGACGTTGTACAGCAGGGGGACAGGAGGGAATGCATATAGAAAGGGCCCACTCCAGGAGATGGTGAAGGCGTTGGAGCTCGACCAGCTCTGCTGCAAAATTTTTGAAGCTTTGCATTTTCTTGTGTTGCAAAGAGGTGTATTGCAGGGGTGCCCCATGTACAGAAGATGTCATTCAACAGAGCGTCGTTGAGAGAGTCCACTCGTGTTGGTCAGAGCATCTGCGGCTGAACTGACCTGTGAGAGTGTTGTCTTGGCCTGCAAGATGTAGGGCCTGTAGGTGAACATTGCGCTTGATGCACCACGCCCAAATGGTCTGAGCCTCGAGAGAGAGGCGACTGGATCTCGCGCCGCCTTGTTTGTTGATGTACCACTTCGCTGCGGTGTTGTCCATGAGGATTAAGACATTCCGCCCTGCGATGTGGCTGACTAGAGCTTTGAGTGTCCAACGGATGGCCCTGAGCTTGAGCAAATTTATGTGCAGGCGACTCTCCTCTTGGGACAAGAGGCCATGAACCCTTGTGTGGTTCATGTGAGCTCCCCATTCTGTGAGTGAAGCATCGGTAGTGATGGACATTTCTACTTGAGGTGGATCGAAGGGCATGCCGATCAAGAGGTGAGATGGGTCGGTCCACCAAAGAAAATCTGTGAGAACCGCTTGAGGGTTGGTTATTTTCATGGAGAGGGGGTGACGGGTCGGGGTGTAGACCCGTGCGAGCCACTGCTGTAGCGGTCAGAGATATAGGCGGGCATGAGGTGTCACGGCTGTAGTTGCAGCCATAAGTCCTTGAAGGCGGAGAAAGCAGCAGACAGGCCTGGTGGTTCGGGCTGACACGGTGGATACGATGTCGTGAAACCTGTCTATAGGAAGGTAGGCTCTCGACTGTAGGGTGTCCAGCACGGTCCCGATGAATTGGAGCCATTGAGTAGGTACCAGCTGCGACTTCTTGTAGTTGATAATGAAGCCTAGAACCTGTAAAAGAGAGTCTCGTGGAGGTGGGTTAGCAGGGTGTGTCTGCAGGATGCAGCGAGGAGCCAGTCGTCCAGGTATGGGAACACTTATTTTCATTGTCCTTAGATGAGCCGCGACTACTGCAACACATTTGGTGAATACCCTTGGGGTTGTAGAGAGGCCGAACGGGAGGACCGAGTATTGGAAATGACGGTTCCCTACAAGAAAGTGAAAGTATCTTCTGTGAGCAGCATTAATGGAAATGTGGAAATAGGTGTCCTTAAGATCAAGGGAGGCCAACCAGTCTCCTTGTTGAAGGCCGAGAAAGATAATAGGGAGAGAGGTCATACGGAATTTAAACTTTCAAATGTACTTGTTAAGATGGCGCAGGTCCAAAATTGGCCTGAACCCCTTGTCCTTCTTGGGGACTAGGAAGTAGCTAGAATAGAAGCCTGTATTTCGTTCAATAAAGGAAACCTCTTCACTGGTCCCCTTAGCAAGAAGCTTCTGTACCTCTAGTAGTATTTGAGTGTTGGGGAGGGACGTCCGGGTTGGGGGGGGGGCGGAGTATGGAGCTGCATGGAGTAGCCACAAATTATTATCTCCCTGACCCAGCGATCAGAGGTAAGGGCAGCCGATTGATCGTAAAAGGGCCAGAGACGGTTGAGGAAGGTAGGGGGACGCTCATAAACTCCTTTGATCTCGGATATCCTAAAACTGCTGCTTGGGCGGAGGTCCAGCCAACGAGGTGGAGGAGGATCTGCCTTTACCCCTTTGTTTGGTAAATCTCCTACGAGGTTGGGCAGCAGGAGTCTGAGGCTTCTGGTATTGGGGGGGGAATACCGTCTGTTGGATTGGTAGGAGTAATGAGGGTGCTGTCTGGCCTGGTAAGGGGCAGAGGATTGATAGAATGGCTTCTTTCTAACAGAACGGATAACCCCTGTGGACCTAGCAGTCTGGCACATTTCCTTGACCTTCTTCAAAGTGTCATCTGTAGAGGCTGCAAAGAGTCCCTCTCCATCAAAGGGGAGGTCCTCAATGCGGGTCTTGTTCTCAGGGGCTAGAGCAGTAGATCGAAGCCAGGCATGCCGTCTGAGAGTAATGGCTGAAGCCATACCTCTAATGTTCGAGTCGGCAATGTGCATGTTAGCGGTGAATTGGAATTGCACTATTTGCATGCCTTCTCGCTGCAGGGCCAGGATCTGAGTGGGATCGGACGCTCTGCCCAATTGTGACCACAACCAGTGCTGGTAACTGCAGAGGACGGAGCCGTAGTTGGCGGCTTGAAGGGAGAGGGTTTCTGAGGAGAATAATTTTCCTGCCCAGCACATCTAGGTGTCTACCCTCCCTATCTGCGGGGGAAGTTTGTATACCTCCAGCCCTAGATTTTAAAGAAGCTGCCGCTATGACGAGGGAGTTTGGGACTGGGTGCCTATAAAACATGGCTGCCCCTTCCCTGGGGATAGCGTACAAAGAATCTGCTAGCTTGTGAGTGGGCGGGGCAGAGGAGGGTTTTGCCCATACAGCCTTCGTGGGTTCCAAAAGCTGATCCAGCACAGGGATCATGATCTGGCCAGAGTCCCCTGACCCCAGGATACCGAAGATGGGTCCTGACTGTGCCTTCTTTACGACCCTCGTAGGTAACTTGGGAAGGGCAGCGACCAGGCGCCTCAACATGGCCTGAAAGGCCTTACTGTCCTCCATGGAGAGGGTGGGGTTAGGGTCAGAGATGGTGTCAGGTGAAGGTAGAGAAATGTTTTCATCTTCCTCTTGTAAAGAAGACAAGGAGGAAATGGAAGTCGAGCACTCAGACAAGGCCTCAACGTCAGGAGGGACAGCGGGAGCTGTTGCCGCGATGGGAGCAGCCATGGGTAGCGCTGGAATGCCCAGCAGTGCATTAAAGAAAGAGGACTCCGCCGGCGGGTCTAACCTAGTTTCCCTTTGTTGTGCTGGGGAGATATTCTGCGGCTGCGGTTTCATCTGCAGTGCCGGTACCGGTAGCCAAAGCTGTCTCCAGGACTGGTTTGGATGCATCCCTGACTGGAGGGCAAGGTCTCATGGAGAGTCAGGTGGTCTGGACACTTGTTGTAGGCGGCACCTGAGGTGGTGCCGTGGGTCTGTATTGGCGAGTGGCCTGATGCTGATCACGTTCCAGGCACAGAAAGTCGCTCCTTGAGGGGTAAGGAGATCTGCTCCAAGAACGGCACCGATAGTCCATATGCTCGTACCCATGGTACCGGCTGTAGTCCTTGTGACGGTACCGTGAGTCCCTGTATGGAGAGTAACAGGAGCACGGAGATCGGGAGCGCGATCCCTATGGAAACAGAGCGGCTCTCCGAGGAGGTAGTGAAGATCAGTATGTTCTCCCTCTAAGGTGAGATCCGCTTCCAAGGTCTCCTGCCTAGGCGATCTAGAGCGGGAGTGATGGTGTCACTAGAACCGTGTGTGTGAAGTAGACCGGGAGTGTCTGTGGCGATCCTCTGTCAACTGCAGTGCGTGTGGAGCTTGCTGGGCCGTGGTTGCGGTACCAGACTCTGTGCCATCGGCTGTGTCACCGGGAGCGGCTCCGAGAACACCGTGTCCACCTCAGCAATGAGTGACCTCTTCTTTTTATGGTGTTCTCCCTGTCGTTTAGAGTGGCGTTCCTTGGGAGCAGTGGTGACGGTACCGGTGTCGGAACCGGGTATGTCTGGTACCGGTGGTACAGGTAACAGTACCAAGGCTGCAGACGCTGTCTCCGGAGCATGGGAGTGAGCGGCCTGGGGGGAAGCCGATGGATCCATGGAGATCTGGTGCCTGGACGAAAAGGACAGCGGCCCTTCTTTGCCCCCCTGAAGGGCTCTCTTAGTAAGGAGCTCCTGCAGCCTCAGAACACGCGCCCTTTTAGTCCGAGAGGAGAGAAGAGCACAGTGAGAGCGAGTTCTCGTGTTATGTCCTTCTCCCAGGCAAGAAAGGCAAAGCTCGTGAGTGTCACTCACTGAGAGCATGGCGGGGCAGGAGGCGCACCGCTTGAAGCCCGGTTGCTTGGGCATACTTTGCTGGCCCAGGAGAGGTAGGCGGGGGGGGGGGGGGGGGGGG
>QEPC01000895.1:855915-866634 GCA_003113815.1 Sphenodon punctatus
GGGGGGGAAGGGAGAGACGGAGCCCTCATCATGTCCTAGATCATTCCAGGACATCTTCTGCCTGGAAACTGCTGACAAGAGGTTTTCCGGTGAAGTGAATCCCAATAGTGAGAATTGCGGAGATCCTCGAAGAACAAATAGTACCCAATTAGTAGCTAATTCAGAATATGTCCCCTATCCCTGTCTCCCACCTCCTAGTCTATTAGATTGTAAGCTGTAGGCAGGGACCGCGTCTATCTCATTGCTATGTAAAGCACCAGGTACGCTGCTGGTGCTATACAAATGCTTGTAATATTAATAATAACTGGCTGCCGGTCCTGCTGCCAAGCTACCTCCCAGGGGTCTCCATACCACCCACCCCCACCCCCAATTGTTACAGAGCCTAAATATAAGCAACAGCCACCCACACCGTTTGTGCCAGAAAGAAAGGACACACGGGCTGCTGGTGCAGTGAAGTTAGGGGCGTACAGATTACAAGAAGGGCATAGCTGAGACTATAGACAAACTGTGCAATGTGGCTGGAGCAGACTTTGTTATGAGAACCTTAGGGGGAAAATGTGAAACTTTGCATTGATCAGTCCTGGGTACAGTGCACGGCAGGCCCCGACCTAGGGGCAGGTCCCGGGCCTTGGGCCGGCATTTTCTGGGGTGGGGGGGGCAGCAATTCTGGCGCCAGCTCTGCCCTGCTCCGGTTTTGTTTTTCTCCCTGCACAGCCAAGGCTGCTGCCGGGGTCCCCATCCCTCACCTGCCTCTGCCGTCTGTCTGCTAGTAGTGCAGCAGCAGGACACCATCGGCTGGGGGATAAAGCTGTTTGTTTACAAACAACTCCTCCCCAGTGATCAGAAGGTTTGTTGCCTTGTAAAGAAGGTTCTTCTTCAAGTGACTCCTCACAGGCCCTTTTTACATGGCTCTGCCGGGTGGGGATGCAGACGGCCGCACCCGCATCCCCTCACCACCCGCTCATCTGCACCCATGGAGCAACCTCCATTTCCCCCGGTTGCTCCGCGCGTGGGGACAAGCGGGGGGTGAGTGGGGATGCGCGTTTAGGCAGGCGCGTGCACACCATCCCAATCACCTCAGGCGTGCACGCCGTATCATTCACACTGAGCTCCCCCACCCACGAACATGCAGCGTGGGGCGGAACTTGGCTTGGGAGCAGCAGCCTGAGAAGGGCCTAGGGGTGCAAAATTCCTAAGTCCGGCCCTGGTGGATGGACAACAGTTAAAACCTGGGAGGAGAATATGCCCACCTCAAAGCCACTGCATTAAATGCCCAACTTAAATCAAGTGGCAAACCACACCCCTGCTGCTGAGCTCCTTTCCCCCAGACATCGCTGACCAGACTTAACTTCAGTTGGCCACTTGCGCTTGGAAATGCAGCAGGGCCACATTTTGCCACCATGAGTGCCCACTCCGTTGCCTGTGGACGTCAGAATCGCCCCAGCAGCTCAGGAGCCGAGCGACGCAACTCCTTGATTTCAGACCCCTGTGAGAGCAGCCATTTTACTGCCACCATGGGGGGCCTGCCCTTTGCACTCCAAACTAGAGGGGGAAGGGTGTCACTATGGCTCCCACCCTGCCCTGGGACCCCTGGGCTCTCACCCTGCCCTGGGACCTCCAGCTAGGACACCTGGGGTTTCACTCTCCTCTGCTGGTCTCTACTTGCAGATGTTAGATAATCCCTTAACTTTCCCTCCGATGTGGTTTTGGTTCAGAATGTCCAAGGGAGTCCCAGATTTCTCTGAATCAGCCAGGATTCACCCCTGGTAACCCAGAGAAATCAAGGCTTCTGGGGCTGCCCATAGGGACTTCCCCACCCACATTTCCAACATGGCTTTATGCCTTTATGGAGCAGGACGCAAGGGGGAAAATGAGAGAGAGAGACACACAGAGTATTTCAGAGAGAGAAGTTTATTCCTTTCTGGAGTTTATCCCTCAGGATCACAGACACCAGATAATTCTGACAGACAGACAGAGCCCAGTGCAACCTAAGGCCATCGTCATCTTCAAGTTTAAGGCATAGTTTGTGGTTTATTTAAAAAAAAGAATGCAGATTGTGCTTTATTTTCCTTTTGGAAAGAAGAACTGGAGACCAAGCCAGGCTATGAACGCGCTTTTCTGAGTGCCTCAAGCGGATTTGTCCTTCACTCCTCCCGCGCCCGTTCTCCTCTGGCTGGAGAGTAATGTTCTGTTCTCCACCCACTTGTTGAGTGTTTGAATGGGTCTGAAAAGAAGGGCCTGGGAAATGATTGGGGGCCAGCTTTAAAAAAGACCTGCCCTTCCTGTGTGGGGTAGGACTGGGGAAATCCTTTGGCTTCTTCCTTCAGAATCATTATGTGCTTCCTTTAGGAGACACTGGCCTATACTATACAAAAATGATGGTAGAGAGCATTTTCTATATGGCCATATCTGATATTCCTTCCTAATTCAGGGTTCCTGCAGCAGTGCTGGAAACCAGTATAGCTTAACCAGAACAGTGACCTTCTCTACCCGACCCACTGTAGTGCTTGCTCCCCCAAAATGTTGAGTCAGCATTTGCCAGCCGTTTTCTCAGAGGGAGGAAAGGAAGAGAGGTTACACCAAGTAACCACCACTCCAGTTAACCCCACAACTCTCGGGCAATAGAAATCCATCCTGGAACATCCAAAAGCAGAAACTGGATTTTCACGGATATTCTGGGACAGGAGGAAGCTTCAGCTCCAGTGCCAAGAGGTCTCCTTCAAAAGAGGCTCAGTTTAAAGCTGTTAGCCCTCTGCCAAAATCTCCCAGCTCGCCAGCAAGGAAACCAAAAGCAGAAAGCACTACTTGGTTTGGGGGAGAGAGATCAGAGTGGAGACAGGAGGAGGAAGCCTTCACGAAGCTGCCTACAGACTTCACTCACAACGCTGGGGTGGAAAGTTCCCTCCTTGGAGGACAATAGTGGGGAAAAGAACCCGCCCGTGAATTCAAGTGTCTCCAGGACAGAGCCCAAAGAGAAGTGATGGGGCAGCCAGCCTTGAACCCTAGTCCTTTCCCAACCAACGAAAGACAAATCCACGCCGAGGCTCCTCGGCCGTTACTCAGTGAAAGCTGGCAGGATTCAGGGAAGCTCGCAATTTTGCAAGCCCACCATTTTTATTTTATTTTTTAAATACAAAAAAGTAGAAATTTTTTGTTTTTTTAAAGATTTACACCATTGAAAAATGTTACAAAAGTTGTTCCATATATATTATATACATACAAACCGTGAAACAGCACACACCCAGAAAAAGAAAATGCCTTCTCTGCAAGATTCAAATATTGCACTTGCGGGGGGCGGAGTTAGGACTTGGTCTTCACCTTTGGGGGGTAGGGGAGAGGGTCATTGCTTTAGAACCTGGTTCCTCTCTCTATGGAAGAAGAAAGCGAGGCACTCTCTGTCACAAGAGGCACAACTCATCCAAGTCACTGATCACACAGCAAATTTCAAACTAAGACTGAGTTGGAGAGAAGAGGAGCCTCTCATGTAACAGGGTTCATTCAGCAGGTAACAATCCCCTCCGTTCCATGTCTGTGTAGTTCAGGCATCATGGCATATAGTCCAAGGCCTACAGTAGGATGCGTCTTTCAGTGTGAGCTACGGTACATTCAAATCCTCCTCTTCCTCTCAGACCTTGTCGGAAAGCAGCTATGGAGCGACAGTCCGCGTCCTTCCTACATTCTCAAAGTCGGAACTGATCATCCATGACTAGAGTTTAATGCCAAGGGATGGAAGGACGTTTTGGTCACCCCACCCGCACCCCAAAATAATGCATTTTTCTTGGCCCATTGTTATAAAAGTAATAATAAATCAACGCCCCAGTCCATTCAGTGTAACAGTGGCCAGGAACTGAGCCAACAAGCCAACCAACACCCAAAGTCACATTCAAATCCTAACGCTTCTTGAAAAGAGGTCTGCTTGCTGTTCCGCGTTGTGCTAGAGCTCAGGAACTTAGATGGGAAATTTGGGACAGGGTGCAACAGAGCAGCACAAAAAGCCTTGGGTTTATAACCTACTAGATGGCATGTGGCAGTTAGGAAGCTACATAGGGATAGACATTGAAGGGTCAGACTGGAGAGAAGGATAGAGATGCTCTTTTAATCTTCTCCAATCCCATCCCCATGGCTCTTACAGACCAGCAATGGGTTCAAGCCATTTGATTCAGATCTGAGCTCATCTCGATCCTACCCAACAAATCTAGGATCTTGGTTTAGTCCAGTCTGGACCATGTGGGTGACCTGCGAAGGTCAGATCTGTACCTTGGCTTCTCCAAGTTCAAAGACCGCTGGGTAGAGAGAGAGACCACATTTCTACATGGAACTGCCCCACAAGCAGAGCCTCTTTGGGGAGGGTGGAGAAGGAGCACGCTTGCTACGGAGGCACAAAAGCAGCTGGAGATGAACCCAATGCGGCTACACCCTTGGGATGGAGAGGCATCCAAAGCTTGGCCGGATCCAAGACCTAGGACTCCCTTTCTTACTCAACTGGAAGATATGAATCAGTGGAAGAGTAGGGAAGTTCCTCACTGTTTCCAACCACTTTGCTGGCATCCTATTGCTTTCTCATTGGGGCATGGGTGGTCCGCACTCTGGCTGTGTCTGCCTCGAGGCGGAGCATTCTTACGTCACACACCATGCCCCACATGGCAATTCATTCCTTGCAACTGGGTTCTCGTGGAAGGTCTGGCCACTGAGGAGGCAGGGTAGTAGCTTGTGGAGGTGGCCCCAGGACAGGCAAGGAACAGATTCAGGTGGCCAATTCTGAGGTAACCCAACCCCCTCCTCTGGGCCAGCAAGACTCCAGCTATACTGGAGTCTGAATTGTGACCTGGAAGGTGGTTTTATATCTCACTACAAGTCAGGGACTGAAAACTCTACATCAGGGGTGGCCTGAACCTCTGACCTGTAGTCCATTTCTGGCCAGCAGTGCCCCTCTCATCTGGTCCCCAAATACTCCCCACCCCAAGCCTACACGGCCTTTGGGTACCTGGGAGTGCTCCGGCGGAGGCCCTGCTCCCGGAGAGTGCAGGGCCCAGCCCCAAGCACTCCCTCTAGCACCACGGCCACCGGTAGGGTGATCCGGCTCACAAAAGGTTGGGCTGGATCAGGTCCGGTGAAGTGGATAAATGTTCCCCAAGCCCTGCCCTACGAGGCCTGGACACTCCCCTAACTCAGTGCTTGCTGTGGGTTCAAAATCAAAGTCAGTGTCTTTTCTGGGTTAATGTTGTTTTATTTTTTAAAGTTGAGTGCAACTGGGGGGGGGGGGGGATTAAGGGAATTAAGAAACGGACAGGCCTTCCCTCCAGAAGCATCTTGGGAGGGACCCATCTGGGGACAAAGAACAAAATGACCCTGAAGACACTATTCCCCTGGATAATCTCATTTCCATTGACTTAACGCTCTGTTGGCCGTGGTTGAGCCCTTTTGCTGCTCTGCCTTGGCTTCAGGGGGTCAGATGGAGACAGCCTCCTCGAGACTGCTCTGCTTTCCGTTTCCAAGTGCAGACCCCTGTTAAGTAGCAGGAATGAGAGGTTGTGAGGCCAACCCACCGATGTCTATTAAGCCCCTTCCGATCTAGTGAAAAGAATTCTTAGATCCTTACTAAAAAACAACAACAAAAAACCCAGCCATGTAGCCGGCAGGAGCCTCAAACCCATCTCCCCCCAGCCCCAGAAACGCAGGGTGAAGACAAAGCTAACCCAAGGGGAGGGGGTTTATTGCTGGTGACAATATCGAACGAGCCAGGCAAGCTCATTCTCTGTGGACGATAGCCTGTCTTAGGAGATGTTGTGGTAGCCCTCAAGACAACGCACTCCTCAGGGACACTGCGTCTTTCCCAAAAGATGGGCAAGGCCTTAGTTTGGAACGGTGCTACCGGCGGCTGAAGACCCTTCTTTCCCACCCAGCGGTTTTACTGCAGCTAGAGTTGGGGGTTATCCGGAGACCGCCGATCTCTTTCCCACGTAATTCAAGTTTGTCATCTCGCCAAAAATAAAAGACCAAACCAGCAGTAACAGGTTCCTGACGGAATCTCATCAGGTTAAAGCTTTTCCAAAGCAGATGGGCCTCCTGCTGCAAGAAGAAGAAGAAGAAGAAGAAAAAAAAAGGGGAATTGGGTTTTGGTACGAGTTCTCAACGTAGTGCAAGTAGGTTCTGGTTAAGGCCATCGGAGAAGGACGGACGCGCGGCGACGGGCGTCTATTGCAAGGTTTCCCACAGGGCAGCTGGTGCCGTTGCCTCTGCCCAGTCTGTCTCCAGTGTATGAAGAAGGATACAAACGTTCTCTGCTTCCGGCTCCGTAGGAACTCGGGGGAAACAGGAACAGCCAGACAAGAGTCTGGAAGGCGCATCTCTGTCCCATGTACGTCTGTGCAGAGACTGCTGGCACGCAAAGGAATCCTCAGAGCAGTTCCCAGTGACAGCAGAGAAGGAGCTCGGCAAACCGCTGCCATTTCAGAGCTAGCCAGTGCGCTCCTAGGAGGGTGGCAGAGCGCTCCAGATAACCCTCGCGCTCTCCGCAGGGTAATGCCGAGGTCAAGTTGAACCCAGGAAGGGTCACCTTGAACAAGCCCTTCACTTGGCCTCCGGTGGGTTGTACTCGGTCTCGCCAGACGACACTTGGGAGATGCGCCGCGTTGAGCGCCACAGTCTCCTGTGGAACTGGCCTGTCCTCACCTAGCAGAGACAAACCAGGCATGAAAAGGTCAGTGTCCGCAGTTCAAGAGCGATTCTTTCCCTGTTCTTCGCTCCCAGCCCCGGATACTCAAAGATCTCATCCCCTGACCAGTCTGAATAGCAGCCACTGATGGACCTGTCTTCTAAGAACGGATCCAGTCATTTTTGACCCTATTTATGCTATTGGCCTTCACAACATCCTCTGGAAGGGAGTTCCACAGGTTAAGCATACATTTGAGTGGGCATAAAATGCTGTGTCTTAAATCCGCTGCCAGTTAACTTCATATGATCCCTATCGGGAAATCGGGATCAGATTAATCCAGTTCACCCGATTTTTATTGTTTCGGATTAATCCGATTCCGACTCAAGAACTGATACGCCTTGCACTGCCCACTGAAACGAATAGGTTTGGTAAGGTCTGGTTTCCTATTGAGGTCAATGGGGGGGAAATATGCACCAATTCTGATCCGATTCAAATCCGAAGCTTTTGAATCAGATTCTCCATCCTATTTCCCATGCCTAACGTTGAGTATTATGAGAAGGGGCAATCAGCAGCTCCCTATTGACTTGCTCATCACTACTCCTACGCTTTCATTTATTCACATTCATCCACCCTGAAGGCTCGGAGTGGCTCCCAAAGCCAAGGGCTCCTGGCAGCCCAGGTGGGGAGGAGAGCATCTCCCCACTCACCTCCGAGGGCTGGCCTGCTCCCACCACGATCAGCTTCCCGTCCTCCAGCCCCACCAGGATGTGGCTCTTCTCCTTGGTCACCGAGACGCTGTGGATGGGCACCTTCATGGGCAGCGGCGACACGGCTGCCTGGAGACTGGAATGACAACAGGCACGCTTAAACGAGAGCACTGAATATATAAAGGCTGCTACAGGTGGAGTGGGTAGTTCAGATGCTAGAGGCCTGTGCTCAAGCACAGCCGGGGGGGGCAAGTGCTCTAGAATGCGTTCGCACAAGCATGCCAGAGAGAGAGGAGCAACTACCTCTGCTCTCAGAAGCAGGGGAAACCAAGGGTTAAAAAACCACCTTCCTTGGGAACTTGCAGGAATAACAAGCAACCAGTGAAGCAGAGATGCTGTGTGAGAGACCCAGAAAAGGAGAACACATTGAGGGCAACAGAGGACCGCACAGAGAAGGAAAACAAGGGCACATCCCCCTCAAATGTACACATGAGGATGCCCTCTGGAATAGGAGCTCCCCTCTCCAGTTTAACCCTGCTTGTTTGGCAAGGGGATTAACCTCCCCTGTTTGACACTCACATTAACCTATGATCGTGGGAACAGAGGAGAGGCTCAAGTGAGTTGGGAGGCAGAGGAGCTTGTGCAAAGCCCTTCGTTTGTCTGTGCCTCCGTTCCTCTAGCTGCAAGACTGGGACAGCAGTCCTGCCCTGAACTCTGGGTGGTTGTGGAAAGCTACACTAAAGGTAGTTGGGTAACACAGTCACGGAAGGGGGCACTGTCCGTCTCGCCCATACAAGCTGTGACCGTGGAGGGGGGAGGAAGAGAGAGGGCCCTTTACCTCTGAAGGTCCCGGATCTGTAGCGAGCACTGCATGGTCCCCAGCACGACAAACTCCTCGGTGACACACAGGGAGGTGACCTGCTCATCCAGCGAGACGGAGGCCAGGTGTTTGCCATTGACCGAGTACAGGTGCAGGGCAAATTTATCCTACGAGAGGCAGGTGGTTAGCCCAGGGGCCAACCAGCAGACAAAGGGGTACATGGGAGGGTGGGGGTGTCCAACTGCTGACCCCACGCTGCTGCTGCTTCCCTGGGCAGACTGTCTAACAAGCCTCCCCACCCAGAGAGAGTGATGACTGGATTCCCACGAGTACCCCAGCCGAAGGCGGCACATGGATCCCCAGCTGGTCCCAGCCAGCTGTTGTAGGGAAAACTACTTTACTTGGTGACCTCCCTGACTTACTGGTCCCCCCCACTTCCAGCCTTTTGCCATAAAATTCACTAAAAATTACATAGACAAAATCTTAGCAGCAAGATGGGATTAGGGCGGCGGCTGCCTCGATGTCGTCCATTTGGGGAGACATAATCCCAAGACCCCGGCCGGCAAAGGTTAGCAAATATCAAGTGGGATGCCAACCCTATCACAGCTGATGGCGGGATTCCCCCCATTTGGGAAGCTTGCAGGGGGTGGGCAGGGATCTTGCTGTTCCCTCCCTTGTTGGGAGAACCCGCTCCCCAGTGCCGCAGAGGGGAAGGCCAGTGCCCTTCAACTCACCTTCAGGGAGGCCCTCCCCTCCACGGTGGTTTGCACGATGATCTGCCCCTCCAGGCCCACGGTGAGGTTGGAGATGACGATGGGCAGGGAGCTCTCGCAAGGTGGCTTGAGCGACTTCGTGAACTGCCCGCGCCGGAGGGTGTGCACGATGACAGTGCCGTCCTGCGAGGAGAGAGCGAGCCATGAGGCCGGGGCTTCTTCCAGGGGGGTAGCACAAGGAGATGCTGCCCTCCCAGTGAGACGTCAACGATAAGATGGTTTTATTTCTATAGCCACCCCCCGCCCCCAAATGACACCTAGAGCGCTTTGCAAAATCAATACGACAAACGAATGTAAAACCCACTCAAAATCCATTGAAGAACAAACATTTTTAAGAGGAAAGAGAAAGAGGGGGAACCAGCACCAGTGGATCCCCTAAAAGCACCTAGAGAATAAAAATGTCCTCAGGAGCCTTTTGAAGGTGGGGAGGAAGGAACTGAGATGAACATCTTGCGGGAGCAAGTTCCACACCGCAGCAAAGGCCCAAGCGCCCACCAACATACCCCAAACAGCGGGTAGTTTCTGAGCACAGCCAGCCAGCCAGCAGGATGAGTTTCCGGGAGCTGTTCCCAGATCTAGATAGGGCCTCTACCATCCACGTACACAAGCACTGGGCACCTCAGGGGACACCCAAAACGTTGAAGAATTGGGGTGTGTCTAATCCTGGAAGCCTCACTCCCCTACCCCCAGGGGAGGAGCTCATGGGCCTGATCCTGATCACTGGGGGAGGGACAAGCCCCGGGGATAGCACAGCCTCCTCCCCCTGCCACCTTGGAGCCCACCCCCAAAGACGCAGCAGTAGATTGGAGTCTGTATCTTTGGAGGGACGCCCCCCCGTCTTGCCCACTGGCAGTCCCGTCCCGGTCCCTCTGCTAGCACCGGCACTGCCAATCCCCTTTCCCCCACTACCCCCCAGTGACAAGGGGAAGAGACTGGGAGGCTGGATTCGACTTGTAACTGCCCATTTGTTCTTCACGCCTCGACAGGTGCAGCACGTTTGCCGTTTAGCTTGATTCAAGGCCTCTGCCTTCATGGACAAGAAGCGAGGGGACGAGAGGGGCCCAATCCCCATCCTCCTTGTCTCTCAGCCAACACTGCTCCTGACCCTGGACCAAAGCCCCGCCCGGGTGGGTGTGCTGTGGGTCACAGGGCAAGACGCACCACACAGAGCGTGCTCCGGGTGACGGAGAGGAACCGACAGCACAACAGAAACGGGACTGCGGCGTCCTGGCAGCTTCCAGCACTCCCACCCCGGCGAGGGCAGGCTCCGGGGCAGCAAGGCGCGCTCACCTTTGACCCCGACACCACCATGTCCAGCTCAGTGCTGATGCCAACGCAGGTGACCTCGTCGTCATGCCCGTACAGAACCTGGATGGGCTTGGGAGCCAGGCCGCAGGAAAAACCACCCTGAGGAGAGAAGCCAGAGACTGGGGGACAAGGCACTTTAGCATCCGGGGAGAGGGGCTGAGCAGCTGGGCGAAGGGACGGAAGCAGAGGGAGCCAATCACCGGAGCAGGGGCCTGGAGAACCCAGTCCGGTGATGGGAGGAGCCACTGGCACTGCCCATGGTCAGACAAGCCTGTGTGAATTCGGCAGCCGTGCTTCCATTTGAACAGAGCAAACAGAAAGCGATATTCTCCTCCCGCTTTGTTCGCGTCACGCTGGTCTGTCTGTCTGCTTCATCACCACCTATCCCCTTAGCCATTCGTTTGCGCTTCATTAACTTCAGCAGGATTATTGAGCACCAAAATGGGTAAACTACTA
>QEPC01000895.1:870721-885210 GCA_003113815.1 Sphenodon punctatus
GGGGGGGGGGGGGGGGGAGAGGGACACACACACAACAACAGCCCTGACCTCTATCAGACTTTTATCTAGCTGCGGGCGGGGTCTTGCAGAGGAGCAGCAGTGACAGGATTGGGATGGACCGGGGGGAGGAGAGACAGACGCTCTGGGACTGAGCCCTGTCAAGTGGAATGTCTACCCCATAGGAAGACCCCAAGCTGCTGTGTCAGGAGGAGCGGGGTATCAAGATTTTATAAATAAATAAATAAATAAATAAATAGGAAGGCTGGAACTCCATCTCTGTTAATAGTTTGTTAATTATGACCCAGACATACTGGGATTTTGGAAACAGAGTCATCTATCGTAATTTACCTGCTATAGGAATAAATACTTTAAAAAATTTAAAAAATCACTAGGATGCCAGCTGCTTGCCGCCAATGGGAAAATGCAGCAAACACCCGGCCCTGAGCACAAACCATCTCTGAATAAATTGCATTCTGCCCCAGTCCCTAGAGAGCAATTCCCCGAGCCCCGACCCACGAGGCACCGGGGGCTGGTCTTACTTTGCATTGGAGACGATGGGGTCTTTGGTGAAGCTGAAGTAGTTGGAGATGTTTTTGTCGTACGGCAACCAGCCGTGGGTTCCCAGCAGCCCGTTGGCGCTCACGGTGACCTAGAGAGCACACCGGCCGTGAGGAAGGAGACCCCACTGCTGGAGAGGGAGAGGGCAGCATGGCGCAATCCGCAAGGAGCTCTCTTTAAGAGGGACCAGCTTGGCTGCGTCAGGTCGGGCCCGATTTCCAAGCCCGTTACAGAATACTACTGCTCAGCCGCAGGAGTTTAATGTACATTCTCCTTCCCGACTGACCTGTTCCGGAGGCGGTCAGCTCGCGTCACTGCCGCACCCGACGAGAGCCCCTTGCTTTACTCCCTCGTGTAGGTGCATGGGTGCAGGTTTAACCTTCCTCATCCTGCCCTCCCCAGCCCCCTATCACAACAGCTCCCCGATTTGCTAGGCCGACAGGCTGCTGGCCCCCAGCCACGAACAAGGTGCTTTGGGACCCCTGGGCAAGCCAGATTCCTACCCCACGTCCGCTTGAGAAACGCACCTATCAGGGTAGCTTCTCGGCGAAGTTTAAAGCGAAAGGCTATGAGGGAGTAAATGAACATGACAGAATAACGGAAGAGGACGTTGCTACAAATAGGAGGAGAAAATGCAGAAACAACAGTTCCACAGGAAAGAACCTGTGCGCCTTCCGAGTTGTTCTGTACCCGGCAGAGAACAAACAACAGCTCGCCCAGAACCTAAGCATGAAGAGGGGGGAAAAGCTGCTGCAGAAGGATCTCCAAAGTCAGACAGGAAGCCATTACAAATCATCCCACATTTATGGGCGAAAATAAACGTTGGGCCACCACGGTGGCTCCCTCACCTGGGCGGGGTGGAAGATGGCGGCCAGCCCCTCAGGGCCGGGTCAGGACACAGATGAAACATGCGCCCCCACCAGGCTGGCCAGCGAGCTCTCTCCTGGCCCCCAACGGGGTGGGGGTGGGGGGGAACAGAACACACACGGGGCAAGTGGCCCTGCCCCCGGCGCGTTCCGCCATGATGGGCAGCCATGGCGGTCAATGACGAGCCAACATGGTGGCCCACGATCCGTGGCAGGGTTGGCACTGAAAACAGTCGCGCTGGCCTGCTACGGCCCACCGGGGCGGCCCTTGGCCCAGGCACTCAGGATCGTCACAAGGCCTCATTCCGGGCTATCCGGTGACCCAGATCGGGGCAGCAGCGAGACGAACATCTGGCAGCCCGGAAACAGACGTCCCGGTAAGTCCCTGGCCCAGGTGGGCCACGGCAGGCCATAGCGGGGCAGTGTCATCCATCACCCTTCTAGCCAAATTGTGACCCGGCCATGGATTTTGATTCCAGTGGCTGACAGCTTCTCGCTTAGGACGCCCCCCCTTTCCTGTAGTAACGTTAAGTCAGGTTAGGGCGCTGCGCTCCCATCTACAGCCATGGCCGGTGTTCAGAACGCTCAACTTTGGAAGAGACACAAGTGTCCCAATATTCTCGGTCCTCAGCGACGTTACCTTTTTCCAGTGGAACCTTTAACCCATAAACTAGTTCCCTGCCAGCTCTGTCTAGGGAAACAGATGTTCCCACCCAATCTAAAAGTCGGTCCTTGCCTCTTCCCCCGTCATTGTGCCACCCTGCTAATTCAGAGCCGCCCCAAGAGCGAAGGATGCAACGGCCCTGGACTCACCAGCACGTCTGGGGATCCCTGAGTGATGAAGGAATGGGCTTGGTTCTTTGGGACCACAGCTTGCACCAGAGGAATCCCGTCACTGATGCCCTGAGAGGAGAAGAGAAAACTCTTGCATTTTTACCCTCCATGAGTTTGCTTACTGCAAGAGTCGGTGTAGCCTAGTAGAGAAGGGGGTTGGACTTGGAAGACCAGAGTTCAAATCCTGCCTTAGCCATGAACTCACTGGGTGGCCTTGGGCAAGTCGCTATCCCTCGGTCTCAGTTCCTCGTCTGTAAAACGGGGATAATAATGACCCACTTCACTGGGTTGTTGCAAGGGTGAACTTGCTGAGGACTGTAAGACACTTGGAGCACTGGCAGCACTATAGGTATGATCAATATTAAGGAAAATTATTTCCTGGTCCCATACTGCACTGCCTCATTATTGGGAACATCCTCTCTCCTGTTTATTAATAATTATTTATATAGGGCCTGCCAGGTGCCTGGTGCTGTACAGTCGTGATTACAGACAGGTCCTTGCCCCCAACAGGCTTCCAATCAAAGGGAGGGAAACGTAGGGATACATCTGTGAAGCTAACAGACGTTGTTGAAGGGAGGCCACAAGGTAGCACACACATATCCACCCACCGCATGGACGCACCTGGATAAATGAGGATTGCACCCTAAGGCCGCGATCCACAAAACACTTCCTCCAGAGTAGTTCCACTGAAGCCCATCTGGCCGGGTGTGTGTGTGTGTAAATCATCCTCCATCCTACTGAAGGGCTTCAATGAACTACTCCCCAGAGTAAGAGCTGGGTTACTGGAGAGGGAGGGAGTGTTTTACTGTAGGAATGTTGATTGTTTTAGGATTGTAAGCCACCCCTGAGCTCTTGTGGGAAGGGGGGTGTATACTTTTGAAAAATAAAAACAAAAACAAACAAATAAATAAATAAGGTTAACAGATCACAGCCTGAAACTTTTATTGCTTTCCTGCACAAATATTCATAATCTTGACTAATATTGCTCTGCTGCATTGCTTGAAACACAGTTAAAAGTATTTCCCTCAACAAAATTGTTTTTCTACAGAAAATTCCGCCCCCTGCTGTAAACTTTGAGATAAGCTTGCCTCCCCCCACCCCCAACATATAAGGGCTTGGGGGGGGGGGGCAAGGGGGAGTGTACACTTTGGTTCCTTACACCCTGCCGGTGGTATTATTATTATTTATTAATTTTATTTTTTACAGGAGAAAGCTTCATGAAAATTTTACGTTTCAGAAGGAGAAAAAAATATCAAGTTTTATTAAATACACTCTGCCCCCCCCCATTCAATATTTTATACAAAAATATTTTTCACAGCATCCAAGTCCAAATCTGTTCCCAACTTCCTGAAATCCCAAATCCTGGGCAGACCAGGCACAAGAATACAAGGGTGTAATGAGGGAAGGCTGAAAGAATGGGGAATGTTTAGCAGAGAGGGAGAGAGAGACCGACCAGGTTTCAACTATCTAAAAGGATGTCATATTAGGAAAATATTGCTAACAGTAAGAACAGCTGGCAGCGGAATCTGCTGAAGCTCCTTCCTAGGATGCTGACAAGAACTGGCTGGACCATCATCTGTCCGCAGCGCTGGAGGGAGGCGTAAGGGAGTGGTTTGGAGCAGGGACTAGGGGACTCCTGACCGCCCTTCCAACTCGAGCAAGTCTAACAGCTTGGCAAACTGAACGAGCTGCAGGAGAAGCCTTACCTCGACAAAGAAGGATTTGAGCTGGCTGAGGTTCTCAAACACATTGGGGGAGTACGTGTCCAGACGGGCTAGGCGCCGGGTGGCATTTTCGGTGGAGAGCCGTGCTGGATGGGGCTCCTACAGGGAGAGGAAAAGAGCAGGAGAGGTTACTGGGAAAGCAGGCTGTTTGGGCACAAGAATGGGCCCTCGGCCTTTCCACACTCTGCAAACAGGACGACTTCTGGAGAAGCCTTTTGGCGAAGGAACACTCACTTGGGGTAGATTCCCACCTTTTTTAAGATGTCATTTCTATCTCATTTTTCAAGCCTTGGGAGGAAGAGGTCCATGGTTTGGGAAAAGAAATGCAAAGTGGCATCAGAGCTGCTGCACCGAGTCCGACCAACGCTCCATCTGGCCCCCAATATTCAAGGGGTCAAAAGGAAAACGTCCACGGAACAGGGCGTGTATAACAGAGCTCGGGGACCCGATTGAGCTTGGGCCAGCGGCAGCAACATTTTACAAAATCATGCACAATAAATGCGTATATTAAATACACTTTTAAAAGGCCTTATTTGGGGAGAGTGTCCCCTGGGGAAAAGGGAGCCGTGTGTGCCAGTCTCGGAAGGGGATAAGGGGTCTCCGCACTGCTGCTTTCTCCCTCCCCAGGCTGTGCTGCGAGACGTGTTGCCCGCTATCCCAGCAGGGAGAGAACCACACGGCTAGGAGGAGCAAGACTTCACTGCGCAGGCCTCATCGCCGTAACAGTAGAGGAGCAGCTCCATACCTGCGTGTGGGAGACTCCAGAGGAAAGTGACCTCCCTCCCCCATCCCTTTCTTCCCTGGAACAAACTGGCCTTTGCATTAGCTGAGCTGGCCTGTCAGCTCCCAGTACCTTGAGCAGCTGGCATGGGGTCTGGCCAAAGTTGCTGATGATGCCTTCCAAGGCTTTCCTCTGGGTCTCATCAGCAATGGCGTCCAGGTCTACGGCTCCTAGCAGCGAAGGAGAAAATGAGAATGACCCTGACGTCAGAACGGTGGCCCTCCCCAAAGCGGGCCATGGATTCCCCCCCAGCACCTCCCCTAGGCCTCTTACCCTCATAGGTGCAGTAATAAAAGACATTAAGGGCTTCCACAGCTGCCGGGCCCCTTTGCTTGTAGCCAAAGATTAAGTCAATCCACTCGTGGAGATGGGCAGAGACGTACTCCGATTCCTGTCAGGGACGCAAGGAATAGGATGGGAAGGGCTAGGGGGCGTCACAGGCACACGGCGGGAGGCAGCCAAGTCCCTGAAACCTGAAGGGGCCGCAAAACTGGCTGAATCCTCCCCGCCCCACCCAGGCTGGCAGAGTTCAGGGGAATGGATTTGTAGGATTAAAGGTCAGGAGCAAATCTTGAGAGGATCAAAGTCCAGGGGGAAGGAATCTTTTCCCTTCCTGGAGCCACTTTGAAACTTAGTTTCCAAGGGCTGCAGAGAAGTTGGGGGCAGGGGGGTGCACATCTAGATGTGTATAAGAGACAGCCCTAATTCTGGTATAATCTGAAAGGGCAGGTAACAGCTCGTTCCACACCACTCGTGATTTTGTAAGCTTGGTCATATCTGCTGCCCCAGCCCCCTCGTTTCTTCTTCAGGATGAAGAGCCCTAACGTAGAGATATTTGTTTCAGTCCTCGTTTTCCCTCCTCACACAGAGGAAGCAGAGGGTTACGCTTTCAAGGTAATTACCTTCCTCCAGTAGAGATAAGCATCTTCCTTGGATTAGGAGCCTCCTGCCTCACTTACTCGTGGGAACACAGGGAAGGTTAGAGCGAGTTAAGAGATAGTCCCCTTCAAACATCACCTGTCAGAACAAGCTCAGAGAACTCAAGGGCAAATTGCCCCCTAATGGAGCCAATGACTGTCTCCTTACCTGCTGTAGGACCTGCCATACCATGCAGGTGGTGTCCCGTGACCCGGAAATGAGGTAGATTCCACAAAGATCGAGGGCCAGACACGTGACGACGTCTGTAACGAGGGGAGATGGGGAAAACCTAATGGGTTGGTGTTTAAAACTGGATGGGTTCAAATTAGAAAGAACTGAAATTAATATTCATAATGGATATAATTAAATTGAGTTTGCCTGCTCTGATCCAGGATCCACCAAAGCAAACAACGGCTCTTTGGTTTCTTAGCCGGATATCGCACTTTGGCTATTTTGGCCCTCATAGCGCTATTGTGCATGTTTAGTACCCAAAACAAGGGAACAAATACCCGCCACCAAAAATAAAATAAAATTGTGCTCCACTGTCTCAGAAGCAGAGCGAGACAGAACGGGCTTAAACTGCAGCCATGTACTTTTTGGTTAAATATTAGGAAAATCATTCTGAACTGTGAGAATGGTTGGTCAATGGAGGGAGTTTGTGATATCTCCTTCCTTGGAGGTTTTCAAAACCCGGCTGAATAAGCACCCATCTGTGATGCCGTAGGCAGGGCCTATTCTGCCTCGGAGCCAGGGGGTTGGACTAGGTGACCTTTGAGGTCACTTCCAACCCTGCAATTCTATAAATTCTATAAATCTTCCGATAGCTCTGTGAACATGTAAATAATATCCATGAACACAAAATCCGATGTGTGTCTGGGCTCCAATTAGAAATAAGATCCAGAGACGGCACCTAACCCAGAACAGGCTGCCCCACAGGGAGGAGGGGCAGAATCACTCACGATGACTCCGATCAAGGCGGTCAACCTCAAACCGCTTACTGCCAAGGCGTCCCATTAAAGCAACCCAGCCGGATCGCGGTTTGCCGCCATACCTATGTGCCTGGTGATGTGCCCGATCACCTTCCCCTTGCTCAGAGACGTGACCCGCAGGCTGTTATCCCAGTGCCCCCCGCTGAAGAGGAGCTTCCCGTCATGAGAGATGGTGAGAGTCTTTGAAGACACGTCCACCCCTGGGGCGAAGGGGCCACACAAGAAGCGCTGAGTCCTGGGGGAAAAGGGGGAAAAGGGGGCACAAGAAAGAGCCTTTATACTAGGCGTGGAAAGGAGTTCCGACCAGTCCATTTGTGCTACTCGACTTATCATCGTTGGGTACTGATTGGTACCGGATTAGTGCCCAACGGGGGACACAAAGTCCTGACTTACTGACTCCTGGTCCCAATTGGGACTTTTGGTCCCAATTCTTTGAGATACGGTGCCCATTTTGGCTATTTTCTCATAGTGGGTCAATGGTAAATTGGTATAATCAGTAACGGCAAAACCCAGTTTTCCAGACAATCAGGGACCTGATCAGCAACTGGGTATCGGTCCAGGTACCTGACAGAGCGCTCAGTATTGTGGGCGTTCCCTACAGGGATCTGCTACCAGCCCTGCTGGAGTGCAATCCCGTCCCAGAGGTTCTGTCTCTAGATGTCTGGGGGGCGGGATTCAGAGGAGCTGGGGGAGCCCCCCTGCTAGGCCCCATCCCATCCCAAATCAAAACACCCCCTGCCGGACAGCGGACGAGCAGCAGAAGCAGCCCCCATCCTGCCCACCCCCTGCCCTTGCAACCCAACCTCAACTCGGTCAGTGGAGAAAGGCTCAGGCTGGTGCTTTGGTGGGGGCTGCATCAGTTCTTTGGCACTGGAAGGGTTTTGCCACCAAACAGCTGATGGAAGGGGGGGGGGGGGGGAGAGGGACACACACACAACAACAGCCCTGACCTCTATCAGACTTTTATCTAGCTGCGGGCGGGGTCTTGCAGAGGAGCAGCAGTGACAGGATTGGGATGGACCGGGGGGAGGAGAGACAGACGCTCTGGGACTGAGCCCTGTCAAGTGGAATGTCTACCCCATAGGAAGACCCCAAGCTGCTGTGTCAGGAGGAGCGGGGTATCAAGATTTTATAAATAAATAAATAAATAAATAAATAGGAAGGCTGGAACTCCATCTCTGTTAATAGTTTGTTAATTATGACCCAGACATACTGGGATTTTGGAAACAGAGTCATCTATCGTAATTTACCTGCTATAGGAATAAATACTTTAAAAAATTTAAAAAATCACTAGGATGCCAGCTGCTTGCCGCCAATGGGAAAATGCAGCAAACACCCGGCCCTGAGCACAAACCATCTCTGAATAAATTGCATTCTGCCCCAGTCCCTAGAGAGCAATTCCCCGAGCCCCGACCCACGAGGCACCGGGGGCTGGTCTTACTTTGCATTGGAGACGATGGGGTCTTTGGTGAAGCTGAAGTAGTTGGAGATGTTTTTGTCGTACGGCAACCAGCCGTGGGTTCCCAGCAGCCCGTTGGCGCTCACGGTGACCTAGAGAGCACACCGGCCGTGAGGAAGGAGACCCCACTGCTGGAGAGGGAGAGGGCAGCATGGCGCAATCCGCAAGGAGCTCTCTTTAAGAGGGACCAGCTTGGCTGCGTCAGGTCGGGCCCGATTTCCAAGCCCGTTACAGAATACTACTGCTCAGCCGCAGGAGTTTAATGTACATTCTCCTTCCCGACTGACCTGTTCCGGAGGCGGTCAGCTCGCGTCACTGCCGCACCCGACGAGAGCCCCTTGCTTTACTCCCTCGTGTAGGTGCATGGGTGCAGGTTTAACCTTCCTCATCCTGCCCTCCCCAGCCCCCTATCACAACAGCTCCCCGATTTGCTAGGCCGACAGGCTGCTGGCCCCCAGCCACGAACAAGGTGCTTTGGGACCCCTGGGCAAGCCAGATTCCTACCCCACGTCCGCTTGAGAAACGCACCTATCAGGGTAGCTTCTCGGCGAAGTTTAAAGCGAAAGGCTATGAGGGAGTAAATGAACATGACAGAATAACGGAAGAGGACGTTGCTACAAATAGGAGGAGAAAATGCAGAAACAACAGTTCCACAGGAAAGAACCTGTGCGCCTTCCGAGTTGTTCTGTACCCGGCAGAGAACAAACAACAGCTCGCCCAGAACCTAAGCATGAAGAGGGGGGAAAAGCTGCTGCAGAAGGATCTCCAAAGTCAGACAGGAAGCCATTACAAATCATCCCACATTTATGGGCGAAAATAAACGTTGGGCCACCACGGTGGCTCCCTCACCTGGGCGGGGTGGAAGATGGCGGCCAGCCCCTCAGGGCCGGGTCAGGACACAGATGAAACATGCGCCCCCACCAGGCTGGCCAGCGAGCTCTCTCCTGGCCCCCAACGGGGTGGGGGTGGGGGGGAACAGAACACACACGGGGCAAGTGGCCCTGCCCCCGGCGCGTTCCGCCATGATGGGCAGCCATGGCGGTCAATGACGAGCCAACATGGTGGCCCACGATCCGTGGCAGGGTTGGCACTGAAAACAGTCGCGCTGGCCTGCTACGGCCCACCGGGGCGGCCCTTGGCCCAGGCACTCAGGATCGTCACAAGGCCTCATTCCGGGCTATCCGGTGACCCAGATCGGGGCAGCAGCGAGACGAACATCTGGCAGCCCGGAAACAGACGTCCCGGTAAGTCCCTGGCCCAGGTGGGCCACGGCAGGCCATAGCGGGGCAGTGTCATCCATCACCCTTCTAGCCAAATTGTGACCCGGCCATGGATTTTGATTCCAGTGGCTGACAGCTTCTCGCTTAGGACGCCCCCCCTTTCCTGTAGTAACGTTAAGTCAGGTTAGGGCGCTGCGCTCCCATCTACAGCCATGGCCGGTGTTCAGAACGCTCAACTTTGGAAGAGACACAAGTGTCCCAATATTCTCGGTCCTCAGCGACGTTACCTTTTTCCAGTGGAACCTTTAACCCATAAACTAGTTCCCTGCCAGCTCTGTCTAGGGAAACAGATGTTCCCACCCAATCTAAAAGTCGGTCCTTGCCTCTTCCCCCGTCATTGTGCCACCCTGCTAATTCAGAGCCGCCCCAAGAGCGAAGGATGCAACGGCCCTGGACTCACCAGCACGTCTGGGGATCCCTGAGTGATGAAGGAATGGGCTTGGTTCTTTGGGACCACAGCTTGCACCAGAGGAATCCCGTCACTGATGCCCTGAGAGGAGAAGAGAAAACTCTTGCATTTTTACCCTCCATGAGTTTGCTTACTGCAAGAGTCGGTGTAGCCTAGTAGAGAAGGGGGTTGGACTTGGAAGACCAGAGTTCAAATCCTGCCTTAGCCATGAACTCACTGGGTGGCCTTGGGCAAGTCGCTATCCCTCGGTCTCAGTTCCTCGTCTGTAAAACGGGGATAATAATGACCCACTTCACTGGGTTGTTGCAAGGGTGAACTTGCTGAGGACTGTAAGACACTTGGAGCACTGGCAGCACTATAGGTATGATCAATATTAAGGAAAATTATTTCCTGGTCCCATACTGCACTGCCTCATTATTGGGAACATCCTCTCTCCTGTTTATTAATAATTATTTATATAGGGCCTGCCAGGTGCCTGGTGCTGTACAGTCGTGATTACAGACAGGTCCTTGCCCCCAACAGGCTTCCAATCAAAGGGAGGGAAACGTAGGGATACATCTGTGAAGCTAACAGACGTTGTTGAAGGGAGGCCACAAGGTAGCACACACATATCCACCCACCGCATGGACGCACCTGGATAAATGAGGATTGCACCCTAAGGCCGCGATCCACAAAACACTTCCTCCAGAGTAGTTCCACTGAAGCCCATCTGGCCGGGTGTGTGTGTGTGTAAATCATCCTCCATCCTACTGAAGGGCTTCAATGAACTACTCCCCAGAGTAAGAGCTGGGTTACTGGAGAGGGAGGGAGTGTTTTACTGTAGGAATGTTGATTGTTTTAGGATTGTAAGCCACCCCTGAGCTCTTGTGGGAAGGGGGGTGTATACTTTTGAAAAATAAAAACAAAAACAAACAAATAAATAAATAAGGTTAACAGATCACAGCCTGAAACTTTTATTGCTTTCCTGCACAAATATTCATAATCTTGACTAATATTGCTCTGCTGCATTGCTTGAAACACAGTTAAAAGTATTTCCCTCAACAAAATTGTTTTTCTACAGAAAATTCCGCCCCCTGCTGTAAACTTTGAGATAAGCTTGCCTCCCCCCACCCCCAACATATAAGGGCTTGGGGGGGGGGGGCAAGGGGGAGTGTACACTTTGGTTCCTTACACCCTGCCGGTGGTATTATTATTATTTATTAATTTTATTTTTTACAGGAGAAAGCTTCATGAAAATTTTACGTTTCAGAAGGAGAAAAAAATATCAAGTTTTATTAAATACACTCTGCCCCCCCCCATTCAATATTTTATACAAAAATATTTTTCACAGCATCCAAGTCCAAATCTGTTCCCAACTTCCTGAAATCCCAAATCCTGGGCAGACCAGGCACAAGAATACAAGGGTGTAATGAGGGAAGGCTGAAAGAATGGGGAATGTTTAGCAGAGAGGGAGAGAGAGACCGACCAGGTTTCAACTATCTAAAAGGATGTCATATTAGGAAAATATTGCTAACAGTAAGAACAGCTGGCAGCGGAATCTGCTGAAGCTCCTTCCTAGGATGCTGACAAGAACTGGCTGGACCATCATCTGTCCGCAGCGCTGGAGGGAGGCGTAAGGGAGTGGTTTGGAGCAGGGACTAGGGGACTCCTGACCGCCCTTCCAACTCGAGCAAGTCTAACAGCTTGGCAAACTGAACGAGCTGCAGGAGAAGCCTTACCTCGACAAAGAAGGATTTGAGCTGGCTGAGGTTCTCAAACACATTGGGGGAGTACGTGTCCAGACGGGCTAGGCGCCGGGTGGCATTTTCGGTGGAGAGCCGTGCTGGATGGGGCTCCTACAGGGAGAGGAAAAGAGCAGGAGAGGTTACTGGGAAAGCAGGCTGTTTGGGCACAAGAATGGGCCCTCGGCCTTTCCACACTCTGCAAACAGGACGACTTCTGGAGAAGCCTTTTGGCGAAGGAACACTCACTTGGGGTAGATTCCCACCTTTTTTAAGATGTCATTTCTATCTCATTTTTCAAGCCTTGGGAGGAAGAGGTCCATGGTTTGGGAAAAGAAATGCAAAGTGGCATCAGAGCTGCTGCACCGAGTCCGACCAACGCTCCATCTGGCCCCCAATATTCAAGGGGTCAAAAGGAAAACGTCCACGGAACAGGGCGTGTATAACAGAGCTCGGGGACCCGATTGAGCTTGGGCCAGCGGCAGCAACATTTTACAAAATCATGCACAATAAATGCGTATATTAAATACACTTTTAAAAGGCCTTATTTGGGGAGAGTGTCCCCTGGGGAAAAGGGAGCCGTGTGTGCCAGTCTCGGAAGGGGATAAGGGGTCTCCGCACTGCTGCTTTCTCCCTCCCCAGGCTGTGCTGCGAGACGTGTTGCCCGCTATCCCAGCAGGGAGAGAACCACACGGCTAGGAGGAGCAAGACTTCACTGCGCAGGCCTCATCGCCGTAACAGTAGAGGAGCAGCTCCATACCTGCGTGTGGGAGACTCCAGAGGAAAGTGACCTCCCTCCCCCATCCCTTTCTTCCCTGGAACAAACTGGCCTTTGCATTAGCTGAGCTGGCCTGTCAGCTCCCAGTACCTTGAGCAGCTGGCATGGGGTCTGGCCAAAGTTGCTGATGATGCCTTCCAAGGCTTTCCTCTGGGTCTCATCAGCAATGGCGTCCAGGTCTACGGCTCCTAGCAGCGAAGGAGAAAATGAGAATGACCCTGACGTCAGAACGGTGGCCCTCCCCAAAGCGGGCCATGGATTCCCCCCCAGCACCTCCCCTAGGCCTCTTACCCTCATAGGTGCAGTAATAAAAGACATTAAGGGCTTCCACAGCTGCCGGGCCCCTTTGCTTGTAGCCAAAGATTAAGTCAATCCACTCGTGGAGATGGGCAGAGACGTACTCCGATTCCTGTCAGGGACGCAAGGAATAGGATGGGAAGGGCTAGGGGGCGTCACAGGCACACGGCGGGAGGCAGCCAAGTCCCTGAAACCTGAAGGGGCCGCAAAACTGGCTGAATCCTCCCCGCCCCACCCAGGCTGGCAGAGTTCAGGGGAATGGATTTGTAGGATTAAAGGTCAGGAGCAAATCTTGAGAGGATCAAAGTCCAGGGGGAAGGAATCTTTTCCCTTCCTGGAGCCACTTTGAAACTTAGTTTCCAAGGGCTGCAGAGAAGTTGGGGGCAGGGGGGTGCACATCTAGATGTGTATAAGAGACAGCCCTAATTCTGGTATAATCTGAAAGGGCAGGTAACAGCTCGTTCCACACCACTCGTGATTTTGTAAGCTTGGTCATATCTGCTGCCCCAGCCCCCTCGTTTCTTCTTCAGGATGAAGAGCCCTAACGTAGAGATATTTGTTTCAGTCCTCGTTTTCCCTCCTCACACAGAGGAAGCAGAGGGTTACGCTTTCAAGGTAATTACCTTCCTCCAGTAGAGATAAGCATCTTCCTTGGATTAGGAGCCTCCTGCCTCACTTACTCGTGGGAACACAGGGAAGGTTAGAGCGAGTTAAGAGATAGTCCCCTTCAAACATCACCTGTCAGAACAAGCTCAGAGAACTCAAGGGCAAATTGCCCCCTAATGGAGCCAATGACTGTCTCCTTACCTGCTGTAGGACCTGCCATACCATGCAGGTGGTGTCCCGTGACCCGGAAATGAGGTAGATTCCACAAAGATCGAGGGCCAGACACGTGACGACGTCTGTAACGAGGGGAGATGGGGAAAACCTAATGGGTTGGTGTTTAAAACTGGATGGGTTCAAATTAGAAAGAACTGAAATTAATATTCATAATGGATATAATTAAATTGAGTTTGCCTGCTCTGATCCAGGATCCACCAAAGCAAACAACGGCTCTTTGGTTTCTTAGCCGGATATCGCACTTTGGCTATTTTGGCCCTCATAGCGCTATTGTGCATGTTTAGTACCCAAAACAAGGGAACAAATACCCGCCACCAAAAATAAAATAAAATTGTGCTCCACTGTCTCAGAAGCAGAGCGAGACAGAACGGGCTTAAACTGCAGCCATGTACTTTTTGGTTAAATATTAGGAAAATCATTCTGAACTGTGAGAATGGTTGGGCAATGGAGGGAGGTTGTGATATCTCCTTCCTTGGAGGTTTTCAAAACCCGGCTGAATAAGCACCCATCTGTGATGCCGTAGGCAGGGGCTATTCTGCCTCGGAGCCAGGGGGTTGGACTAGGTGACCTTTGAGGTCACTTCCAACCCTGCAATTCTATAAATCTATGATTCCGATAGCTC
Organism: Sphenodon punctatus; assembly: GCA_003113815.1. Lineage (NCBI taxonomy): Eukaryota > Metazoa > Chordata > Lepidosauria > Sphenodontia > Sphenodontidae > Sphenodon > Sphenodon punctatus. The sequence continues at coordinate 884,798 of QEPC01000895.1, forward strand.
TGTGAACATGTAAATAATATCCATGAACACAAAATCCGATGTGTGTCTGGGCTCCAATTAGAAATAAGATCCAGAGACGGCACCTAACCCAGAACAGGCTGCCCCACAGGGAGGAGGGGCAGAATCACTCACGATGACTCCGATCAAGGCGGTCAACCTCAAACCGCTTACTGCCAAGGCGTCCCATTAAAGCAACCCAGCCGGATCGCGGTTTGCCGCCATACCTATGTGCCTGGTGATGTGCCCGATCACCTTCCCCTTGCTCAGAGACGTGACCCGCAGGCTGTTATCCCAGTGCCCCCCGCTGAAGAGGAGCTTCCCGTCATGAGAGATGGTGAGAGTCTTTGAAGACACGTCCACCCCTGGGGCGAAGGGGCCACACAAGAAGCGCTGAGTCCTGGGGGAAAAGGGGG
>QEPC01000895.1:899745-921162 GCA_003113815.1 Sphenodon punctatus
ATGTTGGGATGGTCACAGCACAGAATGAGGATATTTGGTTGACCTTTCTGCTGGCCAATTGGCATCACCAACCGATCTTATACCACAGTGACGTAAGAGAATCCCTGGCATAGGCTCCTTCTCTGCATATGCTGTGCAGGCATATAAAATTGGGACCCTTTATCACAGCTTTCTGATATGTGGCAGAGATGATAATGAAATGATAATGAAAGTGTTATATACAGGCCTGCCAAATTTTATGTACACTGGATGGACTACAAATATGTTAGTCATTTATACATTTATATGTTAATTGCTTATACCACGAGGACCCTTTATCCAATACTTCTGAATGTTGGCAAAGATAGTAAATATTGGAAGGGGTGTAAACCTGCCAAGTAACATCTACATTAGATACGAGGCAAAGAAGTTACAGCTAAGAATGTATATGAAGGATTTTACAAAATAAAATAATTCTATTGCTTCTAAAATCGGATTCCTTTACTCAATCCTTGTGAAATTTGATACACTTAATGCCGTCCATTGGAGGTATATGCAGCCCAGGTGTCAGCTACATAGAGTGAAAAACAACGTTACAGCCAAAAATGTGTTTTCCATTGAAACCAATGAAAATGAAAGCCAAAACGAAATGGGGGGGCTGAAGCCTCCTGAGCCCCCCTGTGAGGTCCCCAAATGGTACTTGTACAATGCCGGGTCTTCTCCTGGCATAAAAGCAGGATAGAGCATTCTCACGTGGGCCGATATCTGTCATGAGAGAGCTGCAACTGCTCGGATGGAGGTTTTCCCCACTCGCCAGCTCCAAAGCTCTGGCAACTAGGCCACATTCCTCTCTTGCAGCAGAATGCAACCCCCTGCCCCCCCACAAGCCCCTTGCCCCGCTTCTTACGTGCTTCTCAATGAAGGCCTTCCACTCCAAGGTGGTGCAGAAGAGCTGGAAGTCCTCGTAGAAGGTGGGGCTGCCATTGGTGGGCGGGAGGGAGGGCAGGAAATGCTGCAGCTGGAGGGTGTCGTAGCACTGGTCCATCAGGGTGCGGATGATGGGCACCAGCCAGGAGAAGGTCTCCGACTTGGAGTGGAGCGAGCGCCGCAGGGGGGTCTCCAGCTTGCCCAGCAGGTAGCAGGCCTCTTCCTTCTTGGGGGCCGAGACCGTCTGGAGGAGGCTGTGCAGCTTCACGTAGGCCAGCGACTGCAGCTGGGGAGGGGGCCAAGGTTAGGTACAGGGCAGGGGCGGTCGGCGGGTATTGAGAGGAGTGCCCCCCCCTCCCCCCAGCTGCTGGGGATGCCCAGGAAGAGGAAGGGAAGGTTTTTTACCTCTGCCAGGGTGGGAGAGAGCAGCAGAGGGAAGGCAATGCTTCCCTGGCCAACGTAGCCTATCACAGAACGGTCAGGTTGGACCTTAAGGCTCATCTAGCCCAAGCCCCTGCTTTAAAGGAAGAGACCCTCTACCGGGGGACAGAAGCACCAGGGCCCCGGGGGCTAGGGTTGCCACCTATGCACATTTTTAAGCAACATTTATGAAAAATACATGTTGCAGGGTCTGTATTTTATACATGTAAAATACGCGTTGCAGAGCCTTCTGGGCCGGGAAGCTGGGTTCAAATCCTGCCCTAGCCACGAACTCACTGGGTGGCCTTGGGCAAGTCGCAGCCTCTCAGCCTCGGTTCCCCATCTGTAAAATGGGAACATGTGTGTCCCACTGTGTTCACATAGGCACCCGTGTCCATCTTAGAGTGTAAGCCTCACGGGGCAGAGACCTGTCTCTGACAATCTGTGACCGTAAAGCGCTGCGTGGGCCTAAGTAGCGCTAGAGAAATGATTAGTAGTAGTAATATTTTTCATAAGTGTTCCTTAAATATCTGCATAGGCGGACACCCTATCTGGGGCCAAATCCAAGCCACGTCTGGTTTTCTACTTGGCCTCTTTCCAATTCCTGGGTCTGACCCACAAATCCAGTCCTTACTCCCAAGCACGACGGACGCAGTGGTTCTCAGTTCCATTTTGAATCCCAGTCCCCACCTGCCACTAGTTGAGACCCCCTCCTCCTTCCTCCCCCTCATTCCACTTTCCTGCTGCTTCCCCGCTCCTTGACACCTCATTATTTTGGAGATTCCCCCCAGCTCAGCAGAGTTAGGAGTTTGCCATTTGGGGTCCACCCTGCGCCCCCCAGAAGACCTTGTATGCCCCTCCCAGGGTGCTGCCCCCTGCTTTGAGAACTGCTACACTACAGGCGCATGCTCGAGGGAAGGGAGTGGAGATGAGGGCAGGCACACAAGGAGAGGAGACTGATCCACCAGGATCTGGACCTACCTCTTCCTGAGTGCACCCCTTAAGCACCCCCATCCCCACCTTCTATGTGGCCGCCGGAGCTTGCACTAAATTTTCACAGGGGCCTCTGGGAGGGAAATGATTCCCCACCTGATCTACACCCTCCGCTTTCTCCCCTCAATCCTGAACACACCCCTTAAATCCCCACCACCCCAACTGCTTTCTGGTCTGCTAAGCTTGTACTCATTTTCAAAATGGCCTGTGGGAAGGAAAAAAAAGATTCCCCATCCCCACTTCATTCCTACAGCATCGCAGACAGGCGCTTATTCGCCGAAGACAAGGGGGACTGAGTCAGGAAAGGTGTTTGCTTGATCTAGGTGCAAGGGAAAATCCCAGCCAATCCAGAGAGAAGGAATTTGCAAACACACTGTGTAGACTGGGAATAAACCAACCAGGGAAGGGGCGAGCTAGAAGGCAAATCCACCAGGGTGTTGATTTAAGTGGATGTAAGAAATGGGGAGGTGCCAAATGCCCCCTGTGTTAGGGATGAGCATTCTCAACGGGCTAGCATGAATCCCAGGGCACAACGCCCTTTCCCCAAGCCGAGAAAGCCAGAAAGGGCGACCGATGATCTAGCCTCCTGCATCCATAACAGGCCACTTTCTACTGCATTCAGTCCACAGCTTACGGCCAGGGCCCTGGGAATTCTGCACTGCTGCAATGGGAGCCATTTACTGATCAAACTGCCTCTGGAAGCGCAGAACGCCAGCCCAAGTAGGGAGCACTGTGAGATAGCCAACGGGGAGGGTGCTGGCATGGCTAGCAGCTGGTTTGTATTTTGGAGCAACGGAAGCCTGTGCCACAGCTGCTGAAGAAGAGCAGTTCACAGCCACCCTCCTGGGGGGTGGGGGGAGAAGCCTCCTCACTGATAGGCCCCCATGTGCTATTTTGTTAGGTTTTTAAAGATACAAGATGTTCAAAATGGATCGAAAGAATGGCATGCTGGGAAATTCACTTGGGAAAATTGCATAGTCTGCAGAATTCAGTTATTCTGCATAGTTTATTCTGCTCACATAACTTCCTGGTTGCAGAAGTTGAGGGGAGGGAGGGGGAATTACAGAATAAAACAGTGCCCTGCTTCTGGCTAAACTTGAGCAAGTCTTACCTGGAGAGCCGCACAGGCGTTAATTTCTACCCAGAGGCTTCCCCAAGCCCCCCGGCAGTTTAGCTCAGAGCAGACCCTTGTCTTAAGTGTCCAGAGCTCCCTGCTTAACAACAGCCCGCCCAAAGGGGCCATGTTTGTACTGCTAGAGAGACCCAAACCATCTCCCGGTGCAGCAGTCGTAGGTCTTCGCCCCGGTCTCCGACAAGGTGCAGACAGAACAGCAAACGAGAGGGCTGGCAGAGTAGGAGGTGCTCCCGGCATCCCCCACGGCATCCCCCACGGCATACCTGGGTATCCTCCAGCATGAAGTACCCGACCAGCGCACGCAGGCCGATCTGAGCCATCTCCTTCAGGTCAGATGTCCCATTGGCCAGGTGGTACCAGACGCTGAGCTTGTCCAGCAGACTGTTGATGCCCTCGTAAATCTGGAGCAAGGAGGGAGAGGTAGCGAGTAACATCATCACCAAATTTACGGAGTAAACCTCTCCATCCTGTTTGGGCCCCATACCCGACTTCCCTACGGAGGCTCAGAGAGGTAGCGGAAATTGGGCGCATGGAAGGAGATGCAGTTGGTAGTGCCTACCTGAGAAGGCAGGGCCTGTCAGGCCTGTCCGAGGACTCTGTCAATAGGAGAACTCCAGTGGGCTTGCTAGGGTCTGCCTCCCTGCCCGGGTGGCACCTGCCACTCTCTCAGCTCGACTGTGGGCTTGCCAGGGTGGGACCTGCCACTTTCTCAGCTCGACTGTGGGCTTGCCAGGGTCTGCCTCCCTGCCCGGGTGGGACCTGCCACTCTCTCAGCTCAACTGCTCCTCCCCCAGCTCAGCGTGCCCCACCCCCATCCGCGCCGGAATCTCCTGTCTTCCTCGCACTTCTTTTCTGGCAATCCCAGCCTTCATGTCCCGTCCCACCACTTCTCCAGAGCAGCAGAATGCCCAAGGCCGGTCCTGGTAGCTGGGCTCCCGGGCAGACCAGACGTACAACATAGAAATATCAGACTGGATCATCAGAACAGCCATTACTGGGTCAGACCAACGGTCCATCTAGCCCAGCATTCTGTCTCAGACAGCAGACAGCCTCGGTTGCCTCAGAGGAGTTCACAGCAGGTTACAGTGGGGTAATCCATTTCCTGCCCAACTCCCCCAGCTCCTGACAACCAAGGGTCTTGTGCTGTTCTCCCAAGCAACCCAACTAGTAGCCCTGTATGTACCTGGCCTCCAAAAATTCATCCAATCCTATTCTGAAGCCAGTTACACTACTGGCCTGCACAGCGTCCTCTGGCAATGAGTTCCACAGATTGATTGCATGTTGGGTGACAAATTATCCTGAGCTGCCCATCCAGAAAGAAATCCAGATGACTGAAGCGACACTAGTTCTGCAGAATAGGATGTAGTGGGAGCCCAGGCTGAACAAAGGATGGGAAACAACCAGTCTTTATCCTGCCAGCCACAGCACCTATGGGCCCTGCCACCCCCACAGGCAGCTCTGGAAAGCCTGCTGGGCCCCTCCAAAGGGACTCGCTCCCCTGAGTTGGCCTGCAACCGGAATTCAAATCCTCAGCCGCGCTGCCATCGCAGGGTTGCACGAACCAGAAAACACCAACCTTCTCGCTCCACAGAGCCTGGTTGTTGCGTCCCTCGGAGAACAAGAAATCTTGGAGGAGCCGCAGCAGCTTGAGGGCATTTTGAGTCAGGCTGGGCAGGGCAGCCGGGGGCGACTCTTTGAGGTCGGCAAATGCGGATTCCAACATCATCTCTAGGAGGCTGAGAGAGAGGGGAGAAATTGGGGGCATTAGAGCAGTCAATTAAAGCCCAGTGGAATAATCAAGCCCCACCCTCTGCACCCACAGAACATAGGACCAGAAGGGACCACAAAGGTCATCCTATTTCCAGGTTTTGTTCCAGTCACTGGGCGATGCCCCAATTCCTCAAGTTCAGCCAGGAGCATCCCCAGCAACTTGGCGAAATCAGGGCTTCTAGTGTGGCCATGCTCGAAAGGGAGCGCACCATAAAGATCCTCCCCACCCGACTCTTCCTTCCTGCAGAGCCCCATGACGCTCTCCGAGGGGGGCAGAACCGCTCCTTTGCTGCCAGCGCACGCTTTGCGCCAACGGCTCTTCTAGCCCACGGACTCGAGGGAGAGGCTTAGGGTGCTCTCAGACGTGCTTGCACGCGTCCTTACGAGGTTGGAAGATGGGACGCACAGGCAAATTAGGGGCGTCTTCGATGACGTCAGAACACCGCGCCGCACCTGACTAGGACGATTTACCGACCTGGATTTTGCAGCTTGGTAAACCGTCCTGGTCAGCGCAGCCTCCTACGGACCCTGTCAAGCACGTCGGAAAGGGCCCATAGAGAGACGTGCCGGGTATGCGGATTTTACCTGCACACGTGTATTTTTCATAATTGTCCTGGGAAAAAAATGGCATGTCTGGCAACCCTTAGAGGGTGCAGCTATTTCCTCTCCAGTGTACCCCTTGCATCTCGGTCCCTGCCCGGCAGACGGCTCACCGCCTCGTGGGCACTGCTCTGTCGTGCCCAAGACCCACCTGCGCTTGATTTCGTCCGGCGGGCGCACCAGTTCGCAGGCCGTGCCCAGCTTGGTGAGGACGGAGAAGACCTGCCCGCGCTCCTTCCAAGCCGCGTCGTCCCAGCCCTCCACCCCTCGCCAGGTCACTGAGAAGATGATGTTGGTGAGCAGGTTGCACAGCTCCTCCTCGGGGGTTTGCTGGGGGAGGATGAAACCAAGACACACACACTCAACATGAGACTCCTCCCAACTAGCCCCTCCTTGGGTGCTCTCCCAAACAAGCCATTGCTGGGATTATTACCCCCCCGGCAAAGTAGCTACCTCCCCTCTACCACTGCTCACATGTGGGGTTAAATAGCTCTACCACTTTGGGGGATTCCAGCAGGGGGCGCTGCAACAACAAGCAGTAAGTCCCTAATATAAACAGGGACATTGTATGAGACACACACATAAAGGAGAAAGTATTGGGGATGATGGGACAGCAGGGAGAAGGCAGTTCCCCCCCAAAACATACACACAAGCATTACCTCACTCTCATGCTGCCCCGTAAGCCTGGAACACATTCACTCTGCTCCCTCCCGCCTGAAAACCTACTTCTTCCATCAGGATTTCCCCAGCAACTCATCCTCACAGGCTGCTCCCTCTCCAGTCATTCAGGATCCCCCTTTCCCCCGTCACTAAGCTGAGCACGGGCACCTGCAACTTCTCAGCTTCATGGATGTCTCCCTGTCTTTCCCTCCATTCCCCAATTTCCTTTGACTGCAAGCCCCACAGGGCAGGGACCCATCTCTAACGAGTGTTCAATGTCAGATACATTGCTGGTGCTATATAAATATGCCATAGTAATATCCAAAGAAATACTCGCACCAAAACAAATATTCACATATTTCTTAATGCTCCTGTTTTTCTGTCCCACCTCTCACCCCACCAGACATTTGTGTTTGGCTATTCAACGATTCGACCAAATATCCAAAGGAAACGAAGGAAAGCAACAAACAAAACTGAAAAAACAACTAAAAACCCCCGACAAGAATAAAAATAAAATAAAATTAAAACTATCCAAAGGAAACAAGCACAGATAGTAATTTGTCTCCGCTTTGTCAGACCCGAATTTTATACATACAGAATTTGCGGTGGATACTGGTTTCAAGTCTATGCTGGGCACTCAGCCATGGGGCCACTGCAGGGGATAGTGCTCCTCCTCTGGCCTGTAGGGCTCACCTGGGGGTTACTGGTGTTGGAAGTGTTATCGCTGGGCAAGGTCTCCTGGTAGCTGCTCTCATCCAGCACGTTGGAGAGGCTGGAGCTTTTCCGGGCCCGTGTCCCGGGGAAGGGTTTGAAGGTTTCTAGCGGGGATGGAGTTCCTGGCAGGCTGACCGGTGTCTGGTTCCCGCTCTCCGCTGTGGCCATGGAGCTGGTGCTGGCCAGGTCCAGGCCAAGGTCGAAAGGAGACACAGAGAAGGGCGAGAGTGGGTGGTAGACGCCATCCAGATGGAGCACGTCGGCAGAGTGGGCCTCTCCCTGCCCGGGGATGTCGATGGTGTTGGAAGAGGAGGAGTGGCTGGCGTGGTCCAGGGAGTCAAACGACTTGAAGTTGTAGGAGTGGAAGGGCTTGGTCCTTGGGCCGGTGGGGGAGATGGAGTGGTCTGAGAAACCTTCTGAAAGCTCTTGGTCCGAGGCCTCGTAGCCCAGAGGGAGGAAGACGTCGAGGTCCTGGAGGTCCATCTGGGAGGGACTCCCAGCCTCCATGCTGAACTCCTTGCCCGGCTGATCGGAGATCTTCAGGAGGTCGAGACAACCGCCGCTGTTAGCGGAGCCGCTTAGGCTGTGCTGGCGGGATTCGTACGACTCCTTGACGTAGAGTTTGGTGAGCGTGTCCTGCCAGCCAGCCAGCTTGGCCAGCTGTCGCACCATGTCGTGCTGGGAGTAGATCAAGTGGAAGAGCTAGAGGCCGAGGAAGGGAGACAGACCCACAGAAGGTTACAGGCCGGCCCAGAGCTACAGCCTGCAGGAGCAGGCTCAGGCAGATGCCAGAAAGGACAACAACAGTGCGTCACCAATAGGGGAGTCTATCCCAAGCCCATCTCCTCTCCTCTCTTCATCATGAAAGAGCGAGGAGAAATCATACACTCCAACACCTTGAATCAACCCCTTTGGGATCTGTGATTGGCTCCACGGGACCGCTGCCATGCTCTAGTTGGTCCCAGACTCTCCCCCTTAGGGCTGCTGTGGCCACACCTTTTAGCCTTCTGATTGGCCCTTTCTTCAGCCTCGCCCCCGCCCCCGCCTCACCCAGCTTCCCGATTGGCTGCCTGCCTTCCAGCACAGAACTCAGGGAGGTAGCAGAAGGAAGTTGAGCGGATCTGTATCATCGCTCCCTGGCTCTAAACCTGTCCCTGTTCCCCCGGCCCAGATGAAGACCTTACCCTCCCAGACCCATTCCCCGAGTCCTCCCACACTTTGGACACCAGGTACTTACAGGAGCAATGACAAAAGAAAATGGCTGCTGGTCTCTACTGCTATTGCTTTCCAGTGGTCACTGCACCTTCCCGTGGTCTCTCCAAAGGGCACCGGGCCCGCAGCTCCCTTGCTATTTATTGCATTGGCTCAACGCAACGTGGCATCCCAGAAGTGAAGAGATCTCTTTTTAAATAGGAGCCAGGCTACCAGAGTCGGCTAGTTAAGTAGGTTGGCGGATGTAGCCTCTGACCGTTGGGAACTTGGGAGTGAACAGCAGGGAAACAGATCACCCCGTTAGGACCTATTGGGGACTTTTCCAAAGTGATAGAGATTGGCCACGGTCAGAGACAGGATGCTGGGCTGGACGGTCTATTGATCTGACCCAATGTGGCACATCTTATGTTCTTATGAGGCACCCCTGGCCAAGCCACTGATCACTCCAATAACCATGATGAGGTGGCCTCATCATCCTAGTTAGCTTGCTTGTTAGACAGCCAGAGTCCCTGTCCAGGCCAAGCTGTAAATAATGAATGCAGACAGAAGTCACTGTAGCTAAGTACTTTGCCCCCCATGTCCCGCTTTAGAATTGTGCTGTCAACAGCATTAATATCTAAAGGGGTGCACTGCAGGAGGCTGAAATCAAGTGGGGAGACATTCTATCATCCCCCAACATGGAGGCAATGGGGATAAATTCCTGTCCCTATCTTTACATCCATGTCAGGAATGGAGCCCAGATGTCATGCCACAAAGTGGAGGGAGGGAATTGGTATTAATCACGTCTATTTCACTTTCAGTGTTCAAAAGTGCTTTGCAATCCTTATCTAGTCTGCACTAGCAACTCCAAGAAAGCCCAAGTCTGAGCAACTTCTAGAGGCAGGGCAAGACCTTCCTCTTCGGCCAGATGTTTAGTGCGTGGGGACAGGCTTGAAGGCAGGGTGGGTTATCTTTATATCGGATTTTATTTCTCTGGTGTCTTTATTTTATATTCATTTTAAGTGCTTTTATGTGCTTTAACCTGCAGAGAAACCTTAGGACAGGCTGGGGTATAAAACTAGATACCTGCCCCACCCTGTCTGCATTGGATTTTGGTAAACACAGTCACAGCTTTTGGTCCTGCAAAGGGCTCTGAACTCGAAGCCGCTCTCTCTCTCTCTACTCACCTTCCTGCAGATGTCTAGCCTGACTGCCAGCTCGGCCCGGTGGGAGAGGTAAACCACTGCCACCAGGTCCTTGTAATTCGGAGACTCTGATGAGGAGAAAGCAAGGATAAAGCCTTGGTTAGCAGTGGAGCCAAACATTCATCTCCATAGCATGGTCAACCTTCTTCACAGACTCTCTCTCTCTCTCTCTCCAGGAAGACCGTACAGAGAAGAAATGGAAGAAAATCATAAAAACAGGGGAGGGGAATGAACCCCTTTAGCCATGGGCCAAATCCGGACCATGGCTGTTTTCCTTAATTGGCCACTCTCCAGTTCTTGGATCTCACCTGTGGATTCATTCGCTTGCCTCAGGCCCTGAAAGACAGAGCTCTGTAGAAGGGGAGGTGGGAGCATGCACACAAGGGTCAGCGACAGACCTGACATAGACCCATGATCTGGACCCCTTCCCTGCCTTCCCCTAATTCTAAGCACCCCATGCCCCAACTCTTATCTGGCTTGTGGAGCTTGTACTCATTTTCAAAGTGGCCCACGGGAGCCTATCCCCCACCCACGAAACACCTGACCCAAATTGGACGGTCTCACGCTGCCTCCGGAAGATGCTCTGACCATGGGAGGGAAGAGGCTCCCCTGCTTTACAACACGGAGACTTAAAGAGTTCAGTCTCCTTAGCTTGTTAGAGAAAGTTAAAGTGGTGGCGTCATAGGGTTGGATGGGATCCTGAAAGTTATCCAGTCCAGCCCCCTGCACTGATGGTTCACCGTACGGCCTGCACAGCTAAGAGGCTTCCATGCTTATAAATCTAGTATTTCCAGAAGGAGAAAGTCTTGGGTGCCAAAGGGCCTTCCTCCTGCTTAATGGAGGGAGGAAGAACTGTTGACATATGTCTAGGGCAGTCTACAGCTCCATATATGGATAAAATCAGCAAAGATCTTGTAAGGACAAATGGCCTGTGTCCTTGCATGAGCTTGGAAGGGTGCCTCCCTAATCAAATCTAGTGGCCATGGGCACCTTCCTGGCTTGAGTGCCCTTTGTTTACTGATCCTGCAGATGCAGGGCCTATTCAGACCACCCTAGGAGGTATTATTCAATTAACATCTCAACTCACCCCCTCCTTCTCCTTTGTTCCCCCTTCCCATTGCCTGAAGCTGTCCTGTGCAGTATAAAAGACTCTTAGTGTGTACAGTACTTTAGAACCATCCTGGCTTGCTAGGAGGTTCTGTGCAGCTGGTTCTCCTGATCAGGGACAGTTCTTGATCCCCTGGCCCTGGTTCCAGTCCCTAAGCTATAAAAGCCTAACGACCCGATCCTGAGAGTGCGATGTCTACCTTGTTCGTCGTGTGCGTACTGCAGCAACCCTTAAACCACTCCGTGCAAGAGGCTACAAGAACATGAACCACTGGCTGCAAGTTAAAATTGAATATATTCTAATTGGAAATAAAGGCACAACATAAAGATGCGCCTCTATGCGCCGTATTTCCGGCCGTGCGTTCTTTAACGGCGCAAACGAAAGCTTTATTTCTAACAGGGAGGGGAATTCCACCCTGAGATCAGATTGCCTGGGGAGGCGGTGGGTTTCCTGTCGCTTGCAGTCTGCTAAGCAAGGGTTGCCACCGTTAGCCCAGGAGCGGAGAACGGTTTTGCCGACAGCAGGCCGCTTTGAAAAGGAGTACGAGCTCTGCCGGAGACACAGGAGTTGGGGGCCGGGGTAGCTAGGGGTGTGAGGAAGGGGAAAGCCCAGTTCATCAGTCTGTGCCACGGATCCATCTCCCCGCCCTCATCGCCACTGCCTTCCCCTGGGCTTGCTCTGTCAGGTGCACAAGGGGAGGGGATGGGATCCAGGAACTAGAAAGCCCCCCTCCCCCCCAAAAAAAACAACCCCCAGCTACAGCCTGGATTTGGCCCATGGGCCAGAGGTTCCTCCCATTCCTGCTTTGGCCAGCAACTGAACGGGCTCAGGAGAGCCATAGCAGGAGGGAATTTAAAGAGAACCGTCAAGCAAAAAATGGCCAAAGTTTATTCCATGGAAAGTTTTTTTGCGCGTACAAAATTCCTGGACAAAAGTCTTCAGGTTTATTAAAAAATAAATAAATAAGATTCCAATATTTTTTTCTCTTGCAGAAAATATCTTTCCCACCAATTCAAGCCTCAAGGCAGCTTTGGGTGTCTGTCCCCCCAGCCTGCCCTGCCCCCCATAACCCCCACCCAGCTGCTGCCCGCTCGGGCAATCAGGGACCTGCTTCCTTCGTGACGGGCTGGCCCACCTGATCCAAGGACTTGTTCCAAGAGGCAGCGGAAGAGCAGCACGGAGACGGGAATGTCGTTCAAGTAGGAGATGAGGCCCTGGTAGCCAACGTCCTTCAGCTTCAGCCGCTGTTTGCTGCGCTCGCTTGCCTTCTCGTACTTCAGCAGCTTGTACAGGATCTGTGTGCGGAGAGAGCGGGGCCAGGGCTTGGCTGGGTTGGTCCTGCAGCAAGCTCATCCCGGCCCCGGCTGTCTGGGGAGGGGGAACTCTCTCTCGTCTGTGTCTGTGTCTGTGTCTGTGTCTGTGTCTGTGTCTGTGTCTGTGTCTGTGTCTGTGTCTGTGTCTGTGTCTGTGTCTGTGTCTGTGTCTGTGTCTGTGTCTGTGTCTGTGTCTGTGTCTGTGTCTGTGTCTGTGTCTGTGTCTGTGTCTGTGTCTGTGTCTGTGTCTGTGTCTGTGTCTGTGTCTGTGTCTGTGTCTGTGTCTGTGTCTGTGTCTGTGTCTGTGTCTGTGTCTGTGTCTGTGTCTGTGTCTGTGTCTGTGTCTGTGTCTGTGTCTGTGTCTGTGTCTGTGTCTGTGTCTGTGTCTGTGTCTGTGTCTGTGTCTGTGTCTGTGTCTGTGTCTGTGTCTGTGTCTGTGTCTGTGTCTGTGTCTGTGTCCTGCTGCTCAGGTGCAGACAGCAGAATTCAAGTTCACCTCTCTCTCCTGAAGCTCAGCTGGCAACTAGCCACGCTGGGCCCCAAGTGCGTTGGGCAAGGTCTGAACCCACTGAGCTCAGACCCAATGTGTCTGTGGACAGCAGCAGGGGCACAACTCCCCCCTCGTCCTGCCCTCAGAACTTCCCCCACCCCACGTGCACCGTGAGCCCTGGTGGGACTGCACCGGTGGTAGCGGCTGTGCCCTTGGAGACAGACAGCAACCTCAAAAAGGGGTGGGGGAAATGGCTTAGTCACCCCTTTCCAGTGTGACACCCCCCCCCCCCCGCAGGGCAGAGCAGCCTTCCGGTGGGGGGTTTGCATCAGAAAGTGGCATTCCCCCTTCACCTCTTCTCTGAATTAAGAGAGTGGTGTGATGTCATGGGGCTCTTGGGTGGCCAACGGGGGCAGCCTCGGAGCCTCCCCCCCACCTCGAACCCAAGGGGGCCAAGCTGGATCGGGGCGCAGGGTTCTAACGCTCAGGCCTTCATGGGTTGTAGTTCCTCTCCTCCATCATCAGGGACTCCTGGGTATGGAGTGGTGGGTTATGGAGCGGCAGTGGCAACCCCATGCAGCTAAGGGCTTGTTGAACCCAGGCCCGAGACTCTGAGGGGGTCCTTTACAAGTGGCCTGAGCAGGACTGGGGCACTTTCAGAGTGGGTAGAGGTGAGAGAGGGGGGAGCAGGAATGGAGCCAGCACTCTCCCCAGCCCATTCTGAACATTTCTTAGCAGCACTTGGGTTGCTTGGCAAAGGTCTCCCACCAAGAGCAGTTCTGGCCACTTCCTTCCTGGGGGAGGGGAGGTTGCTGTCACTCTGGGAGCTGGGGCAGTGCCACCCTAAGACTTGTTCTCCTCCACCCTCCTCACACCTTGCCCATCGGGTGTCCCACAATTGAGGCACGGGCTAGGCCACTCGCCAACACAGCCTGTATTGCGCCAAACACAAGCTGGGACTCCAGAACTTCCCTTTAAATCCCCATGGTGTCCCGGCCTGTCTTCCCCACGGGCAGGGAGAATCGCAACTCCTGCCTCCGACAAGGACCCGGCCTACAAGTCTTCTGTCTGCTTTCTCCCTCATGGCGACTGGCTCAGACTCCACCCCTCCCTGATTTTGGGGAGGGGGCATCCAAGCTTGGGGGTGGAACTTTGCCCCCTGGGAGCAGGGGCATAGGCTCTTTTCTAGCCTCGTCTCAGGCCTGGAGCGGGAGAGAAATGGGGCTCCAGGGCAATGCATCTCACCCTGAAGACCCTCTCCCGCACGTTGTCCGAGAACTTCCTCTGGACGAGTAGCGAGTACAAGACCTCCACGTTGCCTGGCTCAAAGAGGAAGGCGTAGAGCTGCTCCTGGGACGGGGAGCCTTTCAGCAAGCTGTGGATCACCTCCAGCACGCCACAGACCTGGAGAGAGAGAGTGGGGCGGGGAACGCACATCTCATGAGGGACTGCCAGAAAACACAATCGTAGACTTGGAAAGGACCGTGAGGGTCATAGAGTCCAGCTCCCCGCTCAGGTCAGGATTTGCCCTACCTAGATCATCCCGGACAGTCCACAACTTCCCTAAATAACTTGTTCCATCACCGGACTTGCCTTTACAATGAGGGATTTTCCCTGCGGGTTCAATTTAAATCCCCCTTTCAGAAGCTTGTCCCTCCCACGGCCTCTTGTCCCGCCCCCTCCACAGCAAGAGAGAACTGAAAACTCACTTCATGCAACGTAAAAGCTGAGAACTGGGAACTCACTTCATGCAATGGTGAGAGACAAAGAATGTGTATTCAGAGAGCCTAACACCTCTGGCAAGAGCCAGACAGAAGACATTAAGATGTAGATGAAGCTTTTCCTGCGGACATGACTAGAAGCACATAGCTCTCCGGGCGGGAAAAGTAGAACAAAGCTAAAAAGATATTTAAGGAGAAATCTTTTTCCCTGGAAGTTACTGTTGGGATCTTGCTCAACCTCTGACTTGTGGAGTCTCGGACTATAGCTGAAGGGCAGGAGCCTGTCAGCAAGCCTACTGCGGCAATGTGTTGAGAGGAGAGACTTTGCTTTCTAACCAGCTCAGTCCCTCCCATGGCCTCTTGTCCTGCCAGAGAGAACAACTCTTCTCCGTCATTTTTACAGCAGCCTTTCAAATGTTTGTCAACCATTCTCCTATCCCCTTTAAGTCTTTCCCACACCCCCCCAAGCTGAACAGTCTCGAATCCTTCAGCCCCTCCTCACAGGACTGGGGTTCCAAACTAGGGCCGTTTTTAGACGAGACAAATTTTGCGCATGATTGGTGAAAAATGTGTGTGTTTTAATGCTCGGTGAAACACCTAAACCGTTTTAAATGCGCATTTGCCATGATTGCGTACAAGCCAAAACCGTTTTGAAGGTGGTTTTGTTGGATTGCAAACCGGTTTTGAGGCCCTTTGATGATCAGGGGATGCTAAAGCCGGTTTTAAAAAATGAGCATTATTTAAATGCGCATTTACAAAACCACATTAAAAGTGTCTCGTCTAAAAGCGCCCTACGGGCTGAATCGAATAGTAAAAAAAATGTGTGTGTGTGTTTCCGAGTTTCGGAGGGCTGGTCCTGAGTGTTTGGCTGGTCCTCAGGAATGCCACTGAATACTCAGCACTTGGAAGAATACTTGGTAAAATACCAAGTGTTTTACCAAGTACGGAGTCCCCCTTATACAGGGGCAGGAAAAGCCTCTATAAGGGGGGTTTTAATATATTTTTATAATTGTATTTTATGTTTTGATATTGTTAGCCGCCCCGAGCTGTTCTCAGGAGGGGCTGGATATAAATTAACATAATCAATAAATATAAATAAATATGCCCCTGGCTCCAGTTCCTGCCCTTTCCCCATTTCCCCCCCGCTCTCAATTGAGGAGTTACCGAGTCCTGAACCAAGTACCAGGCGGATTCCCCGGTTAAACTGAGTTGAGTCCCGGGATACTTGGTAAAAACCAAGTAATTCCGAATACCGAGTTTCAGCCCTATTCCAAACCCTTGATCATTTCGGTGCTGAGAACTCCACCTTCTCTAGGTGCTTCTTGGAATGGGGTGCCCTAGACTGAACACAGTCCTCCAGCTGGGGCCTAGCCAGAGCTGGGTCGAGCGGCACCACCGCTTCCCAATGTCCCGCATACAATGCTTCTAACAAAGCAGCTGAAGATGGCATTAGCCTTCTGTGCTACGGCATCCTGCCGCTGACTCATGCCCCATCGGTGAGCCACGACTCCTAGATCTTCCTCTGGGCCTCGAACAGGCGTCGGCGGGATTCCTGGGGTGGCAGCTGGATTCATGGAACCGCTGCAGCTTCCTGGCTTGTAGGCATCTGACCTGACTTCCCACAGCCGCCAAACCACTCTCCCACCCCGCCCCGGGTAGGTGGTTGCCCGCTTTTGAGTGTAAAAGACCACCCAATGAAAACAGGAAGCTGGTAGAACAATGCTTCTCCCTGTTCCTGCCCCTGAGCCCGTTACCAGCCTAGCCCTGCTCCTCTGCTCCCCGCTCTTCCCAGACCCCATGGTCATACTTTCCTGGTACCAACTGCCGGCTCGCCTGGACCCCATACTCTGGAGTAGCCCCTTCTGCTTCGAATGCCTGCTTCCAACCCTGTTGCTCATCTCCCCTTTGCCTGGTCTGGCCCGAGTGCATTAACCTTCCCGCGTATAGCAATCCCCTCCCTCCCCTCGTTCTCCCCTTCCCCTCCTTCCGAGTTCAATGGACATGTCCCTCACTGCTTTATATACCTCTGCTTTGCTTTTTCTCTTCATTTTGTAACCCCAGACTTGCCTGACAAAGGACCCTGTGAGCCTGTCCGAAAGCTCACATCCCTCCACCAACTGGAGTTAGTCCAATAAGAGAGATCCCTGTGCTACTTTCTCTCTTCGCCTCTCTAGTATCCCCTAGCTGTACTACACCGCCACCTAGAGGAGGGGGTGACCGAGCGGTAGACCATGCTCTGCTGGTAGATCGAAAGCCAGTCTCCAGTAGATCATGGTGTGTTGGGAGGGAGGGAGACCAGCCTCTCGGCGATTATCTCTGGGGAGGAGAGAGGCTCCAGTGTGGCAGGAAAGGCTCTCTCTAAAGGGGAGTGGCTCCTCACCACTCCTGAGGCCCGTTGCTGAAGCGCCGTAGTGCCGGGAGCCAGCAGGAGGGGTCCTAGCAGATTACCCAAAGTTGATGCCTTGATCAAGTGGATCATGCGCCGCTGTAAGTCTGGCCAGAGACTTCAGTCAAGAGTAGGCGCCATTGGGCCAGCTGCTGCGCACGCAGACGCAGTCAGGTTCTGCAGCTGATGAGATGGGACTGGGGAACTAGCGCTATAGAAACGCTAAGTAGTAGCAGTAATTGGGGACGGGTCGGGCTAGCCCCTCTAATCACATATGGGTGACCGAGATGCAGAACGTCTAAGTGGCCTGTGGCAGAGCTGGAGACTGGATTCCGATTCCGACTCCCCCCGTCCTATCTCAGGATCAGGACCCGCCTCCCCCATCCCTGCTCCGTACCTGATGTTCGTCGCTCACGGTGGCTGCGTAGTTCAGGGCGCTCTGCATCTCGTCGGCGTAGAAGCTTCTGCCAAGGAAATCTTTCACCAGGCTGAAGAGGGACGTCTGCACCGTCTTCACATCGTCGGTTGCAACGGGTTTCTCCTTGTGAGCGCTGAGAGGACGGACAGCATTTCACAGCTGAGCAAGACGCAATTGTAGTGCAGCTTCGGGCTCTGCCCCCCCAGATTTGTCCAGGCATGAATTGACCGCCTAGCCAGGTCTGCCAGCAAATTTAGGGGGTGGGGGGAGTCCTGCACTAGTTTCCAACACACCCTCACCCCCAAGCACTAGGATGTTGCAGTGCTCCCGAGTAGTTCTGCTGAAGCCTGTGCTTCCCTTTTCCACCTAGAAAAAGCAGGACCACCATGATCTAAAGAGAGCTGCACCGAGGGGAGACTTGCATGCTGCAAGAATCCAGGCTCCCCAACAGGCTGAGCTTGGAGCGGGGAGCTTTGCTGCTATGCCATGTCTCTAGCAGGATTTCAAACCAGCAGGGACAGCAGCAGATGTAGATATTAACCCATGAATGCCAAATGCCCTTACACATGCACACACACACACACACACACACACACACACACACACACACACACGTGTGCGAAAGCGCATTACGCAAAGCGAAGCGATCAACTGATTCAACCTAGCAGCCTCCGACCTGGTCTTCTCAGCCTGGCTGGTGCTGATGGGACATTGTTTGGCCAGTCAACATAAAACTGCAACAAAGCTGATGTGGGTTCCTTTAACTCACCCATAATAGGTCCTGATGGAGTCCAGGATGTACTGAACCCCGTATTTCTTGCGGATCCTCTGCTTGTGGTCCTTGATGATGTTAGACACATACTGGATGTGGCCTGCGGTCATTAATGGGCCGGTGGGGAGCAAGGAGGAAAACACCAAGAATACGAATGAGACCTGAATCCAGGTCAAAGGAAAACACTCATGGAAAGTTTGCCACGAGGAGTGCTAGTAGCTATAGCAGTGCATGATGGGAAACTGAATTCACTGGGTGCAAGGCCCATGTAGGGAATAGGGCTGAAAGGACTTCTCTCCTACCAACAACCGTCTGGGTCAGACCAGTGACCCCTATAAGCCCAGCAACCTGTCACCGGTGGCCACATTAAAGTCATTCCCCTCCCTCCCCCAGCAAATTAAAATCAAATTTCACTCAGCCAGGAAAAGATGGTTAAGTGATAATTTTCAGCTCTAACTGGCCAAAAATCTCAGGGAGGGGACCATCTTGGCAGCTTGGAAATAACACCCCCCACCCCACCCCACCATGCTATTGTAGGAAAGTTCAGACATGAGTACACTCTGCTCCCTTCCCTCCAAATCTCTCCTAAAATCCTCTCTCTTCCATCAGGCTCTCTCTAGCTCCCCTCCCCCATAGATCGTTCTTTTATGTTTCTCCTTATACCATCTTATCTATCAGAATTCCCCTTTTAACTAAGTCAAGTCCATACCCTCAAAACCTCTCAACTATGTGAAGGTCTCCACCATCTATCCTTATTCCCTCTATCCTGTTCCCCCTCCTTTCGTCCATCCCAGACTGGAAACCCCTTGGGGGCAGGGATCTATATTTAATCATGGCTGCTCAGTGCCATGCACATTAATAGTGTTGTACAATTAACAACAGAAACAAAGGTAACGTTTTCTTTGTTCACTGGATCTTTCCGTGGTGGTAAAAAGCAAGAGCCTCCCGATTGGCTCTGCCAGTGGCAGCCAACAGAGGGAGGGACGCTTACCGAGCCGGACGGCAAAGTCGCTGTTGCTCCAGATGCGGAAGTCAAAGAGCAGGTACTGGTACATGAGGTGCAGCAAGAGGTTATTCCCCTCTGAGGCCACTTGCTCCATCAGGATCTGAGAGGCCATCAGTACGTTCATGTCCATCATCTGACTGGAGACCTGGTGGTGGTGGGAAACCACAAAGCAGAGGTTGGGGGCACTGGAGTTATTTGGGTCCATCAGTTGCAACTGCTTAGCTCCCATCCTCCCAGGACAAAGACACTTTCCTCCGTTAACAAGCCTACTGCATCTTCTCCCCTCTGAAAAGAGCAGTCCCTTGCGGTCACCATTTTGGGGGAGGCAGTGGGTGTTAACAGAAGCAACGCTAACAGCATGCTAGCGTTTGGTCTTAACACCCCGCATGTCCTTGGCGACGTATCGGCTACACGCTTGCTACTCATTTGGTGCTCGCAAGGCATTCAGTCCAAAAATCGAGGTGCAGGCAATTGCATGTAGATGCTGCTACGTTTGGTAACGGAGGCTATGGACACGGTGCAGGGGAGGTCACCGGAGATGGGGATGAAGCGGGCTGGTCTATGTGGACTGTGGGAGTGGCATGCCTCCCAAAATTTCTAGCAGACAGAGGGATAAGCCCCACCCCTTTATCCAACAAGCTCCACCCCTCTTGCACTTACACACCCCCCTCCCAGCATTTCCAGGGCATAAAGAGGGACAGACGCTCTCCTGCTTCTCATTCCACCATCTTCTCCATTGTCCTCTCAAAGACTTTTCCTGAGAGGCAACCAGGAAAAAGACCGATACCGGAGGCCTGGACGCCGGCCTTTTTGTCTCTCTCTGGGCTTTGACCCTCCCTCAAAAAAGGGACAGTGGGATTCAGCACCCAATGAAGGACTACTGTTGAGAGCTAGCATGGAGTGGAGATCTCTCAGCAGCAGTGGTGAGTAGGGGCTCTCTGGCCTCGAGGTATAGCAGCATGGGCAGGGCCTGTGGGGCAGATACTTCCAGTCTGGCCCACCGCTCACTCCCTCTGGCCAACCGGCTCTGCCTCCCCACCCCATTAAGTTAAAGTCAGCCCTGACAATGGAGCAAAATGTCCATGTATAGTAGACCCAGGTCTCGGGCAGACGCTGTGGCACTGGTCTAGATAGGTTTTAGGATGCAACGGTTTCCTTGGTGGCCACAAGAGTTGAGGACCTTGTTTTTCAGAGTGTGCGTTAACGCAAGCCTGTGCCCTAGGCCCCAAGATCCAGATTATTCTGCTCTTCCCCCTGCAACGTATTGAGCAGCTCTGACTCTCTCACCTTTTGCAGCAAGGCTCCGATGATGGCCGGTCCATGGCACTGCAACAGGCACTCCTGGTTCACGGGGTGATTCCGGAGAAAGTTCTTCACAAGCATCAGGAAGGCAGCCACGCTGTTCCTCTCCAGTCTGCCTTCTACAGGTGGAGAAGAAGAGTCATCCAGTGGAGAGAGGACTTCAGAACAGGGGTGCTCGCTCCCTCCAGACATCTGTCTCAGTTCCTCCCGACTCACTTTTTTAAAAGCAGCTGAAGACTTATTTATTCTCCAGGTGCTTTTAGAAGATTCACTGCTGATTCCCCTTAATGTAGTTTGTCTTCCCTCTTTCCTTTCCCCTTTTAAATCTATTACAAATTATTTTTTAGCGTGCTTTACAATCATGAAGTATAGACAGGGTCCCTGCCCCGACGGGCTTACAATCTAGGAGAGACAAGGTGGGGGGGGGGAAAGGACAGAGGAAGACATTTTAAAAATTTATTTATTTAAAATTTATATCCCACCCCTCCTGCCCACAGGGCAGCAGACTTTCATCAAACTGAGAGGTCACAGACCCATGTGATTAGCGGAGTTACATGGGAGAAGGGAACTGTGAGTAAATCAGGGAGGAAACTACAGAGATGAGTACTAGGGAAAGCCCGAAGAGGAAGAGGTAGCTTTTCAGGAGGGATTTGAAGGTTGGGAGGAAGGGAGCAGAGTGAATGTATTCAGGGGGAGCGGGGGGAGTAGCAAATGGATTTCATATTTTTTTACTTCAGCCAAGACCTCCCCAGTTCCTGTTAGCAGCTCTAGCTGGGCTTACCCGAGGATTTCCCCAGAGGGATGAGCAGGCCTTGGGCGTTGCTCGAAGACGTCAACTCTGGACCCACCAGGTCATGGGTTTCCTGGTTATCTTCAGACTCTTTTCTCTTGGAGGCCACTTGCTCCAGCAGAGGGAGCAGCACACCCATCCCACAGACACAGTTAACCACATCCTGCAGGAGGGACAAAGGGGGCCTTGGATGGTAACCCACAGTGAGGGTAGGACGCCAGGCTAACGCTGACACTGCGCTTTGACTGCGGGCGCTAGGGCGACTGTTCAAGTGTGCCAAACCCTACAAGCCAGGACAAACCATCAGCTCAAAACCAGCGGAATGAAGGTGCCCCTCATCCCCAGAAGCAGCTTCCGCTGGGGTCAGAGGCATTCTGGAATTCTGAGGCATCCCTCAGGGTTGTTCCTTTGTGCCTACCCACCAAGATGCCTGTCCTCCTCTCTCACCCCCCTCATCCCCATTCCCTCTCACCTGCTTCTCCCCCTACTTCTTTCCCCTCTCCTCCACCATTCCCAC
>QEPC01000895.1:938234-973222 GCA_003113815.1 Sphenodon punctatus
AAAATAAATAAATAAAGGTCAAATCCAGAGCGGCAGTCTGAAGCAGGTGAGTCAAGCAGAAATGGGAACACTATGTTAGAGGGTAGGCAGCAGGACAGGGAACCTAGGGCAGTTGTTGGGGAGGCAGCAAACCAGACAGACTAGGCGCCAGATTGTTGCTCTGCCCGGCTCCTGCTTCCTGTCATGTGCCTCTTATACAGAGCATGCCCAGTCAAGGGCCAATCAGGGCATGGTGGGCGGGAAACCCCATCAGGCCGTCCAATGGGCCAACAGGACCAAATCGAAGGGTTGAGCCTGGCTGTACTTTAGACGGCCCGGGGCCACTGGAAGACCAGTGTGCCTACACAGGACTTCAGACTAGATGACCCAGCGGACGTTGGAAGGGAACTCCTGAGAATGGGGGCAGGGGGACAGGAAGGCAGCCATGCTCTCCCCGAGAAGGCAATTACCTCATTGAAGGAAGGGAAGCGCAGCTGGGCCACCTTCCGCAGCTGCCCGTCCGTGTAGATGTTCACCAGGTTCTGGCCGAAGGGCCGGCGGCCAGTGATGTGGATGATATCGATGCAGTGCTGGAAAACAGGGCAAAGGGCGTGAGTGAGAGTTGCCTGCAGACGGTGGCCACGTTCAGACAAAACGGAGATCAACTGAATAACTACTCTGGATCAAATCGAAGCAACTACCCCCTTTGGAAGCATTCGGATAAACTATGTAAACGGAACCACTCTGGTATAATCAAACTGAAGTAAGTACAGCCCTTTGGTAGCGTTCAGATGAACCCCGTAAACCGCCGTAGCACGGTATCAACTGCCCCCGGCTGAGATTTAACAATCCCTGAATCATACTCTCAACTCACGCTGCAGGGTAAACACACACAGGACGGCATCACAACCCAGCCCAGGGTGGAAATCCACAGTGGACACAGTCCCGGCTACGTCAGGGCACTGAATATACGGGCCTGTAGCCGGGTGCCGCCGTCCGGCTGCCTGCACGGCCCCATTGGGACTCTGGTTCGACCCTGGCCCCAAGTTCACTTGGGGGTACTCCTATCTAGGTGAGAGCCTAGACAAACCTTTTTCATATAAGACAACCCCACTGCAAAGTCTTCCAAGCTACAGGTGGCCAGAGAACGTTTTCTGCGTTACGGCTGGGCTGGGAGATGAAGGGGAAGCTTGGCTAGGGGTGCGGACCTCTGAAAGCTCCCTGATTGCAGTGAAAGTTTTCTGATCACTTGGGGACCCACGCGGGCACAGGCAACTGGGTTGTGGCTGGCCTGGTGGGCATACGGGGGACAGCCTCAGAATGGGAGAGGGGGCCCCCAAACCACATCCCCACTGACAGATGTCCAGGCCAGAGTGGGCCACAGGGGTTCGCTGTCATGTCTGGTTTTACCTATAGTTAATTGGAAAGACAAACCGAAGGGGAGTGTGTTCTGTCGATTTTATTTTATTTTTTTAAAAGGAGTGCACACTTCTCTTCCGTCTCCCGAGTACTGTTGGTTGAAAGTTCTGTGTCAACACCACAGGAGTAAAAGAGCAGGCTGAATGACATCGGATTAACCGTTTGTCAGAACGTGGCCGGTGGCTCAAGGCTGGGCAACGTCGTGTAAGAAATCCCGATGCTCATCATTTGATCGCGCTCTGCCTCCTGACTTCGCTTACTGTGCTGAGCTGGGCTCCTTCCCACCACCCACTTTTAGAGTGGGCAGCGACAAACCCACATTCCAGGTGTTGTGTGAAACCCTCCTGGCTCTCCTTGTCGAACCCCTGTTCTCGACCACCCGATGCAAAGGCGCTCGCTGATAGTGGGTGCGTCTAACAGACCGGGCTGGGGGCCACTCCCAACGTGTATGGCTGCCTAGACGGCCTTATTAATGATTATTATTGTTTATATAGAGCTGGCACGGAACAGCTGTGATAAAAGACAGATCTCTGCCCCGAGGAGTTTACAGTTTAGGATGGACAAGGGAAAGGGGAACGTAAGGAGAGACGGGGAGAGAGTCATGAAGCTGAGAACTTACAGGGTGACATGCTTGGCTTAGTTTTAGGGGAGAAGAATTCTGCAGATAGGCAAGGAATCTGTGGGGGTGAGGCGGAAGAGAAAGCCCGACAGAAGAGGTAAGCTTGTAAAGAAGGACTGGAGGGAGGGAGCAGAGTGTTGTGTGCTCAGTTCCAGCAAGGGAAGAGACATTCTTGTGACCAAGGATGCTCCTGTCCCTCCTTATGGCCAGGTGAATAATGGGAATGGCCAGAATAAAGACTGCTGGGAATTATGGGACTGGCCGATAATGATGTGAATTAGGAGACTGACCAGAATACAGACTGCTACTGCTACTACTAATTTCTACAGCGCTACTAGGCGTACACAGCACTTTACAGTCATAGATTTTTCAGGCAGGTCCTTGCCCAGTAGGCTTATGATCTAAGATGGACAAAGGTGAGGGGGAACACCGGGAGAGACAGACACACACATATTCCCATTTTACAGATGGGGGAACTGAGGCTGAGAGGCTGTCACTTGACTAAGGCCACCCAGTGAGCTGGTCAGAGAAGCAGCCTGATCTGCACTAGCCAGGAAGAGGGGGGAGGTTTACTGGCGCTGAAAGACACAAGGAGGAAAGAGGCAGCCAATGCAGGCGTCGACTCACCCAGGCCGAGTCATTGAAGGGGAACTCCGGCACCGCAACCGTCATGTACTCCTTCTTGGTGCAAACCGCCACCACCAGCATCCCATCGGCTGTGAAGAAAGCCTCGAAGCCTGTCCCGCTGGCTGTGAAGAAGCTGTGGGGTGGGAATCGCAGGGGAGAAAGGTGACCTAGCTGGTTAGAGAGTTGGCCCTAGGCAGCCCCTCTGCTCATCCATCAGGGGCTGGGAGCCGGTGGCAGGAAATGGATTCACTCCATCATGACCCGTTGTTGGGCATTTCTCTAAAGCTACTGAAACGATCACTGTTGGAGACAGTGGATGGACCCATCGGTCTGAGCCAGTAGGGCAACTGTTACTTTGGCTTGGGAAACGTACTAAGGGACGTACCTGTCAAGGGAGCCGTCCCACAGGCCTTGCAGCAGGAGGGCGTGTTACTAGGAAACCAGGGTTTTAAATGCCACCCTAGTCTGACCTCCCTTTTCTCCCACGGTCTCCGTGCAGCTTTGACTCAGGTTTCCTTCTTACAGTGAACAGAGCCTCCAGTGATGGAACATACAAAAACTCATTTTGATTCCTATCTGAGGTGCACACAAGCCTCATATAGTAGCCCTTTAAGGCCTGTGCCTGGGGGGGGTGGGGGCAACGACTCTGTCTTGTGGGCCAAATCCAACCCACAAATGTTTTGGTTTTGTTTTTTTTATAAGGCCCTTTCCAGTGTCTGGATCCGGCCCCTCTGAATCCAGTCCCTACGCTCAGCCACAGAAAGACTGAGCTCAGGGGACGGGAGCAGAGGAGTAAGGGGCTTGCATGCGAAGGCAGGGGATGGATCCATGGGATAGATCCATCGTCTGGACCCCTTGCACGTACACACACTCCTTGCACACACAGTGCAGTCACATAAGTGGACACAAATATATTGATGCGCGCACACACTCCCCCCCCATCCCCACTCTCTCTGTACCTATACAGCTGCTTCCGTTTCAACCTCTCCGGCGGCTCCTGACTGTCCCTAGGCTCCTCGTTCAGACACACCCAGGCGTGAAAGGCAAAGCCACCGCCGGGCCACTTCTGGATGGCGGGGACCATGATGCCCGCCATGCTTGGCGTGAGGTCGAAATACTGCAGCGCTCTCTCCGGCCCGCCCTTCCTGGCCATGCCCGAGAGCGCCCGGATGACCTGGATGGTGTAGGGGTGGGCTCCCTTGCCCGCCTCAGGGTGGAGCAGCTTGAGGAGCTGGCGCAGCTCCCCCGGGCGGATGGAGAGGCTGCCCAGCACTTGCAGCAGGTAGACGAGGTTCTCAAAACACTTCCCATCCAGCTCCGGCTCGGTGCCCAGGGCGTCCAGGAGGCAGCCCACCATCCCCGCCTTCACGCAGGTGGTGCGGCTCTGGAGGGAGGCGTCGCAGATCCTCTTCAGCCAATCCGACAGGAACACCTGGAGGTCCCGGGATGTCAGCTCTGGGATCCACGCGATCAGAATCAGCAGCGGCTGCTCATTGCGGATCAGACGCATGGGGAAGGCATTGTGGTCCCCTTCCACAGCCTGCAGGAACCCAAAGCAACGTAGAGTCAGCCAGACGCATGCCTCAGCTCAAAAGGATTCCAGACATCCCTGCCCGGCTCCCAGCTTTCCCCTCTGTCTCCCAAACACATGATCCCAGATCCAGCGGAGCCCCCACCACAGGGCACACGCCATCTTGGTTGAGACATCTGCACGACCTCACTGCCCGGTAGGACATTCTGACTCACGCACACCAGGCCCCAATGCAATAGGACTACACGGTTAGCAGAGAGGCAGGTATGCAGGGCCACTAACTGGTTCCTGGATTGATTTAAGATGTTGGTTTAGACCCATGAAGCTCTAAATAATACTATTTAGAAATATCAAGCCACTGTGATGATGAAAGACAGGGACCTGGCCCCAAGGGGCTTACAATCGATGATGGACAAGGAAGGGGAAACAAGGGTGGGGAGAACCTAGGGAGAGACAGGGAAACACCCATACATTGAGACGTTGCAGGTGTACGTGCTTAATGCTACTACTACTACTAATCATAGTTTATCAGAGACAGGTCCCTGCCCAGTGTGTTTACAATCTAAGATGGACAAGAGAGAGGGGAACACAAGGACAGTTTTCACAATGGAGAGATGTAAAGAGTGCTGTGCCCCAGGGATCTGTATTGGGACCGGTGTTATTAATACATTAAACGATCTGGAAAAGGGTGTTAAGAGTGAGGTGATTAAATTTGCAGACAACACCAAGTTACTCAAGGTAGTTAAAACACGAGCAGACTGTGAAGAACTGCAACAGGATCTTAGGAGACTGGGTGCCTGGGCATCTAAATGGCAGATGAGATTTAATGTGGACAAGTGCAAAGTGATGCACGTAGGGAAAAATAACCCAAACTATGAGTACACAATGCTGGGTACTAAGCTAGGAGTTACCACTCAGGAAAAGGATCTGGGGGTGGTTTTGAATAATACACTGAAATCCTCAGCGCAGGGTGCAGCAGCCGTCAAAAATCAAACAGAAGGTTAGGAGTTATTCACAGAGGGATAGAGAATAAAACTGAGGATGTTATAATGCCCCTATACAAATCAATGGTGTGACCGCACCTGGAATATTGTGTGCAGTTCTGGTCACCCCATCTCAAAAAAGACATCGCTGAACTAGAAAAGGTGCAGAGAAGGGCAGCGAGAATGATAAAGGGTATAGAACGGCTTCCGTACAAAGAGAGGCTTGACAAGCTGGGACTCTTCAGCTCAGAGAAGAGAAGACTGAGAGGGGACATGATAGAGGTTTATAAAATCTTGAGTGGTGCGGAACGAGTAGATAGGGAACGGTTATTTACCCTCTCAAATAGTGCCAGAACTAGGGGACACTCCGTGAAACTAGCTGCCGGCAGATTTAACACAAATAAAAGGAAGCCACGCTATTGATTTTACAAAGGGCTTCCCTGAAATAGCGATTCAGAAGGAGGATTCCTGGCTCGCTACACAGCGATGTTCTGGTAGTAAATTTTACACTTATCATTCCCCTTAGTCATTGCTGCGGAGACAGCGCCACGCAGCCGCAATTACTCATCCGGAGGGCTTTAAGGTTCCCCGTCATCCTGACTGGCTTCCTATTGCTGTCCTGAAGGAGGAAGCCGCTCCATCCCGCCAGCAGTAGATCCCCTCTTTTTCTCCCCACCTTCAATTAAAGACAGCCCAGCCCCCACAGCCACCTCTGGCCCAAGCTGCAACCTTCACTACCTGCCTGGTGCCTAGTAGCCTCTCCACTGCGGGAGCAATAGGATTAATAAATGGAGATCTGTTCGTTCACTTGGCATCTTGGTTCTGCAAGGCACTCCCAGCTGTTGCTGCCACTACTGGTGGGACCCCTGGAAGGACTCTGAAGCAACAGGCAGAGGTCTTTCTGCCCCTTACAATGTGTGGGACCTACCACGACTACGGCCTGGCCAATTTTGTGCTACTGCGATCGCAGCCCGTTTCCACAGGATTCTGCATTTGGCCAAATGGTTGCAGAAACCGCCTCTGGCAACGCCGAATGACAGCCTGAGTGGGGAATCCATGGGAACTAGCTGGTGGGGTGCTAGTGGGGTTAGCAATAACCGCTGGGGATAATAGGGCCCCTTGCCACAGCTGCTGAAGGGAAGCAGCCCACAAGCCCATGGGGGAGAGAAAAGCCTGACACCTCCTGCTCAACCATTTGGCCAAATGCAAAATCCTGTGGAAATGGGCTGCGATCGCAGTAGCACAAAATTGGCCAGTGAGCGGTTTTGGTGGGTTTTTAAAAAAAAATGACATGGTCAAAACTGATGGAACTGGGAAATCCTCTCTATGCAAATTTTGCATAATTTTCAGGCTGTAGTTAAGTTGCATCATTTATTCTGGTCGCACCATCTCAATTTTCTGCTCGCAGAAATTACGTTCCCTGGTGCAGAATTTAGGGTGTGTGTGGAGGAGGGAGGGATTGCAGAACAAACAGGGCCCTGCCTCGGACATGGAATGTAAGCGTTAGGGGACTAATGTGGTTGAGAGGGGATTAGTGTTGTTTTGTGAGTGTTTGCTTAATTCTACTTATTTGTATTATGAGATGATGAATTATTTATTTTTTAAGTGACTGTATTGTGTTTTTCTGTCGTAAGCAGCCCAAAGCCTCAAGGAGACAGGACAGGGTATACATAGGGTAAATGTAATGAAAAACATGAAACACAAGTGGGAAATTGCTTTGGGTTACATAGCGTAGGATGAGCAGGTACAAGCGAGACACTCCAGGTGCTTAAGCAGAGCAACCGTCTCCCAACATCTCCTGTTCTCCTCTCTGGCAATGGGACAGAACAAGACCTCTCTGGTTTGAACCCCACGCCCCGGTCTTTACCATATTCAGAAGCTCCTGCAAGAGTCTCCTGGTCGGTTGGCTCTGGCTCTTCAGAACTTCATACAAGTGGGAATAGCCAATCCTTTCTTTGAACACCTCCTGGAAAGCAAAGACAGATGGATAAACAAAACAGGGAGAAGACGGAGGGGGGGCAGTCTGCTTGGGGCTCCGATGCCTGCTCTGCCCAACTGAGGGCAGCTCAGCCCACCCTCTCCAGCTGCTGCGTGGCATGAAGGGAATCCAGCTTGCTAACTCTTGCGAGTTTGGGTGGGCAGGCTCTGGATTTTAAATCTCTTCTCTCTGGGTCTTTGGCTCACACCTGGTTTCCCCTACACAAATATAAAGCGTATTCCTGTCTTCCCCACCATCTCCCCAATTCTTACCTTGGCCGATGGGGAATTGCTCATGATGGAGGTGAGCACTCCGAGGGCGTGAACTGCGATGGCGTCAGAACTGTTATCGAAGACCTAAAGATGGGGGGGCGGGAAAGATGGGCGATGGTCATGTGATTACTGCTGGTCTAAGAGGAGGCCAAAAAGCTTGGCTGTGCCTGGCAGGCTAACCCCTTCCTGGGTTTTTAAGGCTTCTTACTGGACCGGGCATTGCCAGGGGTCTGTGAAGTTAAGAGTTTACCATCAGGGTGGGGAAACACTTTCCCTTCCAGGGGCCACTTGGAAAAGTAGCACAAGCTTGGAGGGCCACACGGATATTGGGGGCGGGGGTCCAGATCATGCCCCCTTTCCTTGGGTGCATGCCCTCTTCTCTGCTCGGTCTTTCAGGGCTTGGAATTGGATCCAGGGGTCAGAGCCAGAAACTTGAAAGGAGCCAAATAAAAACTTACTGCAGGCCACATCTGACCCACAGACCTTAAGTTCATCATCCCCAGATTACACTGACCCTAATAGGCAAGGCCAAACAAGGGATGCTCAACAAGAGAGAGAACTGCACCCTTCAGTTATAAGGAGTTGCCTAACTGCCTAATATTGTCACAACCTGACACGGCAGCAGGGTTACAAATCCAACTCTCCAGGGTCTCCGGCAGAGGCCTCACCCAAGCGTGCTACCCGAGGCCCTCCAGGATCCCCGGCAGAGGCCTCACCCAGGCGTGCTACCCGAGACCCTCCCGGATCCCCGGCAGAGGCTTCACCCAGGCGTGCTACTAGAGATCCTGAACTGGAGATGCCAGGAATTGAACTTGGGACCTTACACAGGCAAAGCATGCGCTCTACTGCCTGAGCCATGGACCACCCCTACGTTCTGCTCATACTTTGGAGGAGTCAAGTCGCTGCTAGAGCTTTCTCAGAACTGGGGTGGGCCTTAGCTCCAGGCAAATTCCAAACATGTGTTTGGGGGGGGGAGGGGAGGAGGCATAAGGAACCCCCAGACATGTGGCCCATGAATTAACTTGAAATGGCAATGTGTCAGGCGCACTGGTGTAAGTACATGCCCGCAGAACCTCAAGCGCAGAAAGACCTGGCCCATGAAGGCTTAGAGATACTTATGAGAAATACAGATTGCAGGGCTGCACTGAAGTCAATGCAGCCCTGCAACCTGTATTTCTGTGTCCTCCAAAAATGTGCATATATGGCAACCCTGTATCTTCTTGGTGGCAGCCTATTCGGTATTTGAAGACCGGTTAGATCCGGGACCTGCTCCCGAAGCCTCACCCTGCTGGTTATCTGCGCTCAGAAACTACCCACTGTTTGGGAATCCCGCCATCGTGCCGTAAGTTGGTGGGCAATCAGGCCTTGCTGTGGCGGGCAGGCCCCTCAGTGTGGAACTCGCTCCCGCCAGATGTCCATCTTAATTCCTCCCGCCTCACCTTTCAAAAGCACCTGAAGACTTATTTCCCAGGTGCTTTTAGGATTCGCTCCCCGTTTCCTATTATGTGTTCTCCCCTGCCCCCTTTACCGTTCCCCTTTAAAAGGTTTTTAAATGGATTTTTTTAATTTTAAATGGATTTTTATGATTGGGGGGGGGAACTATAAAAATAAAATTATTAATATCATGTCTCCCCTTAATCTCCTCTTTGCTCGGCTAAAGGTGTCATGTTAAATGCAACGACGACAAAAATTAATTACGGGAACACTTTCCTTTTTCTAATGGGCAAGTCAGTGTGTCCAACCATTCCTGTTCGGCGGGGGCACGCAGCACCAATTTGCAGACAGGCTCCCATTGTCTCTAGATGCAGCGCTTTCAGACCAGCAGCCAACTCAGACTTGAGGCCATCTGGAAGGGCCTAAGCTCCTGCAACGGTTACAGGAGCTGGAAGCCAAAACTCGCCTCCTCTGCCCCAGAGCCAGACGTGCAGACAGGTACTTGAGATTAATTTGAGTTGGATTCATTTTGCAAATTCAAATTGGTGACCGGATTTGCCAAGCTCGCCTTTCTTCTCAGCTGAAAAAGCTGGCCTTTCCCTTATGAAAAGTGCATGTTGCTGCAGGGCCTGCATTACATCTAAATTTCCGCAGGCGGCAACCCTAGTTTCTGGGCCAACTCTAGACTAATCTGCCACAGTCCTTCCGCCTCCACCTTCAAGGAGTAGAAAAAGCAGTTTGAACGATCTCCTTTATTGGACCACCACGTTCTGTCGGCGAGAGTATGCAAGCGGCCGGACCGCAGGGGTTCATTCAGAGCTTCCATTAGCAGAAGTTGGTCTAATAAAAGAGACCATCTGAACTACCTTGCCTCCATCTATTACATTTGGAACCAGCAAGGCAGCCTCACACTCGCTCTGCATCCCAGAAGTGGAGTGATTGAGAGCCAGACTGGGGGACTTTGGGTCTGCTGCTTGGACTCCTTCAGCAAAACCCAGAAGGGTTGGTCATGCAGTAAAAGCAGGGAGGAGGAAACTTTTCCGTCTCAGGGGCCCGTTTGGAAAAGGAGTACAAGCTCCGAGGGCCTCATGCATGCAAGCAAGCTGGAGGTGGCGGTGCTTAAGGAGTGCACTCACGAAAAGGAGGATCCAGATCATGGATCCGCCCCCTTTCCTTGTGTGCGTGCCCTCAGCTCTGCTCCCTTCCCCCGAGCTTAGTTTTCCAGTGGTTGGAGGTAGGAACTGGATCCAGAGGCCACATAAAAGCTTGCAGCGGGCCACATTTGGCCCCCTGGGCCTGAGGTTCCTAAAGGGATATTCCTTGGTGGCTTTGCTCAATGGAGCCCATATGCTGCCTCTAAGCACAGATGATCAGCCCATACGGTGAATATGATCAGATACAGACCAGGTCTCTTATTGGAGGGGGCTGCCTGGCCAAGAACGCTTTGGTTTGGCCTGTATGCCGACACTAGACAACAGAGACAAAAGTAGCACAGGGATCTCTCTTATTGAACCAACTCCAGTTGGAGGAGGTAGGCAAGCTTTTGGGCCTCACAGGATCCTTTGTCAGGCAAGTCAGATAAATTACATGCAGCTGGCAGGATGTTCCACCACTGCCCAGCTCTTGGGGCTCCTCTCCTTGGAGGCAGAACGGGAAGAGTAACCTAGAACAAGCTCAACGTTCCAAGACAAGACACGTGGCCCATGCAGAGCAAGGCTTGCCGTCCACCTCGTCGCTGCTGGGTGCCACAGAAAAGCAGCAGACGGAGACGAAGCCACTCCCAACTACATCTCAACTTGGCCACGAAAGGGATCTTTGCCAGAGAGAATATTAGGACTTGGGAAGGAGACGTTCCAAGGGGACGGGACAGAGCAGCTCAGAAGCAGCTGGAAACTCAGAGTTTGCGAGGCAAGATAAGGATCCTCCGAAGAAGTCAAAAGCAGACAAAGTGAAGAGGCTTGGAAAGGAGAAGCTACCTCATATCTTTTATTCCAGATTCCCGCCCCCTCCTATGGAGCCAGCTTCTGGTTCCCCAGCTGTTCCCTTCTGTCCACTGCCAGTAAGGGATCTGTGAGTGGCCCACAACATCAGAGCAGCAAGGGAGGGGGAGGGGGGGACTGTTCAACAGCAAGACTGCCAACTTCTGATTTTAGTGCAGATCTTGTGATTTTAGCCTAAAATTATGTAATTCTTGATGCAAACCCTGAGAATCTCAGTTTGGTTTGAAAAACTCTCTCGCTCTCGAGCTTAGAGAGAAAAGTTTGGAAAGGAGGCAACTGCAGCAGCTTAGCTGTTACCCCTAATGCAGGCTCAGGGAACCTCAGGTCTGGGGGCCAAATGCAGCCCATGGCAAGTTTT
The DNA here is from genome assembly GCA_003113815.1 of Sphenodon punctatus. NCBI lineage: Eukaryota > Metazoa > Chordata > Lepidosauria > Sphenodontia > Sphenodontidae > Sphenodon > Sphenodon punctatus. Next base: position 949,435 of record QEPC01000895.1, read on the forward strand.
TTTTACGTAGACGCCTTCCAGTTCCTGGCTCTGGACCTCGGATCCTGTTCCTACCTGCAACCACTGAAACACTGAGCTCAGGGTAAAGGAACAGAGAGGCAGGCATGCCCATGCAGGCACAGGGGACAGATGCACATAACGAACCCAGGGTCAGGGCCCTCCTTTTCTTAAGTGCACCTCTTAACCCCCTCGGCCCCAACTTCTGTGCCACCTTCAGAGCTTGTGCTGATTTTTTAAGTGGCCTCCCGGAAGAGAAAAGGTTCCCCACCTCTGCACCCTAACGGCTCAGGCACCAGAAGACACTAGCCAAAATACATTGGTTTAAAACAGTGGTTCCCAACTAGAGTTTGGGGGGCACCCTGTGGGTCTTGGTAAGTTGTTAGGGGTGTCCTGGAAATCAGGGGCATCGCTAACAGACTGAGAAAATGGTTGCCAGGCTATTCTGCGCACACAACCCCTTTTCCAAAATGGAGGCGGCAGGGTCACTCCTATTTCGGAAAGGGGCAGCCAGTCTGTACACGTGCAGTGGCCATTTTGGGTTGTGTGACCATTTGGGGCATGCGCAGTCGTTTTTTAAAAACATTTTTAATTTTGTTTTAATTGATTAAAATACAGATCTGTAATAAGAATCTGTAATTAAATCCGATAACTTTGGGGAATTTAAAAAAAAAATTAAAAATTCAGCCAATTTTCATTCAAAGGATCAAATGCCCCACAGATTTGAGAGACCGTCTGCCCTTCCGTACCCCGCTGCGCCCGGCTGGGAGTGCCTCCCTGTGGGGACCTCCGTTTCGTCTTGTTCATACAACAAGGGAGCAGTTCTCAGTTGCTGCCCTGGTGCTATATGGAACTCCCTTCCCCTGGAGGCGTGTTTGAGCTCCCAGAGCCAGAGTGCCTCCTGGAGATGGTGTAAGACTGACAGTCCGGTTTGTAAAGGCATTTGGCGGGCAGGGATAGGGGATGTGGGGAATGGGGTATTGTATTGGGTGGGTTGGGGGTGTATTTATTTATTTTATTGTTTTTTTTATGGTTTGTGAGATGCCCGAGTCTATGGGAAGGGCAGCATGAAAAAAACTGAATAAATAAATGCCCCTATCTCTGCTCCCTTGCCCTGGACTGACTCTTCCAGTGCCTGTGGGATGGGCCTGGTCCAGGAACTGGAACGGAGCTGGATACATTGGGTGCCTGATGGGTGGGACCTGCACACAAGCACAGTCTTATTAAAGAAAAACCCAGGTCTCCCATAATGGGGACTGGAAGGTATTTCCCCCTTGGGTCAGACTGGCAGTCGAGGCGGATGGTTTTGTATTTTACCATGTGGTTGACAAGTTTGAGACAACTGGAGTTTTCATTGGTCAAGTAAAATAAAAATGAAAAAGACTGAGGTGATGCTTATTGGTGGGATTGGTGATCGATGGGGGGGGAGAGAATAATCTCCTGTCATTGATGGGGTCCACCCGGAGCTGTCATCTTACGTTTGGAGCCTAGGAGCACTCCTGGATCCACAGCTACTACGCATGGATGTCCAGGTGCTGGCTGCGGCCAGGAGTGCTTTCCGCCAATTACATCTGGCGTGGGTGCCTCGGACTTCTAGCTCGACACTGTCATCCCTGCGTTTGTCACCTGGAGGCTGGAGGACTGTAATGCCCTCTCCGTGGGGCTGTTTGGAAGCTGCAGCTGGTGCAGAATGGTGCGGTCCATCTACCTACGGGGATGGGCTGCCGGGAGCACATTCAGCTGGTGGCTGCCTATTGTCTTCGGGGCCCGAATCAAGGTGCTGGTTTTCATCTATAAAGTCACACACACAGCCTGGGCCCTGTATCTTAGGGACCGCCTCACTTCCCGCGACGGCCCTTGTGGTCGTTGGGGGGGGGGGGGGGCTCCTGAATGTTCCCCGCTATAGATTGGTGGGACCACAGGTGGCCGTTCTCAGTGGCAGCACCTGCGCTGTGGAACTCGCTCTCAGTGAGTGTCTGTCTCAGCCCTATACGGTCTTGGCCCCTCATACCTTAGGGACCGCCTCGCCCTTCGCGCCCCGGAACGGCTCCTGCGGTCTGCCGGGGGTGCCCTTCTGGAGGTCCCCCGTGTGAAGCGGGGGGCCACGATGGAGCGTGCATTCTCGGTGATAGGGCCGCGGCTGTGGAACTCCCTTCCGGAGGAAGCTCGCCTGGCCCCAAGCCTTTTGACATTTCGGCGGAACTGTAAGACCTGGCTGTTTGCCCAGGCCTTGGGGGGGGGGGGGTGATTTTAATCCCCCACCCATTTATTTATTCATTATTGTTTTTTAGCCCTGTTTTATTGATGTATTTTATATTTATATTTTTAAAGTAATTTTAATTGTTTTTATTACTGTTGTCAGCCGCCCCGAGCTGCATTGCAGGAGGGGGCGGGATACAAATTTGTAAAATAAATAAATATAAATAAATATATAACCTTCTCATCTTCAGGTGCCAATGTAAGGCGTGGCTCTTCTGCCAGGCTTTTGGTGATGGGGAAGGGTTTGGGGAGGGTTAAGGGTGGTTTTTTTTTTTAGTTTTATTTGAACACCAGAATGGGGTTTTTTTTTTGTTTCAAATGTTTTTATTGGGTTTATATTCTATTGTAGTTTTGAATTTTTGACAATTTTATACTGTATTTATAATGTTTTGTAAGCCGCCTAGAGCTGCCGGTGGCAGAGATAGGCGGGGTAAAAGTAATAAAATAAATAAAATGATTCCCCGTTATTTCAGGCATCGCTGGTGTGCTCTGGTCACTCCCGATTTCTACTTGCGAAAGATTCGGGTTACAGCAGGTTCTTGTTGGACAGATTTGTCTGCACGGAGAGCTGGAGTCTGGTGAATGGTTGGTGCTGGACTAGGTGGCCCTCATGGCCCCTTCGAGCTCTGTGGCTATTTGACCCGTGGGTCAGAGGTTCCTCACCCCGCTGTATATTCATTAATAAGCACAAGCATGCTGCGTAGAAACTGCGGAAGCACAGGAGTGCCAGAGCCAAAAAAAAGGCTGGGAACCTCTCATGATTTAATGCCAGTCTCGCAATTTGAGGTCCGACAACGTTTTTAAAGGTTTGGGGGCTAGCAAGCCTGCATTCCTTATGAAAGGACCGTTCCGACCCCGCCCTCTCCTGCGAACTTGGGAAGATGAAGGGGACAAAGAGCCATGCAAAAATCAACAACAGCTCCCAAACAGCCCCACGATCTCAATGCAGCCCTTTCTCCCGCTTCCCAGGAAAATGAATTCCAGCATCTCAGTGGAACCTGCACGCATGAATGTTGGAAAACAGCAATGGACGGAACTATAAAAAAACCTCAAGCTCCTCTTGCAAACAACAGCGAGGTGCCCAGTGGGAGGGAAGCAGGAAAGGTGGCTCGATTTGCAAAGATTTACTCTAATACGTCATTAAAGTGCATTGTGAGCCACCAGCTGTGAATGCATCTTTGCTGGGGCGCGTGCACACTCGCCTTTGTGGAGAGATTATCATTGCTACTCTCCCTCCTGAGAGAGAGAAAAAGCTCAAAGTGGCTTCCTCAGGAGGTCAATAGGAAATTTAAAAGGCAGACCCCGCAGCACTAGAAGGGGCCAGCCTGCAAGTCACCCCAAGCAGACAGGCTAGTAGTGTCTGAAAGCCTTTACCAGTTGCCCTAGCTACTCGGTTGATAAGGATGTCTAATTGGTGAACGCTGTGAAGGAGGGGTCATGTCCTTGTAGGAGAGAGAGGACAGGGGTGTTTTAAAAAGGAATCCACTTCAGATCCTGGCCTAGTGGGGAGACACTCTCCCTTCTCCCTCCTAGACTGCACGTCCCTTGGTTAAGAGACCTGTCTCTAATGATTGTTCAGTGCCAGGTACATGCTGGTGTTAAGTAAATATTATATATATCCTAAAGCACTAACCAAACTGTATTTGGCTTGCGAGCTACAGGCAGCGTGCTTGTTGCTCCACAGGACAACTTGGATAAAATACACATCATTATAGCTAGTGACTCAGGAATTCTGCAGTGCTGCAGACTGTAAGCCGTAGGCAGGGACCGCATCTGTCTTACTGTTCTATAAAGCACCAGGTATACAGCTGGCGCTATACAAGTGCTAATAATAATAATAAATAATAATAATAATAATTAATTGCAGCAATTGTTCCATAATTTTGCATTTCGGCATATTCTAATGGAAATGGCCTCTGGCAGCACACAGTTACAGCCGGAGGGTGTTTTAGACGAGTACCTCCCCACCCATCATACATGTTGTAAGGCTCCACTGGTGCCCTATGCAGCCCTGCAACATGCATGATAGATGGGTGATGAGGCGATTGTCTAAAGACAGCCTGAGTGGGGAGCGCTGGGAGCTAGCCAATGAGAGGTTTGCAATGGGAGCTAGCCAATGGGGGGCTGGCAGTGTTAGTAGCTGGTATATATTTGGGGGCCATCATGGGAGCTGAAGGGAAGCAGCTCAAAACCCACCCAGGGGAGAGAAATGCCCCTCTGCTGGTAGACCTGTGTGGTATATGGTGAGGTTTTTAAAATATATATGATATGGAATAGCATGCTGGGAAATTCATTTGCATAATTTACAGGATTTGAGCTAATTTGCATAATGTATTCTGATTGCAGAATTTGGTTTTCCTGGTTGCAGCATTTGGGGAGGGGACACTGCAGACTACTCAGGACCCTGGTTATAATGCAAATTCAGTCACAGAGCAGTGAGAAACCTGGAGCGCAGTGTGGGTCACCAGAACTATACCATGCTTTGCTTTTCAACTGAAGTCACAGTGCGACCGCTAAGGGCATCCAAAGACGCAGGGTTTAAGCATGTCGGTTACAGCAAGAATCTGGCTGCATTGTTGTGCAAGGCACGGCACCCAAATGCCACCGCATTCCAATGAGGTAGCACTGCGCTGCCGTGGTGTCTCAGACCTCCAAGGAACGGTGGGCTTTGCAATCAGGAACTCAGCTAGCAGAAGAGCTCAGTCCACCGGGGCCACATTTCATCTGTTTTCTAAGTAGAAAAGGGAATGCTTTTTGCTCCCCTTCCTGGAGAAGTGTGGGGGCGCTTAAGGGGTGTGCGTGGGATGGCGGAAAGAAGGGAAGGTGAGGATCATAGATCTGTGCCATGGACCCTTGCGTGCGTGCCCTCATCTCCACTCCCTTCCCCCGAGCTCACTCCTTCAGCGCTTGAGGGCAGGGAATGGATCCAGGAGCCAAATAAAAAACAAACCCCAGCCGCTCTAGACCAGTTTTGGCCCATGGTATGTAGGTTCCCTGTTCGTGACGCCCAGTGGTCTCTCAGGCTTGGAAAGGACGTTAAAGGCTGAAGGCGAGGTGGGATTTAAGGCCCTTATCCCGACACGTTAGTGGGAAAGGAGATTGCCTGGCACTCATGATAACACACAGCCTCGCCCTGCTTCTCCCAGAGGGAGGCCATCGATTCTTGGCCCTGGCCGTCAGAAAAAGCCCAGCCGGCTGCCCTCTATTTAAATATATATTAAAAAAAGAGTGCTCTTTTGTTCTCCTGGTCTTTTTCACTCTGCGACCAGAGATCAGGCAGGGTTTGGTTATTAAGCCTCCATCTCTTTCCCAAAGTTCTTGGAATCCCATCCCCCCACTCCTTGCGCGGCTCGTTGCCCTCGGCCGATCCACACTTGCAAAGCGGAGAAATACGTAACCGCAAGCCTCGTCCTAGCTCTGGAGCTAATTTCGACTGGGCAGCCGGACGTTCTGGCTTTAGAAAGCAGGGGTGACAGGGTCAAAAGGGATGGGAATGAGACACAAACACGTGCACACAAGCAAGTTTCCACAGCCCCGGCACCTTGAACAAAACAGGGATGTCAGCATTGGAGGCTCAAAATGGCCACCCTCACTGGAGACTTGTGGTGGATTGGCCACTGGAGAGTCGCAAGGAGAAGTTCTCAGTGGTGGGCTGGGAGCCCTGATGCAGCTAGGCCACGTTCCCCCTCCTGCCACTTGTGCCACTGAGGGTTGGGGGCAGGATTGGGAAAGGAGAAGCAGGGCTTTTTTCCAACTTTCCCACCCCCTGCTGACTCCCTCCTGCTGCCATCGCTACCCGACCAGTCCTGATCCTGGATTATTTTTGGGACCCAGATTATTTTTAAAAAAAAAAAAAGGTTTTGGTGGGTCTCACCCACAAAAGGATTGAGAAGCCCATAGTGCTCTCTTGGAGAGAGAGGATACTGGGCTAGATGGAGCCCAGATCTGATCCCATCTACCCGTTTCTATATTCCTATAATCCTACCCTGTTTGGGACTTCACTCCCTGCTGCAGTCCACTTGCAAGCTTAGCAGGGATACACAGCATTGGCCTTCACCCCATTCCCACCCTCTCTCCCCTAGCTCAACAGAGGCTTCCTTGGGACCAGCAGAAGGGAGAGTAATCCCACGGCCTTCTGGGATGGAGGCCGCTGCTGCTGACATCACCTGGTTTGTCAATAGTACAAAAGACAACCGAAAGCAGCCCTGGCCCATGCAGCCCCGTCCCTGGCGCTGCCGCTGCCACCACCACCATCATCATCATCACGAGCAGCATGCAATACCTTCTGGATATCGATCTCGGTCAGTAACTGCATGGTGAGATCACTCCCGCTCACGGATGCTTTACACTCCCCGCTCAGGTAGAGCTGTGGGAAATGGGGTCAAAAAAGCAACGTCAGCCAAAGGAGAGAGAGAGAGAGAGAGAAAGAGCTGGTGTTAAGCCCCGAGCTACCACTGGGCAGGAGGGGCCAGTATAGAAATGATGGTAATTAATAATAATAAGTAAGCAAAACAGAGGGGAAGGGGACAGTCCTGCCTCCCCAAGCTGAGAGGGTGGAGCCACAGTCAACAGGTCATCCGGTTGCACTGCAATCTGGGAGATCAAAATTCCTCCAAAAGGCAAGGGGCAACGAGAATGGGGACATGGGCTCGATGAGAGACACTTGCCATCCACAGAGGCCTGATCTGACCTTGGACCAAAGTTAGAGGGCGTTCGAGCCCAGGTCTAGCCCCACCTCACTGTAACATCTGGAACCCGAACTGCAGTCCAACAGCGTTACAAAGCATTCTCTCTGCGGCACTAGGTGCTGCTTTCCCCTCGGCGTCAACATGGACGCTGAAGGCGAAATGGCAGGGGAGAGCAGCACAATGGAAATTTCAAACTCTGCCTTAAGAGGATCGCAGCAAAGAGCCCTGCAGCAATTTCTACTGGGAAGTGGCAAACCTCAGGCGGAGTCTTTACTCCCTTGCAGGCTACTGGCAGGAAAGGGGAGCAGGAATTGAATAACGCAGTCACAGCGGTGGATTGCCTTCTGTGATAGGATTTTGGTGGGTCTGAACTCAGTCACCCAGCAAAATGGCATCCATAGACTAAAACTGATCGCTAACATTCAACCGCGGCCACCTTCCCACCAACAACTAAATCGGTTCATTAAGTCCTAAATTCACCTGCTGTACCTTGGTGTCGTTCACACGTCAAGCAATGATATTCAGGAACGGGAAACAATGTTACGTACTCGGGAATAATCAGGGGCAGACATCCTCTTTGCTGTCTAAACTGAAATGCTTTGTAATGTGAACCCCTTTCTGTGTTTATTTGGGCGGACACGGTATAACAGTCGTTCCCGGGCTGCAGCGCAAAAGGTCTCTCCTGCTGAGAACACTGTGGAAACTCATCCCGAAAGGCTTTGGAGCAAGGCATGAAAGGATAGGGGTCATCGTGTGCACTTTCATGACATGGCCACTGGGGGCAGCTGAACGGCGGAATTAACTCGATTAAGGAGTGTGGCGTGAATGAGAGTGGAGTTACCCAAAGCCTCAATAATTGCTTCGATTGATAAATCAGTTTGGTTTTGTACGTGTCTACGTGGCCCTGGTCAGTCTTGAGCAGGCTGCGCCTAGCAGAGAGCAAGGATGAAGGGCGTTTGATGAGAAAGGAGGGCCGTGCAAGTCTAATGCTACACCTGCAAACACAAAACTCTGCTCTCTACTAGTGTCCATCCAAGACCATTTACCACACCGTAAGCCAATAAATCAAAGTGAGGCCCTCTCATAGTATTTAAAACCAAGCTGCCACGGAAATGATTATCCGCTCTTCGGTGGGACTCTTTAAAAGGACTTGTAGAGGCAGGAAAAAACAGCAACAGGTAAAGTGGATCTGAAACAAGGAGTTCAGAGGGCAGCCTCCCAAACAAGATTTTCCTGCGTTGGGTTTCTCAGGCTCTGAATTCCCTACACTAAGATTTTAGAATGAGGAAGGCAACATTCCGGAGGGAAATACTCTCCCCCTCCCACCCCAAGATGGAAAGGCAAGTGCCAGATGCAGGAGTCCAGATCACAAGACGACGGGGGAGGGGGAAAAACAAATGTTGTTCATAAAGAGTTTCACGGCTTCATCTGCCTAGAACTGGAGTCACCACGCTGAAATCAGAAGTGTATGATGTAACAGCTCAGGATCTGGCCCTAGCAATCTAGGGAGTGGATTAGCTTTAAAAGCAGATTTAGTTGACAGGAGACTAAGGCCACGATCCACAAGCCACTTACTCTGGACTTCATGGTCCATTTAAAAAAAAAAAAAAAGAAGCATTAACTCAGCTACTTTCTCTCTTGTATTAGGAGCTAATATAGCAACCATGGTATAGACTCCCCCATTGGGAGTTTAGTAGGGGGGCAAGTGGCCTTCAACGATGATCCACAACTCTGGACTAGCCCCATGGAAGTCTGCAGAACTACTGCGGAGTACGCACGTTTGTGAATCACAACCTAAATCTACTAGGGACATTGGAACGTATGTAGCAAGTTTGGAAACCCTTGAAAAGTAAGGGTTGTGCTGCACTTACCTTTTTGGTTTTCATTTTATGGGTTAGAAATCCATCTGCTTTCAGGTTTTTGTAAAAACCCTATCCGTTTCAGTTTTATTTTTTAATAAATCTATTATATTTTAATTATTTTCATTTCAGCCCATTATATTTAGTCATTTTCTTTGGAGCAATGCATCTTCTTGGTAGTAGCTCTTTAGATATCTGAAGACTGCCATCATGTCTCCCCTTAATCTGCTCTTTGCTAGGCTAAACATACCCTGTTCCTTCAAACTTTCCTCATAAGACTTGCTTTCCAGACCACTTAATGTCTTTGTTGCCCTCCTCTGAACCTGCTCTGGTTTGTCAATGTCCTTCTTAAATTACGGCACCCCAAACGACATACTGGTACTCCAGGTTCACAGTCTGGGAGCGCTCCTCAATTCCCAGCTCTGCCTGGAAGTCCAGGTGGGGGCTGTGGCGAGGAGCGCGTTCCGCCAATTACATCTGGTGCAGTGGCTTCGGCCGTATTTATTTATTTGTATAAAATTTATATCCCGCCCCTCGCGAACAACAATAATCAATAAATCAATTTTAAAAACGTTAACAACAATTTAAATACATACAAGTATGTCTCAGATGCCGACCTTCACCACTTCAAGACTGGACTATTGTAAGACGCTCCACGGTGACGGTCCGGAGGCTGCAGCTGGTGCAGAATGTGGCGGCTCGCCTCCTGACGGGCCGCCGGGAGCATATTACACCAGTGCACTGGCCGCCTATAGTCTTCCGGACCCGATTCAAGACGTTGGTGTTTACCTTTAAAGCCTGGGCCGCGCGGCCTGGGCTGTGCCTAGCTGCAGGACCGCCTCACTCCCCAGGCTCTGGATCAGCCCCTGCAGTCAGCCGGGGGCACCTCAGGTCCCCCGGGGGGCTACTACCGAGAGGGCGTTCTTGGTGGCTGCACCTAGGCTGTGGAACTCCCTCCCGACAGAGGCTCAGGTGGCCCTGGACTTCTCTTTTCAACAACTCTGCAAGACTTGGCTGTTCCATCAGGCGGGGGCAAGGGAGATGGGTAGGGGGGCGGCGGGGGTAGGGTGGGAGGGTTTATTGTTGCTTTGTATTGTTTTATGATGCCTCCTCGATGCGTTTTATTGTACTCTAATCGATTTTATATTTGTTTTTTTTAACTTGAATTTGTAAGCCACTCCAAGCTGCAGTGCAGGAGGGGCAGGATATAGAAATGTTGACATAAATAAATACAATACTCCGAGTGATGTGGAGCCAAACAGGTTGGAATTATTCCTTCAGCCAACTTGGAAACAATACTTCTTTTAATGCAGCCTAAAATTGCATTTGCTTTTTCTTTTCTATTTTTGGCAGCCAGTATCCCATTGCTGACTCATGTTCAGTTTGTGATAAAGCACAATCCTTCGAGATCCTGCTGCCAAGCCAGGTATCCCGCATCTTATGCTTGTGCATTTATTCTCCCCCCTAAATACAGGGCTTTATATTTATCGGTTGAATTTCATTTGGTTAAGTTCAGACCACTTCTCCAGCTAAGATTATTCTTCATTCTAAGACGCTCAAGGCGTTAGCTACCCCCACCCAGACCTGTGTCATCAGCAAACCTGATAACCTTTCCCACCGCTCCTTCATCCAAGTCGGGAGAAACTCAGAGGAAAATTGCAAAAAAATCAAAAAATCTCTGAATGAAAACTTGGGAGACAACCGGAGTGCATGCTTCTGACCTCCCAACTTCAGAGTAGTATGCAAACTCACACCTGATCTCCAGGTACAGATAGAAATTCCATGATTTTCCAGAAAGCAGATACTTTAAAAAAATAATATTTCAATAAACTTATACTCCACTCTTTCCAAAAGGCACAAGGCGGTTTACAATACAGATGCAGAGCCAAACAGGAGAGACAAATGACCATGCAGATTGCTTGGAGATGGGAATTTCTCAAATGTTTTGGGACGTTTTATGAACTCGCTGCTGTGGAATACAGAATCAACAAGCAGCAAGAAACACAATGGCTCCTTCAACACCCCTCCTCCTGCCTATAGTTAGTTGGCTAGTTTATTGAAAGTGGAATTTGGACAAAAAGAGTACAACTCACTCACAATCACCTGGGCATATTTGACTACATTTACATTCTGAGGACTAAGACAAAGTTCTTTGGGGAGAACAGCCGGAGTCTGTGCAAAGGACAGATGCTGGGGTATTTTTCCAGAGAGAAGGGAACTCCCTGGAATGCCATTTTGGCCTCTTGAGTGCACAACGGGTGGGGAACGTACCTTACTGTTCTGGATCAGCCGGATGATGTGTTCAAAGCAGTTGTTGCTTAGGAAGATGGCCTGAAGGACAGGTCGGTCGCCACAGTTCAGCATTTCTGGAATGGCATCTGAAGGTGAGAAAGCAGAGAATTACATAGAACCAGACCCTTCCATCGAAAACATGACCAGAACAATGTTCTAGCTTGACACAAACCTTTGTGTCAAAGCCTTTACACAAGGAGAGTTAAAAACCCAAAGCTGGTCCAAGCACATGACCCAGGAGAACCCAGGGTAAGTGCATTAGAAAAAGCCACTGCAGTATCCTCAGCACACCACCTGACCAAACAGCAGTCAGACATGCTTTATTTCTGGGGAGTCTTTGGTGGGACTGTTTAAAAGTTAGTGGTGGTCTATCTTCCTAGCAGGATTTCTCTGTAAGTAGTATCTACACCAGAGATACACAAAGACGAGGACAGCTCTATTTTATTTCTATTATATTAACAACATCATCTCCTCTAAAGATGAAGACCCAAGCTGCGTCTACACTGGGAAACTTAGCAGCAATGGGTGCTGAGCCCAGTTAAACTGCAAGGGAAGATGGGTGGAAGTCACCATTTCAGCTCAGAGCAGGGCTGGGTGACACAGACGATCAAAGCCTTGTGGCCAGAGCTCTTGTCTGACTACTCCCTGCTCAGGCTGGTTCCCAAAGGGGAGAGAGCACCAGAGCAAGGAGGCGGCTTCTAAATCACAAAGCAAGATGCTGATTAGGATCGGTCCTCTCCTTGCAAACAGGCTTCCCTGCCCCAAGACCAGCTACCAAGTCTAGTTTGTTTTTAAGAGGGTGCGGAGAGCAGGACTGTATCCCCTAGTAACAGATTGCTGAGACTTCCCACACAGCCTTGTTCTAGAACAGAACACACACAGGGAACCAGGGCGGATTTAAAAGTCAGCAAGGAATGCTGGCTGTCCCCACTCCCAACAGCCAAGCACCTCATCTGCCACAAGAGCAGTCTCTCCCCTTTCCTGGCAGCCTTCAGCGATGCTGCTGAGTTAGAAGCGCAAGTAATCCATCTGCCCTTACAATGGAGAAAAAGGAGATCGTGGATTTGGGGTGGCGGGGAGGCAGCGCCATAGAACGGTTCACCAAGGAAAGGGGCTATCATGGCACAAGAATCCACTCCGGGGGAAACGCACGAGTCTGCAGTTTGGGCAAGATTCGACACTTGGTTTCCATCTGGCTTCTTACGGAAGGAAACTTACACAATCACCCCCCATGCACACGTCTCCCCCCCCGATCTCTAACTTTGCACCCTGCAGGCTGATTCCAGTCAAATTTGGTAAAGGGTCAGATGCAGAACTGAAACGGGAACCCGGTTCATGAGCCGAAACTGTGTGTATTACCCACGAATACCGTGGTGGGTGCCTGGCGGGCTCACCCAAGGAGCATTCGGGTACCCAATTACTCAGAAAATTGTGGTTTCCCCCCAAACCCCGTTAGTGATGTACTGCTACACCGTTTATCAATGGGTAAACCGGTGTGGGAAAATAGCAAAAATAGGGATAACTCCAAAATATCAGTACCCAAAGTTGGTTAATCCTAGGGTTGCCAGATATGCAGTTTTTTTCCAGGACACTTATGAAAAATACATGTTGCAGGCCCTGCAACATGTATTTTTCATAAGTGTCCTGGAAAAAAACTGCATATCTGGCAACCTTAGTTAATCGGGACTTGGGATAACCCACTGGGCACTAATCAGGTGACAATGGTGCGGCAATACCGCAAATCCACCGCAGACGCTCATTTTTGTGGGCGCTTGGTCAGTGGCGCCAAAAGGGAAGAAGGGAGTCACTATTTTGTAGCAACAACAGGTGCGTCTGGAGCAGAGAGGAGGCTCCTTTTGTAGCCAAGGCCACTGACGCAGTGTCCGGCACCATCTCTCCTCCCCTCCTAACTTCTGATCCTGCAGGGCAACTTCAGCCAAATCTGGCAGAGTAAGAGACACACCAAAAATAAGTAGGGACTCAAAATCTCATAACGCGAGATGCGTCCAGGGGGAAAATGTGGTCTCTTTCAGAGGAAATCAAGCCTCATTACTGCATAGAAGGAAACCGTTGCTGCATGGAACGACTGGTTTGGGTTGTCTTTTTATATTAGGAGCTCGCAAAATCTCCCCCCCCCCCACTATTTTTACCCTGCTCCCTCTTGCCAATAGCGACCCAGGGCAGTTTACAAAATACAAACAATAATCCATAAAACAGACAATACATCATCATGTAGAGAATACCTGGCTCCTTGTTCCGGCCGGGTACTCTGTACAGCATCAGCCCCGACCGGAGGGGGGAGGGGAGAGCGGTGTAGCCATTATTTTTAAGGACACGCTATTTCGGGTATAGAGGGCATCCATCTTGCGACTGATTTGGCCAGAGACAGATTAGGGCTGCTGCTGATATACCGCGCACCTACTTGTACAGCAGCATCCCTACACGCTCTAGCTGAATTGGTGTCGGAGGTGGTCTTGCGAGATCCCCAAGGGCTATAGTCCTGGGAGATTTCAATATCCACTCTGACGCCAATCTTGGGGGAGCGGAGCGAGAGTTCATGGTCGCCATGACAACCATGGGACTGTCTCACAGGGTTGTTGGCCCAACACATGATGGAGGACATGCCCTTGAGCGGATATTCTGCACTGGCCTTGAGGCAGGGGATCCGGTGGTTGGGGACGTGTCAGCCGTGCCCTTGTCATGGTCGGATCATTATCGCCTCCGGGCCGGTCTCCTGGTGAATGTCTGCCCCTGGAGGGGTGTTGAGCCAGTTCGGTTGGTTCGCCCCTGGAGACTTATGGAACCAATGCTCTAGGGAAATTACCTCCCAAGCCCGATGGTCGATCGCTCAATGACTTTGTAGTTCTTTGGAACATCTTGCTGACGGAGGCCATCGATCGAACTGCTCCTAGGTGCCCACTTCCTGGATGTTGACAACACGGGTCTCTGTGGTTTATAGAGGATCTGCGACGGAGGAAGCAGGAAGGGCAGCGGTTAGAGCAACGGTGGTGCCGTCCTCGCAATGAAGGGGACCGATTGCAGCATACAGCTAGTTTGAAAGCATATGCTGTAGCTGTGCAGGCAGCAAAGAAGGCTTTCTTCTTTGCTACCCTCATAGCATCTGTGAAGTCTTGTCCGGCTGAGCCTTTCGGGTGGTGCAGAGGCTGGCCAGTCCGATCACTCTCTGCCTAGAACTGGAATCTTCTAGCGCTCGCTGTGACATGTTTGTTGACTTCTTTGTGGATAAAATTGCTCGGATTCATCACAACTTTGATGCCACACTTAAAGCAGTAGGTGACCCCGGGACTGTGGAGGCCCCGCCTTGTCTAATTTCATGGGATCAATTTCAGTGGGTGTTGCCCACTGACGCAGCGGATGTCCTCGGGATGGTTAGAGCCACCTGCTGTGAATCAGATTCATGCCCCTCGTGGCTGGTTAAGGCCAGCAAGGAGACGCTAAGGCCATTGCTGGCTGGGGTTGTCAATGCCTCCTTTAGGGAGGGCAGAGTGCCGGGCTGCCTTAAAGAGGTGGTGATGCGGCCTCTGCTCAAGAAACCATCTCTTGACGTTGGCTCCCCTGCCAGCTATCGGCCAGTCTCTAACCTTTACTTTTTAGGGAAGGTTATCGAATGGGTGGTGGCTCAGCAGCTTCAGGGGCATCTGGACCGGGTCCGTTTTCTGGATCCCTCGCCGTCCGGTTTTCACTCGGTTTGGCACAGAGACTGCGCTTGTGGGCTTTGGTCGATGACCTGCACCGTGAATTAGATCAGGGCAGATCATCTCTTTTGATTTTATTAGATCTGTCAGCAGCGTTTGATAACATTGACCATGAGATGTTGGTGGCTTGCCTGCGGGACCGGGCTGGGGTGGGAGGAATTGTTCTTGAATGATTCCGCTCATTCCTGGCTGGGAGAACTCAATGGGTGGTTCTCGGGGAGTGTTCATCATCTCCCCGGGATCTCACAGGTGGAGTCCCGCAGGGTTCTATTCTGTCCTGTTCAACGCGTCTATGCAGCCTTTGGGCAAGGTGGCGAGAGGGTTCGGCGTACGAGGTCATCAGTACGCCGATGATACACAACCGTACCTCTACTTTTCTGCAGACGCAGACCAGGCAGTCTCGGTGCTTATCCAGCGTTTGGCGACTGTGGGGGATTGGATGAGGGCGAGCCGCTTGAAGTTGAATCCCAACAAGATGGAGCTGATGCTGGCGGGTAGTGGCTCCTGTCATTGACGGGGTTTCCCCCCCTTTAGCCACCCAAGTTTGTAATCTGGGGGTGCTCCTTGATTCACAGCTCCGTCTGGATTCCCAGGTGGCGGCTGTGGCGAGGAGCGCTTTTCGCCAGTTACATTTGGTGCTATGGACTCTGACCTGACCATCATCATCCATGCCTTCATTACCTCTAGATTGGACTACTGCAATGCACTCTACCGTCCGGAGGCTGCAGTTGACCTGTCTCCTGACGGGGACGGGTCATCGCGAGCACGTTACACCAGTGCTCCGTGCTCTGCACTGGCTGCCTATTGTCTTCCGAGCTCGATTCAAAGTGTTGGTGCCGACCTATAAAGCCTGGGCCCCACTTACCTGTGGGACTGCCTCATGCCCCGGGCCGTGCAGAGGCCCTTGCTGTCGACCGGGGGTTGCCTGACCTGTGGTCCCCTGGGTTTCCCAGGTGGTGACGATGGGGAGGGCATTCTCAGGGGCCACATCTACGCTGTGGAATTCCCTCCTGACAGAGGCCCGCTTGGCCCCAGACCTCCCCTCTTTCCGAAGACCGTGGAAGACGTGGCTGTTCCGCCAGGCCTTTGAGGAGGGAGAAGGGCAGGGGAGTAGGGGAAGGATTTTGGGTCCACTTTTTAGTAATTTTATCTTTTTATATACTTAGTTGTAATTTTAATTGTTGATTTTATTGTGATTTTAAAATGTTGTGAGCCTCCCCGAGCTGCTGTTGTGCAGGGGGGGGTGGCATAAAATGCCATGAAATAAATAAATAAATATAAATACAATATAAAAATACAAAATAGCTCCATATTAAAAAATATATCCTGAGCTGTAGCTAAAACAGTTCCCCTCCTACCCCCAAACTAACCCCTTCCCCATCCCCTCTCTCCCCCTACCAAATGCCTGACCGAAGAGCCAGGTCTTACAACTTTGCTGAAAGGCAAGAAGATCCGGGCGGAGGTGACTCTCCTCCGGGAGGACGTTCCATAGTGACAGCGCAGCCACTGAAAATGCCCTCCTGTCCGTCCAGACCCACCAATAATGCCGGACCTCCAATAGGGCGCTCGCGGACGACCGCAGGGACCGCTCCGGGGCCAGACGATCCCTCAGGTCAGGTAAGCGGGGTCCAGACAGTGCAGGGCGCTTTTGCCTGCATGACCCCCACTTTGAGAATTAAATATAATCTCGGAACTCCAAAACAGCAACCCTCTCAATAGGAGGGAACCTAAAAGAGGACTAGGGCAAACGGGGCTGTCATTCCCCTTTGTCACAAACCCACCCGTTACCAGGGCATGAAATTTTAGACCAAACTCAGAGGCAAAACATAAAATAAAAATCCAGTCGCCACTCGCCAAACTTTATCCTGATATTAAACTGTTCTTGCCCCATTACACCCCCGAACCAGTCACCAGCCTCCGTTTTCAAGGCGCCAATGGCTCCCAGGTGCCTGCAAATTTCACGCCCTGAAGAGGTTCATGAGATGGTGAGAACATGTTGGGGGCAACGGGGCTGTCCGTCATGCCTCTTGCTAACAGAACCCCTTACAGAACGTTGTGACGTCATGACGCTCTCCAGGGGAGAGGGCCTGTCGGAAAGGAGATTGGAAAGTCCCTGTGGGTTTTCCCACTGCTGTCCCGATTTCTCAGCGCCCTGGCTGAGTCAGGGAAATTGTGGCTTGCTCCAGAAACTGGGTTAAAAGCTGGAGAACTCGGGTCAAGCACAGAGATGGTAACCCCTAGCAAGACGAGCCACGCAAAGTCCAAGTCCCTGTGTGGATCAGGGACCCATCGACAGATCGTGCAATCCCACTTTGGATCCCGATCCCTAGTGTGGAAACCTCCATTTTAATGCTGGACAGCCTCCATGTTGGCTGATCATGCTCTAATGTTAATTCCCCCCCCGCCAGGGAACAGGATTCAGCCGCAGGCCCGCCCCGACACATCCCCAGCTACCTACCGAGCATGTTCACCCTGAGTGTGATCAAGCTGTCCTCCCAGTGAGCAGGCGGAGAGCTTTCCAACGAAGCCATGGGCTGGTCCGAGTTGAGGACCTTGAAGTAACTATCCAGGATGGTCCTGATCTCCACCTTGCGCTGGCTGGGGCTGCTGGCGTGGAGGATGTGGATCATTCCAATCAGGCTCTTCAAGGTCAGCTGCAGCAGCTTGGAGTTCTTGGGGTCTCTGATCCCCGGGGAACACCACCTGCGGAGCACCAGCATGAGGACCTCCACCGAGGCGGGCGTGATCACCAGCAGCGCGTTTTGCTGTAGGGAAACAAGAAGTGAATGAGCTTGGGTTTTATATTTTAAATAAGATGCTGTATACAAAGAGGGTCAAATAAGTCACGTGACAAGGGCCAGACACTGCATGGCGAGGGTACGGAGGGGGGTGGGGGCCCTCACTCTGACTATCTGCACAGAGAAATGTATCCAACAAGGAAGAGAAAAAATCTGCCACAAGTAGAGACCGGTACCAACCAGAGCACACAGATGCCTGAAATAACAGGGGGGGGGGGAAAAAGATGCAGATGTCCCAAACAGGTGAGCCAAACCTATGCTGCAGGCGAAGGCCAAAAAAACCCTCAGGCAACTGCCAATATGCCCCCAAAGGATATTCCTTCCTGACCTCCTGCTTGGACGACGACCGCTCTCCAGCCTCTGTTTAAACCTCCAGCGAGGGAGAGCCTACAGCCTGCTCCCAGGCAGCTTGGCCCATTGCCGCACAGTTCTTAACTGTTAGGACGTTTTTACTAATCTTTTACCAAAATCTCTCTTCCTGTAAGTTGAACCCATTGTTTCTAGCCCTGCCCTCGGTAGCGACGCACAATGGTTCCTTGCCACCTTCTTGGTGGCGGCTCTTTCGATATTTGAAGACTGCTATCATGCCTCCCTTTAATCTTCTCTTTGCTAGGCTAAACATACCCAGTTCCTTCAACCTTTCCTCATAAGACTTGCTTTCCAGACCCATCACATACATTTGCCAGTAACAGGACAAACTGGGCCTCAGAAACAGAGTCCATCTCGTAACGTTGGCTCCCTAGACTCTCTTCTTCTTGGAGGCGGAGCTTGAATTTAGGAAAGGAGGGAGAGATGGCAGTCCTACCTTGGCTCCAGAGATAATGGCTCCAAAGAGGTGGATGAGTCGGAGCTGAAGCATCTCTGGAAGCTGCCCACCATCCTGGAAACTCTCTGCAAGGAGGAGAGAGGGAGACAGATTTAGCCTCAGAGCAAGGGCTAGACTCTACACTGATGACAACTGCCAGGGTCCAAATCTTGGGGGTCAATGGAAACCTAGACTATATGGAAGAGTCCATTTGTATTTATTTTAAATGTATCGCCGGTGCGGTTCCTAGGACTACAAGCGGGTTACAGCACAGAAAAATATATCCAATAAAAACACCAAAGAGATAAAATAAAATCTAATTCAACGGGCTGGTTTTGACCTATAAAGCCCTAAACAGCCTGGACTCTGCATGTCTAAAGGACCACCTTCCTCCTTATGAACCCCTGTGGTGTTAAAGATCAGCCGAGCGTACCTTCCTGCAAACGTCACCTTTGGTCAGGTCCGTATGAACCAGGAAAGCAGGAAGGCATTGTCAGTGGCTGCTCCACGACTTTGGAAGTCTCTTCCCTTGGATGTTTGCCCAAGCCCTAGTCTGAGCATCTTCCAGAGGCAACCAAAGACCTATTTATTCCACCAGACATTTAACAGGGAGGGACAGATCCTGGTGAGAGGTAGGGAGGTGTTGTAAGTATTTGATGGGGTTTTATTCTGTATTTTATGTGTTTATGATGTTGTTAGCCATCCTGAGCCATGGATGGATGGATGGATGGATGGATGGGATAGAAAAACCCCACAAGGCCTCTCCTTCCCCTAGCCTATCCCCACCCATCAAATGACTGGCCAAACAGCAAGGTCTTACATTTATTTCCTTACTTATTTCAATTTTTATCCCACCCTTTCCTGAAGGCTCAGGGTGGCTAATATCATTGTAAAAAAACACATGAAATACAAAAAATAAAACCCATAAAACCACATAAAATACTTATAACCCTCTACCCTCACACCCCCATTTTCTGGAAACGTTCAGGCCTTGGTGAACTTCTGCAGAAGGGGTGGGGTGTCCAGAGCTGGAGCAGCGACCACGAACCCCCTCTGCGGGCCTTCGCTGTAGAAACGTGGCACAATGATGGAACTAGCCGAAGACTGTTCTTGGCTGATCACGACAGAACTAAGGGGGTAGAGGCGAGCTTTCAAACATGCAGGACTGAAAATACAAGGAAGCAGATTTTCAGTTAAACATTAGGATGGTAAGAGTGTTTGACAATGGAACAAATTGCCTAGAGCGGGGGGTGGGCTCTCCTCCGCTGGCGGTTTTCAAGCAGAGGCTGGACGGCCATCTGTCAGGGATGCTGTAGCTGTGGATTTCCTGCACTGAGAAGGGGGCTGGACTAGATGACCTCCGATGGCCCTTCAAACTCTATGATTCTAGGGTCCGAGCCCTAAAGAGTAAGGGAAGGACTGACTGACCCCACAGACACATGACAGAACTCATCCAAATTAAATCCTATTATGAGAATAGCCTAATGCTGCTATGTACAAATTCATTGTGCACGCACACCTTGAATACAGAGCACAGTTCTGGTCACCCCAACTCATAAAGGACACAGAACTTGAAGAGCTTGAGAATGTGCAGAGAAAGGCAGCAAAGATGATCAAAAGGCGTAAAACTTTCTGTGCAAGAGAAGGCTCAAAAGGTTAGGGCTCTTCAGCTTGGAGAAGAGGTGATTGAGGAAGAATAGACGTTTAAAAGATCATGAATGAAGGGAAACAAGTAACAGGGAGCTGTTAATTACTGCTGTCTCAAAATACCAAGGGACACCCTACAAAATTAACTTGCAGCAATTTAAAAAACAAAACAAAATGAAACACCAAACAAATCAGAAATCAGAAGTGCTTTTTCATTCAATGTACAATTGACCTGCGGAACTCACTGCCAGAGGACGGTGTAGGCCAACAGCATCACTTGGTTCAAAAAAGAACTGAATTCAGTTATTAATAGGTTCATCAATGGCTATCAATCTGAACAGCAGGAATCGGATCACTGCGTCACAGCCTGGTGCACGCTTCACTGAAGCGAGCAAAGCTGCTGCTGTTGGGAGATGGATGCTGGGTTAGACGGACCAATGGGGCGACCCAGTCTGGCATGGATCATCTTCCTTAGTCTGGTTTAAATTGGGAGAGGACACAAACTTGTGCATCTTTCCAGTTGCTCAAGAGCGAACCCCCTTCATTGGTACCCGAGCGAAGTCCTTCGCTCAGCCCGGCAAATACGAAGTTAAGCACCTGCGACTTCTCACCTTCATGAACGTCTCCTTGACACTCCCTTGTATTTCTTAAGATTGTATGCTCCTTGGTGCAGGGACCTGTCTAACTATTGACTGTACACTGCTAGGTACACTGCTGGTACTATATAAATAATCATTCTGGAATACTGTGCAAATGCCCTGAACTGCAGCTAATCCCACTGAGTTTCTCATGTAACTGTACCCAGGGAGATGGTTTCAGTTTGTTTTCCAGGGTGAGGAATGTGAAGGGGTTGCTACCAGGCTCCCAATCCCGGTTTGAACATGAACCAACCCCCCCCACCCACCCCCAAAAAAAGGTTTAAAACTGCAACACTGCAGTCAAAGAATGAGAGAGTTGGAGGTTTTTGAAAAGGATCTCAAATACTGTCTACTCCCTAGGTTCTTGGCGGGGGGTGGGGTGTATGGAAGAGGTTCTTGGGGTGGGGAGTGGGAAGGACCACAGCTGGCAGACACGTAGCTNGGGGGGGGGGGGAAGAGAGAGAAAGAACAAGAGGGAGTGAAAAGGGAAGCAATAGGTGGGCAAAAAGGGGGAGGGGAAAAGAGGGAGCAAGGGGTGTGGGAGGGGCCTCAGCTAGGACCAAGAAGTGGAAGAGAAGACAGTTCAAAAAAGCTTGAGCATCACTGATTTAGTCCAACCACCTGCTCCAAAGCAGGATATCCCCTGCCTGCAGTAGCATCTGGGACCTTGTCCAGCCAGGTTCTGAAAGCCTCCAAGGAGGGGGATCCCACAGCCTTCCAGGGCAGCTTATTCCATTGTTCAGCAGTTCTTACAGTTAGGAGGAAGTGGTTTCCTAATATTTAACCAAAACAGACATGGCCACAACTGAAGCCTGGCCCCTCTCGTTCTGCCTTCTGTGACAGCGGAGGAGACGAGCACTGACCACAATTGCTGCGGTCTCCTTTAGATACTGAAACTGCTCTCGTCTCTCTCTTCGTCCTCTTTTCTCTAGGCTAAACATATCCCATTCTTTCAGCCTTTCCTCATGCAACTGGTCTTCCAGCCCCTTTGATCATTCGAGTAGCTCTCTTCTGAACGTCCTCTGATGCGTCAACATCCTTCTCAAAGCGCGAGGATCGGAATCCAACTCCGTAGTCTCCGCCACTGCTGCCTCCCGTGTCCTGGATAGGACACGGCTGTTAATGCAGCCCCAAAATGACATTTGCCTTTTTTTGTGACCGTGTTGCTTTGGTTTTGTCAGCCTGGGCCTTTCCTACTGAAAAGCAGAGTTATGTGGTCATAACCAAAGCTCCCTAGGGAGGTTTGGCTCAGCTTGGAGAGACCCCAGGTATCTGCCTCTTCCCGTATGTTGTGTCATGGCCTCCGAGGTCAACTGGGAGCACCCTCTCGCGGGTCAAGTACCATCTGCCTGGGACGTTTTCCCAACACGATCGTACAGAGACATTCTCAGTGGCTGCCCCACAATTATGAAATTCCCTGCCCTTGGACATCTGTCTAAGCCCAAGCCTGCTTGCCTTCTGGAAAGGGATGCAAGACCTTTGTGTTTGGCCAGGCATTTTGCAGGCAGGGATACGGATGGGTGGAGAGGTTTTTATATATTGTAAGCCGCCCTAAGCCTAACTGGGAAGGGTGGGGTAAAGAGTAGAATGAACAACAAACTTGGCACAGCAAACGTTTGCCAAAAATTGGCACACCCAAAATTCAGAGTAGAATGAATGAATGAACCAACGAACAAACATTTGGTACACCAAAAATCTGAAGCCACAGTACCTTCTGGTAGCTGGTGGCCCACATCCCCTGAAGGGAGCATGCTTTCTGGACTTTCAGAAAGAGCTTTGGAGATAAAGACTGTGTGCAAATGCTGATTACACCCTTTGCAGCATTGGTCCCTCTGTCGTGCGAGTCTGAAGAGAAGGGATTTCATGTCTCCGCTACACAGAGAGGCAGCGACAACTCTCCCTTCCAGGAAACATCCATTGAGAGAAACATTTCCTACAGGAAGAGCCTTGGGAGCCTTCGTACAAGAAACTCAAGCCGATAGGTTTTCTTAGTGCTTAGGTCAAGGCCTCCCAGACAGCAAAACAGCTCCTGAGGGATGGAAACCGGGGCTGGGTTTGGGATCAGCTAGTGCCACGCTAGTAGTAGCAACAGCAACATTAAAACATGGAGCAACTCTGAATTCCTGGAAGCAGGCTGTTGCCAGTAGCACGGGCCTGCGGACGGAAATCCTGGCCACTCTCTGTAAAACAGAACACAGGAGCCACGGCTCACTCCCAAACCAGCCTGGGCCACACAGGGGTGAATGCTCCGTGCCTGCATGCAGAGAAGCCACAGGGATCCTGATTCTCTGTGAAATAAGGCCCTGCATGCATGAGACGCTTCCCTCTGGGAACTAGCCTATTGCCTACAGCTGTTGAACCAAGGTTAATTGGAGGACAGGACAGGGCCCAGGAGGAGCTGGGGGTAACAAGCCTCCAGAGTGACTTACCCAGAGGAGCTGGTGTATGTGCCACATGCCAAATGGTAATCCGTTCCCTCGGGGTGATTGAAAGAGCATCCCCTAGGGCCATGTGGCTCCCTTGATGCGCTCACAATGCATCTCCCCAAACTCCACACAGCAGCAGCCGGAGACAGGCAACCCCAGGTGCAAAGTGGAGGGAAGTTGGCATGAATACTCCACATGGATACTTGTGGGGTTAGGTATAGAGAACGGACAGGATAGATTCTTTGTGCAAATAGGGCCAAAGAAAGGACAACACGAGCCTTTTACAATTTCTTAGGTAGAGCAGGAGCAGGACACCCAAGAAGAAAAGCTACTTCCTCCCGCCCGGCTCATGGAGAGATGCACCATTTTGTTCCAACAAGGCGCTTTCCCCTGCTGATGCGCTGTTGCATCAGAAAAATCCTATTATTAATTATTATTATTATTATAAACATTTATATAGTGCCAGCCATGTGACCTGGTGCTGGACAGAACATAGAAATAGATGCGGTCCCTGCCGGTGGCTTACAATCTAAAAGACAAGGAGGGGGAGACAGGGAGAGGGGACAGTGGGAGAGACAGGGGAGAAGACAGACAAACATTCAGGCGGATGCGAAGTCTCAGGTGCACGTGCTTGGCTTGGTTACAATCAGGTTGGTTGCAGCA
>QEPC01000895.1:989497-1030330 GCA_003113815.1 Sphenodon punctatus
AGTTAAAACCAGTACGATGTTGCTTTCACACTGCTGTTAAGTGCGGATTTATTGAAAACGGACAGCAAAAAGGTAGGTTTGAGTAGCTTTTCAACACGCATTGCTTTAGTGCGATATTGACCGCATTTAATCAAATTTATGTGTTCAGACATGCATGAAACATTCGTTTTTTTAAAAAAAATCGCAAAAATCAGAACGTCTGAATCCCCCCTAGGATTGTCAGTATTTGAATATGAATCATTCACACCCTGCCACCCCCCCAAAAAGAGTTTTTCATCCATCCTAGAAATGCAAGAGACTGCAAGGGCCCCCAAGTCCAGCCCCCTGAGTGGTTCAGGATGTGGGCTTAACCCATCCAAGACCTAGGCTTGTCTAGGTTCTTCTCAAGAGCCTCCAATGCTAGAAAATGCATAACTCCTCGAGGTATCTGAGATACAGCGGCTGCCCATCAGCCTCCAAATCCTACGTCAGCCCAAACAGTCCATAAACGTAGGGTTCGAGAGTTAATACAGTGTCCATCTCACAGTCCCAGTGCGAGGCCTTACAACAGCCTTAGGTCAGTTCAGCACCGCCGCCAGTTCCTAGGCTCCAGCCAGGTTCCCTTGAGCTCTCTCGGTTTCAGCAGCTCGCAGACGGCTGACCCTCAGGTCACAGCATACTGGTTTTATAGTCCCAGTAGGAGGGGAGTCATAGAACCGGAAGGAAACTTAAAGGTCTTCCAGTCCAGCCCTACACCAATGCAGAATTCCCTCTAGCCAACCTCCCTGCACAGAAAAACCTATCCAACAAGAAACAGAGGCTATTAAAAAAATCTGCCCCAAGCAGAGACAGGGAGGACCACCCTATTTCCTGAAATCGTAGTGAACCATTTTAAAAGAGAGAAGGATCCAGGGGTCTCAGACAAGTGAGCCACACCCACACTGCAGAGGAAGGCAAAAAAAAAAACCCCACCACCACCCAACCCTCACTCGACTGCCAATCTGCCTCGAGGATGACTGAGAAGCTATTTTTTGCTGGCACTCTAGAGTTTGAATGGAAGTTCTCTCCTAACCAGAGTCCTGCAAAAAAAAAAAAAAAAAAAAAAAAAAAAAAAAGAACAGAACACAAACTGCAATTTCTAACCGAAACTTGTCAAGAAAAAAGCAGGCGGTGTGGGGAAGGGGGGGAGATAGAGAGATGACAACAGCGATGAATCTCCATCTCAGCCACCCCCACTAAAGCACAGGGAAGAAAACGAATTTGGAATGGCGACAGCAAGTCCATGGGAAATGAATGAATCAGAATACAGAGGCCACTCAGCGAGAAGGCTGCAGCCTTTTTGATCAGATTCAGATCTGCCCACCATCCTCCATAACCCCGTGGCTAGACTTCGGCAATGTGCTCTACACGGGGCTGCCTTTGATAACCGTTCAGAAGCTGCAGCCGGTCCAGAACGCAGCCGCTCACCTTCCGTCAGGGGTGGGTCACCGGGAGCACATTAAACCTGTGCTTCAGAGTCTGTGCTGGCTGCCAATCGCTTTGGGGGCATATTCAAGGTGCAGGTTTTGAGCTATGAAGCCCCGAATGGTCTGGGCCCCAAATATCTAGAAGACCGCCTCATACCTCATGTCCCATTGCGACCTCCGAGGTCAGCCAGGAACATCCTCCTGCGGGTACCATCTGCGCAACAAGGGCACTCTCATGGCTGCCCCACAATTATGGAACTCCCTGTCCTTGGAGATTTGTGTAAACCCAAGCCTGCTCATCATCCTGAGGTGATTTAAGACCTCTGTGGCGTAACGGAGCCCACTGGGGTTCGCCCCAGCCTCCCGGCACCCCGTTACCCACTTGTTAACTGGTCTCTTACCCGCTGCCACCACCCCAGAGCTATTTATTTATTCAGATTCCTGCCTCATCCCTCTGGGGAGAATGAGACCTCTTCTGCTTCTATAAAACAGTTCCCAGTTTCTGCCGCCCGAGCGTACAGAGGCGTGTTTGCTAACTCACACACACACACACACACACACACACACACACACACACACACACACACACACACACAGAGAGAGATCTTTTAGATCAAAAAGAAAGAATACTTTACTGATCATGTAAACCCAGCATCACAGGCTACAACCATGTGAGGTAATTTGAATCCCTGAGCAAAAGCAATTGATCAGACACAGTTTAGGCACAATGGCCTTTTTAGAAGCATCTGGCCTAAACTGGTCCCTCAGATCTAACATTCAATTACTCACAGCTTCAGGTGCTCCTTTGCCTTGCAGCAAAGGGGTTCAGTCCTTAGGTTCAGTTTAGTCCAACAGGCCAGGAGCCATTCCTTTAGCTCCTCAGCACAAAGTCAGTGTCCAGAGCAAACAGAAGACAAGATGGAAGAGAGCTTGAGGGGTGTGGCTTTTATTTTTAAAAGCCCCCTACCCCTCAATTGTGATTGGTCCTTGGGAGGTTACCTGGCTGTACCTTCCCCTGGGATTGCGAAATCCTGCCATGCGGCCGGTTGCGAAATCAGGCCTAGTAGCCCCTGGAAGCCAGGGTGTCAGTGAAGGTCAGCTGGAAAGGGCAGGGTGGCTCCTGGCAGCTTCTGCCACAACCTCCTTGTTTGCCCAGGCATTTGGCAGGCAGGGATAGGGCTGGATGGTAGGCAATCAATTTTATTTGGGCAGGCTCACTGCCATAGCCCGAACACAAACACACAATGCATAAACATTATAAAATAAAAGAGCAGCATACTAACAGCAGTCCATACAGGCTACATTTTGGTCGATCGAAGAAAATTAAAGTCAGATCAACATAATGAATCAGACGAGGTAAACTCCAGGAAGTGTTTCCGCCTGACAAAAGCAAGGGTAAAAAACCTAGCAACAGCACAAATTTTCTCTTGATTTCGATCACCCAGGAGCTTGTCTCTCATACAGTCATCCGTCCAGCTCAAGTCAGACCCCAGAAAAGGCTGCAAAATTTCAGTGTGCAAATTATTGTATAAATGGCACCTAAATAGCACATGGCTAGTTGATTCGACCTCCTGTTGGTCATAGGGACACAACCTTTGGGCTATAGGTATTTTCTTGAAAACGGCCCTCTAGAAGCTTCGTTGGAAGAGCATTTAACCTGGCTGCCATTATTAACCACTTTCCTCTTGGGGGTATATCAGCTGAAAGATACCAAGCCAAAGTATCTGCTTCAGGAGCCAAGCTGGAATAATAGATCAAATGGTTTGATATTAAGCCCACTCTTTCGGTCCATATCCTGCCATCGCACCCTAACCTCAGCCAAAGCTTGAAGGGGACCCCTGCATAGAAGGTAGGTCTTAGATAGGCCTAGAGAGATCAGGTGGGACTCAACGACTTGCAGCCATTTACACTCAAATGGGTCCTCCAAGAGAAAAGGAAAAAGACCCTTAGGGTCCGGCCCATATATTTTGAGCCATGCTCTATGGGCCACAGCCGAAGCTCTAAATGTCCATCTCCATTGTCCTATCTCTATACGTATAGCCGCTCCTGGGGTACCCCCAGGTGCTCTGAGCAAGGTCCTCAAGAATTTCCCTTGAACTCTATCCACATTAGGTGTAGTGAAAGGAGCATAGGGCTGGAAGTTGTGGGAGCAGAATGGAGATGAAGTGCACTCATACGGGCTCCTCCTGATGCCACCTCAGCTCACAGCTGTCCTCTAACAATCCAGGACCTGGGCAGCAGAAACGAAGCCAGAGCAATGCTTCTCAAGGCACGCAACTCTTTCCACCAGCTCGGGAGAGACTAATCCTGCAGCGGAGGCTCATTTTAAAGAGGAACATTAAAAAGGAAAGAATCCAGGAATGCTGAGAAAGTGGCAACGACATTGTATTCCAGCCTGGGAGGAGCTGCTTGCACAGAGCCGGAAACCAGCCCAACAGAAACGCAATGGGGAAGGTGAAGGGGTGGAAGAGGAACTTGGCATTTACCTTGGAAGAAGGTGCAGAACTCTGGAGGCAAAGCAGCTGGGGCAAACTTATATTTGCTCTTCTCTTTCATGCTGACGATTTCCCTAGGAACACGGAAAGAGATGAGAGGGGGTGAAGGTTGACTAACCTGGGGGAAGAGAGCCGCAACGGTTTACTCAGCCCGCCCATCACTGCTTGCGGGCACAGTGTGTACGATACGCTTGGTTTCCTCTAGCCAGCGGCAGCCACCCCATGGCGCAATCTGCCAAGCAGCAGCCTCCGCCATAGTTCTCCATAGCCCCACTGTCAATCCACCGGGTCAGGAAGGGAGGTATCTGGGGGTACTCCCAGCCTCCCCTGAAGGCAAGGTCAGGTACCACATGGGTTGTGTTATTAGGACTCCGTGTCTCACACACAGTGTTTGATGTGGCCCCTTAGGCTGCTCCCACAAGAGGATTCTCTGCTCCCCCATCCCATGGTGGGGAGGAAAAAAAAAAAAAAAATCTGATCTTTTCAACCATGGCCTTCAGCTGGATTTTCCCCAAGTCATTCTGGGTGTCACCACAGGAAATACATCACCCCTTACTTTCAGCTCTAGATGTTGCCAATAAAATTTGGAGATTCATTTCCATAAACAAAGAGTCATTTATTTTGGGGGGGTATTCGTCACCGTCGCCAAAATCCAGAACTTTGATTATTCAGTTACTTCATTCGCTTAATAATTCAGAACATTTTGTGAGTTGTCCCCTGCGTTACGTCACCACAGCCCGACCAATCTGGTTCAACTTCACATTAAAAACTTCAAAACCATCTCCCAAAGTACCGCCAAAGCCATGAAGTACAAAATACCGCTCAGGGCCTTGCTCCTCCCCCTTCTTCCTGCCTTTATTTTCCACCTGCAAACGTCACGTCTCATCTTCCACGGCCCACCCTGGGATTTCTTCCTTCCCTTTGTGAAATTGTTCCTTTGCAAGTTTTCCCATCCACCCCAGCACTGGCGAGTTTAACCTTGATCCCTACACCTTGGCTGGCCACTGACAATCCATCAGGTCCCCTCCACTAACTTCCCGTGCGGTCCTCACTCACCCACTCAGCTGTCTCCTCCAGGTTTGGTAGGGGTCAAAAAGGCATTCATAAAGGTGCAGTGCATAGAGGATTACATTCTCTAGCTGGCTCCTGTACGGCACAGACTGCTCATGGCAGTTCGTAAGCTACAAGGAAACAAGAAAACTGGTTAATCTGCAGTTTGGTTTGGTTTTTTAGTTGTTTTAAACAAAGAAACCAAAACCTCTCTGCCAGCAATGAGTCCTCATTAAGATTCATTCATGCGGTTAAAGTGCTTTGAAGATGTAAAGTGCTATTGAAGTGATGGGTTATTATACATGCTAATTTCATTCATTTGATCGCAAGCCCTTTAAGAGGAATGTGGAGGGGAAATTTATCTGAGTCTCCTTCAAGCATCTTTCGAAAAGGTCACCTTCACCAGTTACACGATACTAGCTCCCCCCCCAAAGAGATCAGGGTCCTCCTTTTGCCGGCACGCCACGCAGGGCTTAATTTGTAAGAATAAATCAAATGAATTGCTGTTGCCCAAATCCTGCCCCAGAACTCACACCTCCACCCCAGAACTCATCAGAGCAGGAAACTGAACCCTAGTCTCCAGCTAGCACCCCAACCACTAGACCACCTCGTCTCTCTACAGCTGAATATAAAATGGGAGTTCTTGTGATTTCATCTAGACGACGACCAGCACAGGACGTAAGGCAGGAAACTCATTAATCCAAAAGGGGTTTTCTGGCTTTCTTTGCCAACCCCCAAAAGGCCAATATCGGCCTTTTCCTGGTCTTTCACATTTCGGGGTCCACACTCCTATTGGGAACATTGTCTAGGGTTCCATGCTCCCCTCCCCTGAAATTTAATCACCAGGGATGAGCCCTAGCAAGTCCCCCTACGCTACACAGGATGCCCTGACACCATGGGAATGGGCCCTTGTTGCGGTAAGTGCTGCAACTGCTGCATACGCTGACCACGTTCACACAAACAGCTCCATTGGTTAAAGTTGTTGTGCACCTCAGTGTTGTTCACATGTCAAGCAATGGTATCCAGAAGCAGGAATCCAAGTCTGCGCTCCAGAATAATCAGGAGCAGATAAATCCAGTTCATTTTCTAAACTGAAGTACCTTGCAATATGAACCCTTTCGGGGTTTGGTTGGTTAACCCTGTTCACAAATTGTTCCCAGGCGGAAGACAGTATAAAATCTCCCTCTCTGCTACTGGCCCTTTTAGGGAGGTAGCACCAGCAGCATGGCAAATTAATTAGATACGGTGCTACCCGAGGGTCAGGTGCTACCGTGAGTCATGGACAGCGAACAGCCCCGGATGCCTCCCACCTCAGCTTGGGCATGGCTGAGCCAGCCCAAAATAAAACCCTGAGCTGAGAGCTCTGTAGGAGAGAGTGGTTTGAGGAGACAGGAGCTTGGGCTCTGTCTCCACACAAACCCTGCTTGGAGGGAGCTGTCTGAGCTGGAGGGTTACTTTGGCAGGCTGCAAGAAGGATTTGCACCAGGCCCACAGAGACCGCGAGTACTGGGAGTTACTAGAAAGATCGAGAGGCGTTTATCTGGTCTGAGGAGGAACAGTGCCCAACTAGGGACACTGCATGTAAACAACAGACTTGAGCAGAGATTACCCTACAAAAAATGTGACATCTTGGGTCGCATCCTGCCAACACTTACCCCAGGCAGCCTTGACCCCGTTTTCATTCTCCCCTGCTGAAAACTCTGGTTTATTGGGTATAAATAAATGGACAGCAGCTCCGGATTTGCCCACGGACACCCCCCCGTTGCCCCGGGGTTTATCTGTCTGTCTGAAAAGCGTCAGCCAGATATTCATCATGGAGCAGGCTGTGGCTTCTCAAAGATCCAGGGGCACATCCCTCTTAGGAAGCCAGCCAAACCCACGGCAATGGGCGCAAACAGAGCTCCCGCTTGTCTGAACAGGCCCCGCAAGCCCAACAGCCAGCGCAGCTCCCAGAGTGAGCGCAGCCGTCTCAGCGCCACGCCCCTGCCCGTAAAGGAACGTGCGTGAAATCGAAACACGCATTGGCCCCACGCGGGAACCCCGCAGGGAGAACAGAGACCAGCACCTACGGACTCCCCGAGGGGACAGAAAAGCAGTAGTGCCCAACCTGAACTGCCGGCTCTCTGGGCCTTTCACCTGGGCAGTTCCATTCTCCTTTCCCTGGTGCTTATGGCCACGTAATGAAGTCTGCCTTCTGCTCCCAGACATCAGCATTATGTGGACGTCATGGGGTCCCCAGGGCTGGCCAGGTTCTGACGTTTGCCACTCCAGGGGTGCACCCAGGGCCGTGCACAGTAAGGGGTAAATGGTGTCTGCCGCATCCCATTACCAGAGATGGGCTCCTGGGCAGGGCTGGAGGTAAAGAGAAATGCAGGTGAGGTTCGGGCTGGGCTGTTGGCCCGTGTGTTCTTGGGGCAGGGATGTGTGCTGCCCACAGGCACAGTTCACCTGCATGCCGGGCTGTCTGTGTGAAGGCAGCCAAACCCATGGCGGTACGCAGCTCCTGCATGGAGCACCCACGTGGCTGCTCCCCGTCGCTCTCTGTCTGTCTCAAAACACCCAGTCATTCTCAATTCCGAGCTGGCCTTAGGATTTGCACGGCCCAGGGCAAAAATAAAATGCAGGGCCCTCATGGCTCCTCCCTCCATAGCCCCACCCCTTTTAACCACTGTTAGCCAGTTGTAGACGTACAAAAACAAGAAGGAGTGCCACAAGTTTCCAGGGCTGCAGGAGCTGCGTTGGGTGTGTGTGTTGGAACCAGCTCAGTGGAGGGAACCAATTGTTGACACTGGACCTTCTTTTGCACACAGGTATTTCTCCAGGGGTGGCCTCGGAGGGTGCCAGCTCAAAGGGCAA
The DNA here is from genome assembly GCA_003113815.1 of Sphenodon punctatus. Classification (NCBI taxonomy): domain Eukaryota; kingdom Metazoa; phylum Chordata; class Lepidosauria; order Sphenodontia; family Sphenodontidae; genus Sphenodon; species Sphenodon punctatus. The sequence continues at coordinate 997,344 of QEPC01000895.1, forward strand.
CGCACAAAGGGCGTTGGCCATTTGTGCGGCCGTTCGTGGGACAGACATGGCAGTGGGGCCCAGGCCCCTTGTTTGACGATCACTTGGACTCCCCTGATGCTGAGCTGTTTACCGGTTGTGACTGAGGAGCCTGGGTTGCTCACCCTGCTCTCCCAGCGAGGAAGAACCTGCAGGCGCCTGGAGTGGGAGTGCCCAGCTTCTGATCCCACTTCTGCTGTGGAGGAGATCCTTAGTGGGACCAGGAGAGACTGAGGAGGGGGGGGAGGGGGGCGGATTTTGTTGTGGGGTAGGTACTCCCTGCACATTTGCAGGTTCTGGGGGTAAAGGGAGGAGGTGGGAGTGGGAGTATCCTGGAGAAGGGTTACAAGGAGGGACTGGGTGGGGGGGGGAGGCTTCCCCTTGGGGTGTGTGGGGGAATGCCCTCAGGGGGCGGGGTGGACAACGTATCCCCCAGTGAGAGGGGGAATGTGGGGTGTGTGTGTGTTTCACAATATAAGTCATGACAGGCTGGGGGAAGATATGGTCCGTGGGGGAGATCAGTTCTATCATGGGGGGTGGCGCAGGTGCTTGGTTCCTGTCCTGCTCTTGGATCCCCCAGTAGGAGGTGTGGTGATCAAGACAGAGAGGGCCCCCAGTCCTGTTCTGGTGCTGTCGAACACGAGGTCGGTGGTAAATAAATCATCTATGGTTCAGGAGTTGATCGAGGACCAGGCGGCCGACCTCGTGTGTCTAACGGAGACCTGGCTGGACACTGAGACAAGGCTGACCTTGTTCCGGCTGGGTACTCTGTGCAGCACCAACCACAGCTAGAGGGACGGACGGGCAGTGTAGCTGTTATTTTTAAGGAACAGTGGTCCGTACAGTGGTATCCGGTGCAGAATCCACCTGGGATAGAGTGCCTCCATATGGTGTTTGATTTGGCTGGAGGCAGTTTGGGAATGCTGCTGGTACACCGTACACCTACCTGTCCAGCTGCTTCCCTACATGGCCTAGCTGAGCTGGTGGCAGAGGTGGTCTTGAGATCCCCAAGGACTTTGGTTCTGGGGGACTTCAGCATCCGCGCTGACACTGGTCTTGCTGGAGCAGAGAATGAGTTCATGGCCACCATGGACTTGTCTCAATTGATAGATGGCCTGACACAGGATGGTGGTCACACTCTGGATTTGGTTTTCTGCACCGGCCTAGTGATAGGGGGTCCGTTAGTGGGGTGTGTGCTGAAAGTGCCCTTGTCATGGTCAGATCATTATCTCCTTCGGACCCAGCTCCTGGCGCACGTTTGTCCTCGGAAAGGTGTGGAACCGGTTAAGCTGGTTTGCCCTCGGAGACTTATGGAACTGGAGTGGTTCTGGAATGCTCTGGGGGAAATGACCTCGTTAGGGCTATCGGAGGCCACTGACCGGGCGGCTCACAGGCGTCCGCTTCCCAAACATCCGTGCCACAGGTCCCCGTGGTTCACGGAGGTCCGGAGGCAGTTGAAAGGTATGGGGAGGCAGTTAGAGCGGCGATGGCATCATACTCCTGCTGAAGCTGAACGATTACGGCCTAGAGCCAGTTTGAAAGCCTATGTAGTGGCTGCGCACGTGGCAAAGAAGTTCTTTGCTGTCGTCATAGCATCCGCAAAATCTCACCTGGCGGAGCTCTTCCGGGTGGTGAAAGGGTTGGTCAGTCCAGCCTCCCTCCACCTGGAAGTGGAGGTTTTCCGGGCCCGCTGCAATAGGTTTACTGATTTTTTTGTGGACAAAAAACGCTCGCATTCACCATGACTTCACCGCCACAGTTGATACAGTTGGGGAACCAGAGGCTATGAATGCCATGGCTTGTCCTGTTTTGTGGGATCAATTTCAGTTGGTGACCCCTGCCGATGCAGGGGATGTCCTGGGGGCTGTTAGGGCCACAACATGTGAATTCAATCCTTGTCCATCCTGGCTGATTAAGGCCACCAGGGAGACGTTAGGGTTGGTGCTGGCACGGGTGGTCAACACCTCCCTTGAGGAGGGCAGGGTCCCAGGATCTCTTAAGGAGGCTGTGGTGCAGCCCTGGCTCAAAAAACCATTCCTTGACGTTGACGCCCTTGCCAATTATCAGCCTGTCTCTAACCTTCCCTTTTCAGGGAAGGTTATTGAGTGGGTGGTGGTCCAGCAGCTGTGGGATCATCTGGACCGGGTCGGTTTCCTGCACCCCTCACAGTTTGGCTTTCGTTCGGGCTATGGCACAGAGACGGTTTGTGGCCTTGGTCGACCACTTGCGCTGTGCTTTAGACCAGGGGCAGTCGACCCTTCTGGTCTTGTTAGATCTGTCAGCTGCTTTCGATACCTTTGATCATGAGCTGTTGGTGACTTGGCTGTGGGATCGTGCCAGGGTTGGCAGGACTGTTCTTGAATGGTTCTGCTCGGTCCTGGCCAGTAGGACTCACCGTGTGGTCTTGGGTGACTGTACATCTGCTCCCCAGGATCTCACGTGTGGGGTCCCGCAGTATCATCAGCATATTGTGGGGTCCCGCAGTATCATCAGTTCTATTCTGTCCTCACTCCTGTTCAACGTGCATATGCAGCCTTTGGGTGAGGTCGTGAGAGGGTTTGGCGTGTGTTGTCATCAATATGCCGATGACACTCAGCTCTACCTCTTGTTTTCAGCAGACTCCGGCCCCACAGTCTCGTTGCTTACCCGATGTCTGACAGCTGTAGGGGTCTGGATGAGGGCAAGCCGCCTGAAGTTAAATCCCAACAAGACAGAGGTGACGCCGGTGGGGAGAGCCAAGGGAGTGGAGGCCCACACTGTTGATGGGGTGCGCCCTGTCCTGGTACCTCAAGTTTGTAGTCTGGGGGTGCTCCTCGATTTGCAGCTCCGCCTAGATGTCCAGGTGGCAGCTGTGGCAATGAGTGCATTTGCCAAATTACATCTGGTGCAACGGTTACGGCCTTATGTCTCAGACTGTGACCTTGCCACCATTATCCATGCCTTCATCACCTCAAGGCTTGATGACTGTAATGCACTCTACGTGGGGCTACCCAAGGTGACAGTCCAGAGGCTGCAACTGGTGCAGAATGCGGCGGCCCGTCTCCTGACGGGAACGGGCCGCCAAGAGCCCCTAACACTGGTGCTCTGTTCTCTGCACTGGTTGCCGGTTGCCTACCGGGCCCGATTCAAGGTGTTGACCTTTAAAGCCCTACACGGCCTGGGCCCCACCTACCTGCAGGACCGCCTCACTCCCCGGGTTCTGGAACAACTGTTGCAGGCCGCCGGGGGCGCCCTTTTGGAAGCCCCCCATGTTCGGCAGGGGGCCACATTAGAGAGGACGTTCTCGGTTACCGCACTCCCTCCCGGCGGAGGCACGTTTGGCTCATGGCCTTCCCTCCTTCAGGCGTCGGTGTAAGATCTGGCTGTTCCGCCAGGCGTTTGGTGAGAGAGACTGGTAGGGAGAGGGATGGAATACGGTTGGGGGATTGATGGATTTACTGTTTTAAGTTGTATGTATTTTTTTTTTTTAATGCTTTTATATATTGTACGCTGCCCTGAGCAGCCTTTGGCAGGATAACAAATCTTTTATTAATAATAATAAAAAATGTTTTCACACACACACACACACACACACAAGCTCTCTCTCAAACACACCCACCCCTCTGGCAGAGGGAATTCAGGGGTCTGTGATTTACTGAAATTGTATGGGGATGAGGGACAGGGACTCACAGAAAGCAGCCGCTCTAGGGGTTGAGATTCAAGGATGGGGAAAGGGCCCCATAGAAATCAATAGCCCATCCTGGGGCTTCAGGAGCACTGGACCCAACTACCAGGACTGGCCACCCTGCAGGGTCTGGCCCATGGTCCCTACTGACCCTGCTCTCACTTCTCCCTGGCATCCTGGAATTATTATTTGTATAGCACCAGCAGTGTGCTTGGTGCTGTACAATCAATATTACACACAGGTCCCTACCCCCATGCTTTGCATGGAAGGCATGAAGGGACAGATGTCATCCCATGCACTTTGACGGCATGGCCACTGGGGTCAGATGGCAGCAGTATTAAATTGGATACAGTATTAAACGATACTGGAGTGAATTCCTGAAATCTGAACAACCTCTTCGACTTTGGTAAACTGGTTTAGTTTTGTACATGCAAACGTGGCCCTAGAACAAGGGTCTCGTACTTACGACCAGCAGAACTTCCAAACAAGTCCCAGAGGATGCTGGGAGAGACAGCGAGGACAAAGTTGGATTGGTGAAAAACAGCAGCGGCTTTGATACAGGCTAGAACCGGCGAGATCCTTTACCCTGGTGGCCATCAGCAGCCGAGAAGCAGCCTGGTTCTCAGCAGTTAAGATGCCCATATGTGCGATGACCAGGCCTTAGTAAGTGCTGATGGGCAACCCTCCCTCTCCTTTCGAAGGATTGCATGCACCTAATGAACTGCACGGAGGTCTGAATCATCACTGGGGATAGACAACATCATCTCACTGAGATGAGGAAGTTCACCTCTCTCTAAACTCGTACAGAAATCCCTGCGTTGAGTAAACTCTGAGCATGCTCGGGCCACAATCCACAAGCCCCTTACGCCACCAGAGTAAGGCTACAGGCTTCAATGGGATTACTCTGCGGTAAATGGCTTGTGGATTGAGGCCTTGGGATTTCTCCCTGCAGCCAGGGCAATAGAAATGTTGCTATTTTTCCCCCCAAGTGGAAGCTAAAAGATTTTGAAGCACAAGGGCAGCCAAGGGCACAGCTCTAATGCAACTCGGAACCAAGGCTCTGGTGCAGCTGTGTGCCCCTGCCAGTGGCGGAGGGGCGGGTGCATTCCATCTTCCACACCAAGGCACATTACAACCGAGCCGCTATGCCCCTAAAAGTAGCAGCTTTGGAGAAGGGCACGTATGCCCAGCTGCCACACACCAGCAGCCTCTGTAGGAAGATAGGACTTGCCATTGGTCCAAATCCAATGGATTTATAGTCATGGCCATTGGGAGGGCTTCTGCCTGGACCACGTCTGAAAAAGATGGGGAAGAAATGGGCTGCACTGGAAAGGGTCTAGTCAGCCCCTCCATCTCACTCCCACATCCCAAGCCTTACGGCCATGTCAGAAAGGGATGGGGTGGAGGGCCTGTCCCCCTCCTCAAGTAAATTCATCCTTCCTCTAACCCGCTGTGACAAAGTCACTGTAAGTCCTTGCAGGTCCATGTGGCTGGGGTAAGTGCCTGCAAGGGTGCATCCTTAAGGGAGTGAACCAGGCTCCAAAAAGCCATCTAGTCCTTTAAGGGACCAAATCGCTAAGAAGCCAATTAAGGGCAGTTTATAAACCAGCAGAGCCTCAGCGATAAAAGGGAGTTGGAAAGCTCAAAGAGGAGACCACCAGGGAGAGGCAGCGAGCCACTGAGCCAGAGGGCTCTGCCTCAGAGGAGGCTTGCCAGCAGGAGAGGGATGAGGAGCCAAGCCAGTAGTCCACGGGACTATCCCTCAGAACTGGCTGGCAAGAGGAAAGGCTAGTGGTCTCGGTATAAAAGGGGAACTGGCTGGCAGGGAATGTGCCAGGTCAGGGGGCCTAGGAAAACCCTTGGCGGCAATGGTGAAGCACTGCGTGACTTGTACTGGATCTATGGACTGGACAATGGGATCAAGGAATTGCACTGTACGAACAGCCTATTTGGTGGGGAGGGGGGAAATGCTGTGGGGATTGATCTGGGGTAGAGATCCTGAAGCAACCTAGGTCAGGTGTTACCCTTGTTACATGCAGCCACTGTTGAAGACGGGCTACTGAAACCTGATGCTTCAGAGGAAAAGGCAGAATAGGGGTCAGTCGTCCCTACGGGCTTGTTTACACAAGCATTTATTTGGGGTAACAGCTTTCTCCTTCACTCCACCCATCCCCTGTGCTGAAATGATCACATGGGTTAACGTGAAGATGATTGGGGGGGCGGGGGGAGAAGGAGGGAATTACTTCTCCAAACAAGGGAGACTCCTACTCCAGAAGTCATGCTTGTGTGGACTGTACAGGGGAATTTCCCTTGTTTACGCAGTCCCCTACTGTCCATGCAAACCTCAGAAATTCCTTTTCCCTGCATGTCCTTTTTACAGCATTGCTGCCTTAGCAACTTTGATGCACTGGCTGAAGGGAAATTTGCATACACAGGTACGGGGAATAGAAAGCAGGGAACTCACCTTGGCCGTACAGGCAGACAGCAAGCTAATCACTTCTCGAATGAAAACCGGGGTCCGGTCAGCTTGGACTTTTTCCAGATTCCTGCAGGGGAAGAGAGAGATCATGCAGACTTGAGGGGTGAGATCTGGAGTTCTAACAACCGCTTTAAGACAGAGGTTCTCAAACTGCAGGTTGTGACACGCACACCCCAAGTGGGGTCCCGATCCTGATTGATATTACACAGATTGTGCATGCCTCGGTTACTGGTGGGGGGGCGGGGGTGATCACAAGATTACATTTAAGTCTCAACAGAATCTCTCAGGCAAAGAGCTTGGGAAGCACTATTTTAAATGAAAGGATGGAAATCTGTTTGAAGGGGAGATAGCTAAATGCCAAACCCTAAAACCAAGGATCCTTACGTTTACCACCCCCATTGCTGCCAATGGGGAAAACACAATGAACATCGGTCCCTGCCTATAGCAGAGTGAGGAAGCCCCAATCCATGGGGCAAACTCAGTCCTTGGCTGTTTGTTTTTTAAATCTGATCCCCTTCCAATGCCTGGATCCAGGCCACCAATCCAGTCCCTACTGTCAAGCACTGAAAAAAATAAGGCCAGGGAGCAAAGAGGAGCTTCTTGCACAGGAACACGGGAACTCCCAAGGCTACGCGTCCCATATGGAAACCCCTAGGACTCTGGTAGGAAGCAGGACTCCGTATGATCAATGCAACAGCTGCTTGGCTTAGTCTGCAAGGCTCAACCTCCCACTTGCCCTGCTCCCACCAAACATCTGCAGATTTTTTAACCCCTGTCCAAGCTGTTTCTCACTACTGTTTCGACTCCCCATTCCTGATCCCCCAAAACAGCTTTGATCTCCTGACCCCCCGACTCTGCTCTGCAGTTCCTAGACACTGACCCAGGCCCTGTCACTGGGTCTCCGATATCATCCTTCTACACCACCCCTGCACTGCAGTATTGAACGAGCTACGGACCGGCTTTCCATTAAGTCTTACTCAGAGTGTCCTACTCAAAGCAAAGGGCCCTCCCCCACCCACAACCCATCTTCAAGATTAAAAATCCAACACTAAAGGAGGAGTTTAGTTTAGCTTATTTCAAATCTTGTTCTGGCTAAGAGCCATGACAAGTAATGATTTATACATACAGAAGACAAATTAAAATTTCCAAAATAAAATTTCAATACTTACATCCCATTAACAACCAAACCATTAACCAAATAAAAAAACCATAAACATATCATCTTAACAATAAAGGTAAAGAAGGAGGAAAGAAAGGTGACCCCTATATTTGACCCACCCATCTACTCAGCCAGTCAGTGGGCAAGACAGGCAAAGAGCTCATCTTGACCACTGGTGCTTTCAGAACACGGCACAGAAGCCAAGATTCCCAACATCATCATTCATTATTATTATTATTTATATAGCGCAAGCAGTATACCCAGTGCTGCACAATCAGTAGACAGACACAGGCCCCTGCCCCAAGGGGCTTACACTCAGAGACAAGGGAGGGGAGACACGGGTGAAAGGAACATCGGGAGAGACAGGGAGACACTCATGAACTCGAGAAGTCGCAGGTGCACATGCTTTACTTAGTTACAATTCAATTTCTAGAAAAAGCTAATCGGTTCTGAGATGGGCCATTTAGAGAGAGCCTAAGCTACACCTGCAATGAGAATTGAGGGAGGCATGGAAGGCCAGGGCCCTCCTTCCTTGCATGTGGATTGTAAAGCCTTGCTGGTCTCAAACCTGCATCCAGGAAGAGCAGGTGCAAGTTCACTGTTACTACAAGAGACCCGTCTGTACCAACTGATCGGCAGCAATCACCAATCTCCTAGCAACCAGACTCTCAGTTCTTGATTTGTCAATGCAGCTCGCTCTCCCCCCATCCCGTATATAAGAGAGACACAGGAAGCTGAAAGTGTCCAAGCAAGTTTGCAACCCGGGCCATCCCCACCTCAGGTTCCTTATTCTTGTGACAGCCATCGCTAGACGATCTCCATGCTCTCACCGTGACCTTGATTTTGACCCCTGGGCTTAGCACACACCGCTGCTCTCCTTGCTCTGACCTGCCCAGACTCTCTGGCTTCAAGCAGCACCCTCAATCGGCTCACAGCACCCATTCAGACTCTGTCCTTCTGGCTGAGTGTCGGATCTCCCTCTCTCCCCCCAACGGACGGGCTTTAAAAGGAATGGCCTCCTTGCACAAGGGAGAGGCTGAGAACAGGTGATCTTGGCTGCAAAGTCCCCTCCATGAACTCCATTCTCCTGCCCATAAACAGGCCCCAAATTCTGGCACAGAGTCCAATTGCTTCAAGCTCGCCCTACTCCAGAGTGAAACAACAGGCCGTTCCATGCAGAGGAGCTGGGACGGGAGGAGGATGCTGAGAAGAGAAGGCAGGTGGATGGGTTCTCCTTACGATTTGGCTTCAAAGGGATGCTGAACAGCCCAGTTAATAAGGGCACTGGCTGCCAAGCCTCCCAAATCACGGAGTTTAATTCGAGCCCCTGGCTTGACTGCTGGAACATGAATACGAGGCAATTATCAGCTCTTCCTTATCTCTGGCTTGCAGACCACAGACACCACGCAAGGCAGGAAGGGGGAAGGAGACAAGGCTTCCCAAAGCACCAGGCCAAGAATAACCCAAATTAACAGGCCTCACAGGCACCCGCAGCCTTAACCCTTTCACAGGAACATGCAGGGAGATGAAGAGGCAGGGACCACGCTACAATACCCTGCCTTTTGTGACGCCACCTTATTTACAGAGCAGCGATAACGAGACAAGGTGCCAGACCGCTGCAGCAGACGGACGTGGAGGGAGTCCAGAGGGAAGCAATTACGCACGACAGGAATGGTCTTAATGCCTTTCAGAGCAGGATCCATCCATCCAGCTGGGCTGTAACTATTTGTAGAGGCGTCGGGTCAGTGGTGGGCTGAAGAAGGATGGACCAATGGTTAGAGCACTAGCTTGGGACTCTGGAGAGATGGGTTTGATTACTGGCTATGCCGCTGCGCCCCAACAGCAAGCCAGGTGCAGTGGGGGGGGGGGTGCGCGTGTGCAACAGGCACATCGTTTCTTTTCATTTTTGTTTACAAATATCCTTGGGGGGGGTTTTGGGGGGGGGCTGTAAACAAAAACATTCCTTTTCCTTTTTTTTCCGTTTAATTTTATTTAAAAAAAATTAAAACCACCACCACGCACGTGCGAAACGGCTGCTGGACCGTTCTGCAATGCACAGCACTTTCCCAAAACGGTGCCAGCAGCACTGGCGCCATTTTGGAAAAGGGGGCGCATGCGTGGAACGGTCCACTGGCCAATTTGCACATGGGCAGTGATTTTTTAAAATTATTATTTTAAAAATGTAAAACACTTTAGAAATCTCTATGCAGGCACAGAACGGCCCCCAGCGGCCATTTGCGCAGGAACGGGTTTTTTTTAAAATTTGATTGTTTTATTTTTGTAATGCAAACGGACGTTTTCTTCGTTTCCGTTCTTTTTTGTTACCTTTGTCTATCGTTGTCGTGCTTTAATTACTAAAACAAACAGGACTTTGTTTTAGTAATTAAAATAAAAACAAGCTGCACCCCCCACCCCCTAAAATACAGCTGGTTCACACAACACGTGTTTCGGATGGTTAGGGGCGCACACGCCCATTCCGGGTGTGGTGCGAAATCTCGTTCTTGGCCACTGTCATTCAAGAAGCTGCAGTTGCAGCTGGTTCGTTTAGCTACAAAGACAGGGGAGGAAACCTGAATAAGATGGTATAAAAAACAGGGCTGGGGGAACGTTTTCCCTCACGGGGACCACTTCAAAAATTAGTACAAGCTCCAAGGGCTGCGTAGAAGCTGAATGAAATCTGGGGTGCGCTCAAGAAAAGGCGGGTCCAGATCATGGACCGGTCTCCTCTCCTTGGGTGCACGCCCTCCTCTTGGCTCCCTTCACCTCAGCTCAGTTTTTCAGTGCTTTGGTATAGGAACAGGATTCCAGGGGCTGAAAAGGAGCCCCATAAAAACTAGCCAGGGGCTCCATTTGGCCCTGGGCCTGAGGTTCCCCCTCGCCCCCCTGGTATAAAGAGAGACACCCATGAGCAAGCTATATGGGCGAGGAGCTAGGGAAAGCCTGTCAGAAAAGGTAAGTTTTTAGAAAGGATTGGAAGGAGGGAGAAGAGTGCATGTGTTCAGGAAGGAAGTTCCCCAGATCAAAGGGTGGTGTGGGAGAAGGAGCAAAGATGGACCAGGAAGGCAAGAGGCTGCGGGGTGGGGGAGGAACACAGTGGGAAACAAGGCCATGAAAAGCCTTGAAGAAAAGGGCAAGATGTCTGCGCCGCACGCAAAAGGGGGATCTGGCCAAGCAGACAGTACGCTGGGAGAGGGGACAGAAACCTATTTCACTGCAAACTGTCTCCAATTGCCCAGTCCCAATGACTCTCCTGCAAGAGAGCTCCTCATGTGTGATATTACTCAACTTCATCTAAGCCACCCTAAAAACACAAAGACCAGCCGGACAGGAGGGGAGCAGCACAGCAGAAAAGCAAGAGGCCTTGGATTGGCTGGTCCCGCATCCTCTCTGCTCCACTTCCTCTTTTCACTGACAAGTAAACAGATTGCCTCCCTCCCGCCGCAGCACCTGCTTGCTTCACCAGCAAGTGTGCGAGACAGAGCTTCACTCTCAGGGCAAAAGACATGAAGAGGGGGGTGGGATCTTGAATAGCTGCAGCTCTCGGAAAGAGGTATCTACAAGGGAGCGTGGAGAGGCTGTGTGTCTATGGCACAAGACTTCTCGGTTCCATCCCCAACTCTGACGCAGACTTCGCGCCAAATCACTCGACTCATCTGAGCCTCAGTCTCCCCTGCATGTAAAACGGGGAGTAGACAATGTCGTCCACCTCACCCGTCGCTTTGATCACGTGCAGCTCCTCCTCCCCTCTCCCCACCGGTTCCCTCTACCTGAACGCACTCACCATAAGCTTCTTGTCTTTACATACAAGGCGATTCATGGCCTTGCCCCCCACCTTTCTCTTGACACTCATCTCCCACTATGCTCCCATCCGAAAGCTCCACTCCTCTTCCACCACTCTCACCTGCTCGCAACTCCCCTGCTCCTCTAAGGCCACTTTTACACGTTACAAAAATGGGTTTTTCTAAGTGCTCGAGATAATATTGGGTGTTATAAATGCTGGAGTTTTGTAATGTGTGAATGCATTATGCAGCGAGATCTCGAAGCCTTGTAAGGCTGCAAGATCTCACTGCATAAAAAGGGGAAAGTGTGTTCACACATTACAAATACTTGGTATTATCTCGAGCACTTAGAAAAACCCATTTTTGTCATGTGTAAAAGCGGTCTAAGCATATTTACCCATTCTCCCTTGCTGTCCCCCCACCCCACCCCTGGAACTCCCTTCCCGAACACATTTGCTCTTCTTCCTTCCTCCTGAAAACCCACCTCTTCCATCAGGCCTTCCCTACTTCATTAGCCCCCTTCCTGATTTTCCCAACATCACCTTCCCCTCTGTAACTAAGCTAAGCATGTGTACCTGCAACCTCACACCTTCATGAATTTATCCTCATCTCACCTAGACTGTAAGCCCCCTGGGGCAGGGACCCTGTCTGCTCTCAACAATTGTAAAGCGCCAGGTACATTGCTTGAGCCATATAACTACTACTACTATTAATAATTAATAATAGAGACAGTTGGATGCCATCATGGCGGTACAGGCCATAGAGGTGCCTCAGGCCCAGTGGCCAAATACAGGCCAAACCTAGTTTTTGTGTGGCCCCTTTTCCAGTTCTTGGATCTGGCTTTTGGATCAATTTCCTATGCCCACCCCACCCAAGCACTAAAAGCCTGAGCTCAGGGGATGGGAACAGAGAGGAGGACAGAGAGGAGAGGGGATAGAGTCACCACAAGTCCATGATCTAGACCCTCCTCTTCCTGATGTTGGGGGTGAGAGTGCTCACTCACTGAGTGCACCCCATAAGCACCCTCACCCCCAGCATCCAAGCAGGGGGGAGTTGGACTAGTTGGCCATCAAGGTCCCTTCCAACTCTAAGATTCTATGATTCCACGTACTAATTTTCAAAGCCGCCCTTGAGAGGGAAAAGGTTTTCCACCCCTGCCATAAAAAAGGCACCAATAAGATCACCCGGACGCAAATAATCGACTTGGAGAATTAAAAAACGGGAAGGAAGAGGCAGCAGGTAATACTATGAAACATGGGGGAACAGCAACATTTAATGTCAGTTAAGTGCAAAGTGATGCACATGGGGCAGGGGAAGAGTCCTAATTATTTATTTATTTATTTATTTTGTAGATTTTTATACCGCCCCATCCTGCACAGCAGCTCGGGTCCTAAATAAACACAGAGCTGGGTCCTAAATTAGATTTTCAGGGAAAACATTTTTTTGAGTCATCGCAGACAGTTTGTTGAAAACATCAGCTCAACGTGCAGCAGTGGCCAAAAGGCAAAACCGTGGTGGGAATTATTGGGAAACAGAACATAAAAAGGCGAACAGGGGTAGTGGATAAGGTGCTGGACTTGGACCTGGGAATCTAGGTTCGAATCCTGCCTTAACCACGAACTCACTGGGTGGCCTTGGGTAAGTCGCAATCTCTCAGCTGCCGTTCCCTATCTGTAAACATGGGAATGTGTCTGTCTGTCTCATTGTTCCCCTCCTCCTTGTCCAGCTTAGACTGTAAGCCCACTGGGCAGGGGCCCGTCTCTGAAAAACTGTAACTCTCAAGTGCTGTGTATGCTGAGTAACACTATAGAAATGAGGCTCAGTAGTAGTAACAGGCTAATGCTAGTATGCAAATCCAGGGTGTACCTGCACTGTGAACGGTGTGTGCACTTGTGGTCACCCCATCTCCAAAAACGATGCAGAAGCAGAGGTGACTGATAACTGTCAGTAGGGGGAGGCACAGGAGTGGGGGGCTGGGCTGGGCAGGGGTTCTAAAATCAGGGGGGGGGGCACATGCCCTGTGTGCACACACACACACCCAAGTCTCCTATGCGTAGAAGAATGGGAAAGGGTTCAAGAAGACGTTCAAAGGCATGGAATGGCTTCCACGTCTCAACAGACTGCAGAAGACACACAACTGAAGAGGGAAACAGAAGTTTCCGAAATCATGAGTGGTGCCACAGCAAGGAAATAGGGAGTATTTGTTTACTCCCTCTCAAAACAACACAACTAGGGGACAGCCACCTATGAAGTTAAATGACAGCAGGCTCAAAACAAGTCAAAGGAAAACTATTTCTCTTCACTCAGTGTACAATTAACCTGCGGAACGCCTTGCCAGAAAACGTTGTGAAGACCAAGAGAATATCTGGGTTCAAAAAAATGGGTTCGGTATGTCCAGGGCCAGCCTTCCCCCAGGGCGATTGCCCCAGGGCCAGGCTCTTTTCTCTACTCCCAGGGGCCCACAGTGGCCCCTATTTCCAGCAGGGCAGGGGATTCAAACACAACCCATTCTAGGGTTTCAGGGACAGCGCCCCCTGAGGTGGGGGGGTGGGGGGGTCTTACATTTTACCTTCACCCTGATCATTCTAAAGCCAGCCCTGGTTAAGTCCTTAGAGGAGGGGTATCGCTATTCGTCAAGCTGGTTAGGGGAAGAGACCCGAGCGAGAGGATAATAGCAAATGGATCACCACTGTAAACGGTTGGTGCACTTTCCTCAAGCTGCTGCCACTGTCAGGAACAGGATGCTGGGCTAGATGGACCACTGGTCTAACCCACTACAAAGCTTCGGCTCTTATGTCACGGGGGAGAATTCGTAGCTTGGGAGACTTTCCCTGAACGCTCCAGGAGGAGCCTTTGTGTAAGGAGTTTGAGGGTCATGCTGCCGCCTGTCCAGACCGGCTTCCTGCGATTGCAGTGTAGCTGAAGTCAGAATGAATCCCACAGCCGCTCAGCACTGCAGCTTCCACCCACCATTTTGGTGTTGCTGGAACAGACAACTCCCGAGCGCGAGTAAATCCTGTCGGTTGGGCACATCTCCACTGGCGTGCAAGCAGTGCTCTCCCCCGAGGAACGCAGAAGTGAGGTGTGAACCTGTCTGCTGTGGGGGAACTGCTGAGAAATAACATGCCTGAGAAGAAAATCAACTGCTAATGGGAATTTGGGCAGGATTAAAAAAATAAATTTAAAAAAAATAATCACTGCCCGAGAGGCCTGTTCGGGGAACAACAGGATTTCTGCATCCTAGGGTGAAAACAAACAAGACGATAGCTTGCATTAGCATCCACCAGATGGGTGTTTGCCTGATGTTCCCCTGCAAACCCCCCAATGCAGCCCCCACTCAGGACATCCAAGAACACTGCAGGCCCAACCTGCAGGCCAGTGTGTGCCCACACATCTGCCTCTCATTTAATAGGCTTGCCCACAGCCACACCCGTCTCCAGGTCCGCCAGCACCATGGAGTCACACACAGCATGGCTGCTAGAGAGCCATCAGCTGTGAAGCAGCTGCAAGAGGAGACAGCAGGGGCAAGAGAAGGTCCTTCCTACATGCCCGCTCTCTCCTCTTGCAGCCGCTTCGCAGCTGATCGCTCTCTCGCAGCTGCCCAACCACACACTCCTCTTGCAGCCGCTTCACAGCTGATCGCTCTCTCGCAGCCGCCCAAGCACACTCCTCTTGCAGCCGCTTCACAGCTGATCGCTCTCGCAGCCGCCAAGCCACACACTCCTCTTGCAGCCACTTCACAGCTGATCGCTCTCTCGCAGCCACCCAAGCACACACTCCTCTTGCAGCCGCTTCACAGCTGATCGCTCTCTCGCAGCCGCCCAAGCACACTCCTCTTGCAGCCGCTTCACAGCTGATCGCTCTCGCAGCCGCCAAGCCACACACTCCTCTTGCAGCCACTTCACAGCTGATCGCTCTCTCGCAGCCACCCAAGCACACACTCCTCTTGCAGCCGCTTCACAGCCGATCGCTCTCTCGCAGCTGCCCAAGCACACTCCTCTTGCAGCCGCTTCACAGCTGATCGCTCTCGCAGCTGCCCAAGCACACACTCCTCTTGCAGCCGCTTCACAGCTGATCGCTCTCTCGCAGCCGCCCAAGCACACACTCCTCTTGCAGCCGCTTCGCAGCTGATTGCTCTCGCAGCCGCCCAAGCACACACTCCTCTTGCAGCCGCTTCACAGCCGATCACTCTCTCGCAGCTGCCCAAGCACACACTCCTCTTGCAGCCGCTTCACAGCCGATCACTCTCTCGCAGCTACCCAAGCACACACTCCTCTTGCAGCCGCTTCACAGCTGATTGCTCTCTCGCAGCCGCCCGAGCGCACACACTCCTCTTGCAGCCGCTTCGCAGCTGATCGCACTCTCGCAGTCGCCCAAGCACACACTCCTCTTGCAGCCACTTTGCAGCTGATTGCTCTCTCGCAGCCGCCCGAGCGCACACACTCCTCTTGCAGCCGCTTCGCAGCTGATCGCACTCTCGCAGTCGCCCAAGCACACACTCCTCTTGCAGCCACTTTGCAGCTGATTGCTCTCTCGCAGCCGCCCGAGCGCACACACTCCTCTTGCAGCCGCTTCGCAGCTGATCGCTCTCGCAGCCGCCCAAGCACACACTCCTCTTGCAGCCGCTTCACAGCTGATCGCTCTTTCGCAGCCGCCCTAGCACACAATCAGCTGTGAAGCAGCTGCAAGAGAGCAGGGGTGCAGGAAGGACCTTCTCCTCTTGCAGCAGTAGTTGGGCAGCTGCAAGCAGAAAGCACAATGGAAAGAGGGAAGTCACGGCCAGAGAAAGCATTCTCTGGCTGTGACACCCCCCCTCCACCACACCCACCTTTCCATCAGAGTCAGTTTTGGGGAGAAGGAAAGCATCACCTGTGGCAGCTACCGTCAGCACACGATATGCGCACAGGGGGCTGCCCGTTTATTAGCGCTACATGCTAAAACATGTGAGTGGGGGTTGAGTTGGGGCTGCACGAACCAAACACAGACTGCAGCGGGCTAGTTGTCTCATTCATAAACACCCCCTAGATCCATGAGAAACCTCATTCACCCCTTTTCAAAAGGTTCGCTAGGTTGTGGGGGCATGCACCTAGAGGGAAAATAATAATCAAAGAGAATTTTGAGTTCACTGAATGCACCCTATTTGAACTCAAACGTGCAAAGTGAATTCAGAAGCCAGATTCAAAATTGCTTTGGGTTTTTTAAAAATCTACACAGATTTTTACTTCTTTTATTTTGTCAATTCTGTTGGGTAGTTTCCAAAGCTGTGCAAGCCAGGTTTGGGCCAGCTGTATGACATAATGCAAAGCGAGGGGAACTGGGGCAAGGGGAAGAACCATGAATGAAGAACTAAAAGCAAGGGCATGATTATAGGGAGGCATGGGAGAGAGAAAGAATGAATGCTTCCCATCCCCTCCAAATTCTGAGACCCAGACAAAGAGCTTCCAGCAGTTCAAAGGTTCAGGTAGAGTTTGCTCAGTGGGAGGAATGTTGTCTCAAAATAACAGTTCTTCAGCAGGAATTGAAATCGAGTCACCTTCTTTCTGGATTGATCAGCTGTTTCCCTTCCTTCGCCCCCCCCCCCCGTCTCTCAAATTGTACGCCCTAGGGCAGGGACCGTGTCTATTCATTTACTTTGTAAAGCACCAGGTACATTGCTGGCGCTATATAAATGCCTGCTAATAATAATAATAAATTTAAATTGCTGCAGGAAAGGGTTTTGGGTGAGGGCAACTGTCTCAGTGGGGAGGGCCACTGGCTAGTCCCCCCCCCAAGAAAATTTACCTTTTTAATTACAGGGTTTTGAGACTTAAAGGACATCTATTCCGTACCAATCATCTCCCCATCCTGCAGCAAAACCTTCTTATGTAAATGATCATGCAAAGCAATGGTGAGAGTTATAACCTGCCTTATCCTCGATTGCCCGGTGGTGCAGGATTTCTGAGCAGAGGTCTCCTCTTGACTGGCCACTTCAGTGTAAATTTAGAGTCCGCTTGCTATTAATTTGATCCGTCACCCCAAATGGAACAGACAAGGAAAACACAAACTGTGGGATAATAAACCCTTTCATAATGAATTTCCCTTACGGTTTCAAGCATCTTAAGAGCTCAGTTTTCAAATGATTTCAGTGTTGGGGGGCGGTGGGGTTCTTCTGGATCAGGGATAGATCCCGCATCCACCCAACCCCCCAAAACATTTAGCCCCAAGTTCCAACACTTGAGCTTAGAAACCAAAGTACCAAACAACTAATGAAATATCGAAAGCAACGACACTTTGAATAACAAAAGTGACCCAAGTTGCAAATAATGAGCTGGTGTATCCCCACATTTCAAATCGCACAACTAATTACAAAAATGTGTATTCATTTCAAAAAACAAATCGATTTCCATCAGTGAAGCTGCAGTGGCTCTATGTGCAACCCACACTCTCCAGTGGGGGTCCCAACAGGTTTGGAGTGGCGATGTTTTCGGCACCTCAAAGATGCAAAGGAACAAGGAGGCTGGTGTTAGCTTGGATGTTAATAAACGCCCTTCTCAAGATACCTGTCCCTAGCTGTTGATTGTAAAGCACCAAGTACATTGCTAGTGCTATATAACCACCACCAGCACCAGGTCAGTTGTACCCCGAGCCTTAATGGGAAGGGCAGGGAAAACATGCAGAAATAAACCAACCAACAAGCATCTTTTCCCTCAATTCCTCTTTATCCCCAACCGCTGTTTGCTTCCCCACCCCAAGTCTCAACCCCGTGCGTCCGTCCTTCACCAGCCCACCATCCAACAGGGCCGGCAGTGGCCTTGCAACAGGCAGGACCTGGGGTCGTCACTGGGGGATGAACAACGGTCCCCACAGAAAACACTTGGCGGCCCTGCTCCTGAGAGGGCCCCAGACACACACCCCCGCCAACCTCCTGAGGGGGTCCTGTTGACAATACTGAGCGTTTCCGAAGCAGTGGGGATCCACCAACCCCCTCTGGAGCTGCCCAGTAGCGAGGAGGGGCCTTCCTGGGCCCCCGTCAAACGCATTGGCAGAGGGGACCTTCCTGCGAGGCCGCAACAGCGGACAATATGAAAACCACAGAATCCCAAGTCATAATGCTAGTGAGTTTGGAGTTGGCCTAGCTTATCAAAACACAGTCATAAATACTTCACCAATGGCCGTGAGGCAGGGGCTGTACTGGAGTTGCTCACCTCAGGGGTAGGACCCAGGGGCGTTATTACAGACTCCATCGCAACTTTGCCTTATACACTCTGTCCTGCCTCAAACACTTCAAATGCCGAGCTCAGGCCAGAGACGTGTGCTCATTAAGTGACTGGCTTCCCAGCCAAGCCTTCGTAACAGTTAAGAACAAAACGTCCTCACCACGGAAATTAGAACACAGAAACCGCCATCGCATGCGCCGAGAAACGAGAAGGGAAGGCCGAGACCAAGGGCCTCGTAACCACAAGGCATGAGCTTGTGTCGGGGGTTACCTCAGAGCTGGTTTCAGAGCGAGAGAAGCCCAAACAGGGCTGCACCCTCCAAATCCAGATTCGGAGGTAAATTTGGGATCTCGGCCTTAAAGCCCTTGAACGCAGCAGCTCCAAAAATATAAGTAACAGCCACATTTACCTCTGCTATCTCGTCTCCCACGGGCAGAGTGCAACAAAAACTAGCCTGAAAGCAAAGCCTGATGGGAGCAGAAGTGGTTACGCTGAAGAAAAAGGATAGTCAAAAGATCGAGGGCCAGCCTCACACCTGAGAGACCTGGCTTGAATTCTCTATAGGGCTACTACTTCTCTCTTGGGGGGAGCACATCAGCAGAGGGTGGGGGCAAAAGGGCCACTATGCTCCTTTCTGGCATAACCCTGTCATTTGCAAAGTCCTTACGGCCCATTCTTTGTTACGGTGTTGTTGCCAAAAGCCCAAGCTTTTCTAGATTAGTTACAGGTACCCCAGCTTACCAGCGGTGGAGGGGGGGGGAAATAAATAAAAAAATCAGGACTTCCCCCAGGGTCAAAACCCATTATCTCTGGGCAAAATTCTAGGCCATGTTCCAATGAAAAGAGTAGTAAGTTTTATTGCGAGGCACTTGGCCATAGCAATGAAAAGAGAGAAACCTAACTTACTACTTAGATTTCATTAAACCAAAATAAGGACTCCACTTGGGGTTCAGACAAACACTGTAAACCGCACTACTACCGCAATTTCCCCCCCCAAAAGAGTTGTAATGATCACTAAACCAGCTGCTACTTTCATGCTGATGTGTGTTCCCATGAACAGTTACTTTGAAACACAAACTGAAGGGAAGTACGTACCCCTGGTTTTTCCCAGGAGTACCTACTTCTCTCCCTACTCCTGAACACCACTGGTTTAGTGCTCTGTTCGTGTGAACGCTTCAGGAGTAGAACCAGAATAAGGCCGAACAACACTGAATGAACTGTTCATCGCAGCGTGGCCCTATCTCCCAACTCGGATTCTCTGCATGACTTCAGGCTCTCTGGGATCAGTACCTCACGATACGCAAGGACCCACGTTCACTGTGTCTTCCCCACTGGTGGCAATGAGAAAAAAGTAGTGAATACAAGTCCTTAGCTTATTAGGGGGCTGGGGGGGTGTAACAGCCCTGGCCTGCCTCAACACTGCTGAGGAGAGGATAAATACTACATTAAACAAGCCTTCCCAGCTCAGCCTGGCTAAATCGCACCTAAGTAGGATGACCAGACACTGGCTAAAGAAAATGGCTACCCGGGCATTTGAATGTTCCCATCACTTCAGGCCAAACGGGTACCTCAATGGAAGGCCAACTCTCTGCCTCCAGGGAAGCCGTTGGGATCTCCTAAGGCCGAAGTGCCTGGTTTCTTTGGGGCAGAGGAGAGGAGGACCAGCGGGGAAGGGATATTTATCAGCTTAAAAGATGGGTGTGTGGCAAGTGATGGCGAATTGGTTTCCATGGAAACAGATAGGGTTGGGCGGGGCAGGATGGCAACAGTGCAGCCAAAGCAGGCTGCCCTGGATACATAAACGTGAGGGGGAAGGAGAAGGGTGTGTGTGTTTCTGTCCTGTAGCCCCTCCCCTTATGGAGCATGATGTCAGGATATTCTATGGGGAGGGCGGGGGGACACATCGGAAAAGGAAATTGGCCTATGGTAGACATAGCGCTTTACAGTTATTAATGGAGACAGGTCACTGCCCAACGGGCTTACAATCCAAGATGGACAAGGGTGACGGGAACACAGGGAGAGACAGACACACACATTCCCATTTTACAGATGAGGCAACTGAGGCTGAGAGGCTAAGGCCACCCAGTGAGTTCATGGCGAGGGCAGGATTCAAATCCTGGCTTTCCCAGGGCCGAGTCCAGCACCTTTTCCACCTCCGTAAAGAAAAAAACACAGAGACAGGATGTGGCATAAGCTTCTGCTCCTTAGGAAAATCGGGCTGAGATGGTTGTGGCCTCTCTAGCCCAGAACAGGGCCTTGGTAGAGTTAGGAGGAAGGGGAGCCGAGCTTGTCAACGTACCTGCAGATGATGATGAAGAACTTGATGAGGAGGAGAGCCTGACTGAGGCCTGCCTCAGCCGCTTCCTGGCGGGCAATCTGGGAAACACAGCGAGTCAGCTGCTGGGTCAGCACCTGCAGAACGTCGCGTGGGAGCAGCGGGATCTCTGAGACGGAGTCCTCTGGCCTAGCAACAGGGAAAGAAACACATAAGGCTTCAGCCAGGGGTCAGTCCATCCCTGCCACCTTCTCTCCTCCTCCCATGTAAGACAAGAGTCATCGGGGTCTAGGCAACACACGCTAGAGGCAAAAGTGTGTCATGGAGGCAGGAGATACATGCACATGGCAAGGGGGAGTTATGGGGCAGGGGAAGTCAAAGGGGGGAAGCCTGTGGGGGCAGGTGAGAGACGGCACAAGAATCAGGTGCAGGTCACACACACACACACGTATTTCCAACCTCAAGTGTTAAATTTACTTTTGAACTCTCTGACCCTAAAGTTAATAGGTGACTTTTAAAAAAAATCTGTGCTTATAAATCTGTGCTTCTCTTTATGATTCTTGTTATTAAACATCTAGAGCAGGAAACCGAAGGCTTGCGGGCCAAATTCAGCCAGCAGATAGTTTTTAATTTCGCCCCGTTCCAGTTTGTAGATCTGGCCCCTTAATTAAGTTCCTACCCCCAAGCACTGCAAGACCGAGGACAGGAGAAGGGAGCAGAGATGAGGGCATGCACAAAGAGATAAGGGACAGATCCATGGCCTGCACCCTCCTCTTCCCGAGTGGAGCACACCCCTTAAACATGCCCCCGTATCCAACATCTATGTGGCCCTCGGTGCTTGTACTAATTTTCAAAGTGGCCCCAGGGACGGAAAAGGCTCCCACCACCTCTGCTGATACAGAGCTTTCAGCGCAATATATAGCTCTCAACAATCCTTATCTAGTTCCCCACTTGCAACATCCCTGTGAGGTAGGTTATCGTGATTCCCATTTTACAGATAGGAAACCGAGGCGGAGAGAGAACATTGCTACAGCCACCCAATGACCTGATGGTCAGAACAGGAACTTGATTCTCCTTCAGGAGAGGGAAACATTTACACCCTTCTGAACTCTTCAACCACTAAGGGACAGATCTCTTTGATTTTTTCAGAATCCATGTTGGTTTCCCTGCTCTGCCAGGACTCGCCTGCATCTGCCTCTTGCTCTCCCGTTCTTTCCCACAAGTGGAAGTTTGCAGGATTGTGGACTGTGCATGCATCCTGTGCTGCTTGTTACGTGTGGTGTCATGCAACAGGAAGTCCCAATACCAGAGGAGTGCGGCTTGCAGCCAGGAGGAAGGGAACCACCAGAGGAACCGGCTCCTGAGCTGACCAGCTTGAGGATCAGGAGGAGATAAGTCTCCAGTGCCATTTCTTAGTTTCTGTCTTGCTACCACACGTGAGGGAAGGAGACTCCAAGCTGATCAGTGTTTCCAATACAGCTGCCAAGACTCATGGAGAAAACAATTGAGAAGCAATCGGCTCCTCATAACAGCAGGGACCCTTGGCCAATAATAGGGCTGAAACTGAGCAGCTTATTACTCATGAATAATTTAACCATCTCAGAAAATGGGATCGATTTCCTGACCATTTCCCGGATAGCAACACGAATTTCTCGATTCTACCGCAAGAGACCATTCTGATTTAAACTTCCCGCTTACCATGTACCATGCTTACTGCATTGCCAAGGGTACCATTTTACTTCTGGACTCAATGTTTCCACCATTTCTGCGCAAACAGCCCACCCCTTAGCCTCCCCCCAGTGCCTCCACTCAGAAGTATTACTGTACGCGGTTCCCTTTGTTTTGACCAAACTGCAACTGGTTTGGCAGATGTAGAAGGAATCGGCACACCAATGAGTAAAAAGGAAGTACAAGGGGGAAACGAAGTGCAGAGAAGATAGAAGAAATGTGGTATTGAGTTGGTATTACCTCTCGGGATTTGAAGTTGATGGCAGACCAGTAAAGAGAATCTTGGTAAGCAACTTATTGGTAAATTGAGAAATGAAATTTTGGTCGAGACATTGTCGAGTACCGAGAGGCTACGGTGTTGGGAACTGGGATCTGAACAGGAACTCCCGTTTTTGTAAAACCTTGTTTCAGCCTTAGTAATAATTTATAAGCCTAAATGTTCGGAATAAAAGCTATGTGGGAGACTAGAAAAGAGCTTCATGATCAGAGAATCTAACCCTAGGAGCCTGGCTTCAACTCCAGACAAGTCGCCAAACCCTGGCCTTGTGCCATAACTGTCAGCTTCCTGATTAGCTGCCTGTCGGTACAGAAGCTGGCAGAAAAGTCTTCTAGTTTTTGTGCCCCATGTCTGGTTCCCGACTCTGCCTTGCACCTTACCTTCCTGTTCCCTATCTGCTTTGTTCTTGCCCCCAGTGGGACTCCCCATCTTGACCTCTGGCTCTGGTTCTTGAGTTGGTCTCTGGATGACCCTTTGGGCTTTTGTTGCTTGGATCAAGATTCGCTGTTCTCGCCCCCAATCCTAATGCTGTACCTCAGCCCAGTACGCCTGGATGCCCCTGTGCAGAGTAACGTACTCACTGTGCAACAAAGACTTTTCCCCAAGAGCTTAGAATGATCAAACTGGGAAGGACTTTGAGGGCCAACTCCCTGTTCTGACTCAGGAGGACTACGGCTACACCATCCCCCAACAGACACTGTTGGAAAACCTCCGTTGATGGAGATCCTACAACCTCCCAATGCAACTTATTCCATTGCTGAACAGCTCTGTTAGGAAGTTCTTCCCGATATTTAACTAGAATTAGAGGAGAGAGTCATAAATGTTTACTAGTTGGGACTTAAACCTCTGGCTACTGGTAGTTGGGAGTGGTCAGCAGGAGATGCATCACACCTCCATGACCTGTACTTGTCCGTCTCTCAAGCTATTGTAGCTGGCCACTGTCGGAGACAGGATGCTTGGCTCAATGGACCACGGGTTTGACTCAGCATGGCACTCCTTAAGTTCTTATTTACCTTCCTGTCATTTATTTTCAATTTTATATTGTTATTTATATTTTGTTTTTAATGATGCGGTTTTATATTTTTATGTCTTTATGATGTTGCACGCCACCCCAAACTGCAGCAGCAGGAGGGGGCGGCCCAGAAATTGAAGCGAACAAACAAATTTGAGCCCGTTATTTCTAGACCTACTCTCTGTAGCCAGGCAGAACAGTTCCTTGCTATGTTCTTGGTGGCAGCTCTTCAG
Organism: Sphenodon punctatus; assembly: GCA_003113815.1. Classification (NCBI taxonomy): domain Eukaryota; kingdom Metazoa; phylum Chordata; class Lepidosauria; order Sphenodontia; family Sphenodontidae; genus Sphenodon; species Sphenodon punctatus. Next base: position 1,021,164 of record QEPC01000895.1, read on the forward strand.
GTATTTGGAGACTGCTATCATGTGCCCTTAGTCTTCTCTTTGCTAGGCTAAGCACCTTCAGTTTCTTCAACCTTTCTCCTTAAGACTTGCTTTCCAGACCCATCATCTTGGTCACCCTTCTCTGAACCCGCTCCAATTTGTCAATCTCCTTCTTAAAACAAGGTGCCCAAGACTGGACACAGTACTCCTGGTGAGATCTCACCTGTGCGGAATAGAGTGGAATTATTATTTCCCCAGACTTAGAGACAATGCTTTCATTAATGCAGCTTAAAACTGCATTCGTCTTTTTTTGCAGCCACATGCCATTGCCGACTCAGTTTGTGACCACCATCCTAGCTCCTTGTTGCATGCATTGCTGCCAAGCCCGTTCACCACAACACTGAGAAAGCACTAAGGGGAGGTTGCCCAGAATACAGCTCCCTTGGCTGTCACAACCGTAGCCTGGAGGAGACTTTCCCGAGCAGGGGGATTACCACTACTTGATGTAGGAACCCGGCAACTTGCCACTCATAGCTCGCTCAGAACTCAACACGTATTCCAAAAATAGGCACGCTTTGTAGCCTACAGGATGAGCGCACATCACAGCTCTGGACAATGAAAGGGATTTTCTTTGCATTGGAGCCGAGATATTTAAATGATCTGGCAAACGTATCATCATCGCCAGGAGCCTGAGTAAAAGATTAAACTAACACTGATGTTGGCAACAGAACTCCATCAACGATGCAACTTCCCCTATCTAAAGCAGACACTGTGCCACAATAGGGCCACAGACTAGGGTGAACATAAGAACATGAGTAGTGCCACACGGGGTCAGACCAATGGTCCATCAAGTCCAGCATCTATGTCCGACAACGGCCAATTTCTGTCACTTGGAAGAAGTACCCAACAGGTGACAATGGTGTGATCCATTCCCTGTTGTTCACTCCCAGCTCCCAACAGAAAGAGGTTACATTCCCCAAAACCTACTTGGCTAATGGATCTATCCTCCAGAAGCCTGTCCAACCCTTTTTAAAACCCAGCTATATTACTGGCCTTGACCACATCCTCTGGCAACAAATTCCACAACTTAATTGTGTGTTGAGTGGAAAAAATACTTTATTATTGGTTTTAAATCTGCATCTCGTTAGTTTCAGGAGGTGTCCCCTAGTTCTAATACAATTTGAGAGAGTAAATAACCATTTCCGATTTACTCGCTGAGTAGAGGGGGCATGTTCCTTCACCAAGCCTGAGACAGAATAAGTAACCTTCAATTTTACCCCCTCTCCACCAACTCTTAAATTCTGGCCCGGTGGCCAGTTTAAAAGGAGACCACTGCCTGTGCTATTCTGCTAGCTGCTGCCGCTGCAATTTCCTAGCAACTGAGGAATTTTCCAGGCATCCTTTTCCTCAAGCGCTGAGCAAATTCAAGATGGCAGCCGCAAATAACAAAATGGTGCTCTCCCTTGTGGCAACATGGGCTGGTCCGGGGCAGAGCTGTCTCCCTCCATCCCTCCACGGGTCAATCAAGCTAGAGGGAACACTGATCTGACCCAGCATAGCAGTTCCCATGTTCTGAGAACAAGCCTACTCTCTAGCAATGGAGGGTTTATCTTGAGGCAACTCCTGCTAACATAAAGGGAACATAAGGGAAATATGGTCCCTACTGGGGGAAGGTTATAGCTGTGAGACGGGACAGATGCTTGTTACCTGTCCCACTCACTCCCTGCTTAGCAGCCGGCTCAGGATCAGGAGGCCCCTAACTGTGTTCTGATGCTGTTAGATGCGAGGTCGGTAGCTAATAAGGCAACAACGGCCAGGAATTGATTCTGGCCCACGCAACCGACCTCGTATGTATCATGGAAACCTGGCTTGACACTGCGTCGGGGCCTATCTTGACTGACCTTGTTCCGACCGGGTATTCCGTGCAGCATCCGCCACGGTTGGAGGGCTGGGGCGGTGTAGCCATGATTTTTAGGGAGTCTTGGGCTGTTCGGAGGTATCCGGTGCAATCCATATTGGGTATTGAGGGTCTTCATCTGGTGTTTGATTTGGCACGGGACAGTTTGGGAGTGCTGCTGGTATAACCGTGCGCCTACTTGTACGGCAGCCTCCCTACATGCTCTAGCGGAGTTTGTGTCGGGGGTGGTGTTGCGGTCCCCGAAGAGGTTAGTCTTGGGGGACTTCAACATCCACGCTGATGCCGACCTTAGGGGCGCGGAGCAGGAGTTCATGGCCGCCATGGGCCTGTCCCAGATGGCCAGCGGCCTGACGCACCGGGGGGGGGGGGGGGGGGGGAGTCCTTGTTTTGCGCTCTGCCCTTGATGGTGGGGGAGATATCAGCTGTGCCCTTGTCATGGACGGATCATTACCTCCTGCAGGCCTCTCTCCTGGCACACATCTGCCCCCGGAAGGGCATGGAACCAATTCAAATGATTCGCCCCCCCAGATACTGATGAAACCACAGCGGTTGCGGGATGCTCTGGGTGAGGTACCTTCTGATCTTGACGACCGTCTCAGCGATGACCTCATCATGGTGTGGAACATTTTGCTGACAGAGGCCATTGTTTGGACAGCTCCTAGGTATCTGCTACCCAGGTGGCAGCACCGTAGGCCTCCTTCATTTTCGGAGGAACGACAGATGGTGAAGCGGACGGGGTGGTGGTTGGAGTGACGGTGGCATCGTTCGTGTACTGGAGCCGACAGATTGAGACAAACTAGTTCTATGAGCCTACGCCGTGGCTACGCAGGTAGCAAAACAGAAGTTTTTTGCTACCCTCATAGCATCCACAAAATCCCGTTCAGAGGAGCTTTTCCGTGTGGTGACGGGGCTGGTCAGTCCGACCTCCCTCCCCCTTGGAGTGGAGTCATCTCGTGTCTGCTGTGATATGTTGGTAGATTATTTTGTGGATAAAAATTGCTCGGATTCACAACGACTTCGATGCCGCATTGCTTGCAGTAGGGAAGCCAGAGGTTATGGAAGCCCCACCTTGTCCTATTTCGTGGGATCAGTTTCACTCAGTGACACCCGCCGATGCGGAGGATGTTCTTGGGGCTGTCAGGGCCACCTGTTGTAAATTAGATCCATGCCTGTCCTGGCTTCGGAAAGCCTGCTGGGAGACAATGGGGCCACTGCTGGCGGGGGTGGTCAATGCTTCCCTTAGAGAGGGCAGGGTGCCAGGTTGCCTTAAAGAGGCGGTGGTGCTGCCCCTGTTCAAGAAACCATCGCTTGACATGGACTCCCTCGTCAGCTAGCGGCCAGTTTCTAACCGTCCCTTTTTACGGAAGGTTATTTAATGGGTGGTGGCCTGGCAGTTGCAGGAGCATCTGGACCATGTCAGTTTCCTTGATCCTCCGCAATCTGGATTCCGTCCAGGTTATGGCACTGAGACTGCGCTTGTGGCGTTGGTCGATGACCGACGCCGGGAATTAGAACTGGGTCGATCAACCTTGCTGATTTTATTAGATCTGTTGGCTGCATTTGATACCGTTGACCATGAAAAGTTGGTGACACGCTTGCGGGACCGTGCAGGGGTGGGCGGAATGGTTCTTGAATGGTTCTGCTCCTTCCTGGCCGGAACAACTCAACGAGTGGTGCTTGGAGATATTTTCCCATCATACCGAGACCTCGTGTGGAGTCCCACAGGGTTCTACTCTGTCGCCTCTCCGGTTCAACGTGTATGTGCAGCCACTTGGCGAGGTGGTCAGGAGGTTTGGTGTACGATGTCATCAATATGCTGATGACACCCAGCTTTACCTCTCTTTTTCACCAGACACAGGCCTGGCAGTCTCGGTGCTTATCGGGTGTTTGGCAGCTGTGAGGGATTGGATGAGGGCTAATCGACCGAGGCTGAATCCCGACAAGACGGAGGTGACGCTGGTGGGTAAGGTGGTGGAGATGACGGCTCCCATTATTGATGGGGTTTGTCCTCCACTGGTTCCCCAGGTACAGAGTCTGGGGGTGCTCCTTGATTCGCAGCTCCGGATGCCCAGGTGGAGGCTGTGGCAAGGAGTGCCTTTTGCCAATTACACCTGGTGCGTTGGTTTCGGACGTATGTTTCGAACTCTGACCTGGCCACTGTCATCCATGCTTTCATCACCTCTAGGCTAGACTACTGTAATGCGCTCTACGTGGGGCTACCCACGGTGACGGTTCGGAGAGCGCAGCTGGTGTAGAACGCGACGGCCTGTCTCCTGGTGGGACCGGGCCGCTGGGAACATATTACACCAGTTCTTCGATTGCTGCACTGGCTGCCTGTAGTCTTCCAGGCCCGATTCAAGGTGTTGGTGCTCACCTATAAATCCCTGAACGGCCTTGGCCCGACCCATCTGTGGAACCACCTCACCCCCCGAGCCCTGAAATCAACCCTGGTGGTCATTGGGAGGTGCCCCAAGACTTCAGGGGGACCACAATGGGAAGGGCGTTCTTGGGGGCCGCCCCATGGCTGTGGAGCTCCCCTGCCGACAGAGGCCCAACTGGCCCCAGATCTACACTCTTTTTGACGTAGTTGTAAGACATGGCTGTTCCGCCTGACCTTTGGTGGGGAAGATGGGTGGAGTGGGATGGGATGGGATGGCACGGTTAGGGGATAAGAAGTTTGTTATAATCCTCCTTATATTGATGTTTTTATGTTTTAAAAGTTTAAAGGTTGTAAGCTGCCCCAAGTTGCTGTGTGGGAGGGGCAGGGGTATTAAGTTTGTTAATAAATAAATAAATAAAGCAAGCGGCCATATTGGGTCAGACCTGTGGTCCATGGAACCCAGCAGGCAAAGCATCACTGGCGACATGCCAGAGAACAGGGGTGTAGGTTTTTAAAAATGGAAAGCCCCTAGTGTTCAAAAAGGGTGGTATCCATGTCAAAAAAACCTCGGTGAACACTTCAGCCAGCGTTCAGTTTGGGGCACCACACTTCAAGGAGGACATCAACAACTTAGAGAACATTCAGACGAGGGCAGCGAAGGCGATAAAGGGGCTGCAGACGCAGCATACAAGGAACAGCCAGGAACTTGTGTTCTCTGCATTTCTGCCCCCATTGGAGACAATGGAGAAAACAATGGGAACATGGGTCCCTGGGGACACCTAAAAGAACTGGGCATATTCAGGCTAAAGAAAAGATGACCCAAGGAGGTTTCAAAATCCTAAGGAAGTTAGCCACAAAAAAAATGATGGTGAAACATTTGTTCTCTGCTGTCACAGAAGATAGAACAAAAGGGAATGGGCTTCAATTGCAGTCGTGTCGATTTCAGTTTGACACTAGGAGAAATTTCCGAGCCGTACGAACTGTCAGGCAATGGAATAAGTAGACCAGGGAGGATGGGGAACCTCCCTCCATGGGAGTTGTCAAAACCTGGCTGCAAGAGCACTTTTCTGTGATGCTGTAGGCAGCGGATAGGCTGTCTCGGGGGGTTAGATTAGATGACCCTTGAGGTTCCTTCCAGTACTACATTCCTATGATGCTAGGAGCGCCTTCCATCCCAGGACATGGAGAAGACTTCACAAATCAAACAATCCAATCAGCATTATTCCAGCTTTACAGAGAGTGGAAACAGAGGCACAAAAGGGACTAGAAGAAGAAGAAGAAGGCGTTTATATAGCGCCAGCAATGTACCTGGACCTTTACAAAGTAATGGAATAGACACGGTCCCTGCCCTAGGGCGTACAATCTGAAAGGGGGAGGGGGGGGAGGAAGAGAGATGAAGGAAGGGGAAACAGGGAGAGACGAGTGTAACATTCACGAAGATGCGAGGTCCCAGGTGCAGGTCCTTGGCTTGGTTACATGGAGAATGATGGCTGACTGGTCCGTGTGGTGAGGATACGAGTACACAGATCTCAGGTAACAGATTGTACTGGATGGAGGGTATCGGCAGGAGTTAGGTGAAGGGAGCAAGGAGGAGTCGGGGAGGGCAGAGCGGAAGAGGTGGGTCTTGAGGAGGGATTTGAAGGTACCAAGGGAGGGGGCGAGGCGGATGTGGGCAGGGAGGGAGTAGGCTACCCAAGGCGTGGTAGCCTCCCCCTCCCTGCCTCGTCTGGAGACACCCATTGAGTCAACCATCTTCCCTTTCGCCCAATTATCCAGCCTCACTCTTCCACCAAGGGACCTCCCTGAAGCCTAACCCAGGGGTGTTTCTAAACGAAACAAATAGCCTGCTGGTGTCCATGTTCCATCCATGCAGCCCCCTCACAGGTTTTACCATGTGGAACTAATGAACAGGCAGCCCCCTGCCTGTGCTTCCTGTGCTGGCGGTAGCCGCCACAGGTGTCACTACTCGATGCTTCCCCTCTCCCCAACACTGGCTCGGATAGAAAGAGGGGTCTCCGCCAGAGAAGGTTTCTTTCCCGGCCGTGACCCCCCCTTTCCATCGCGCTCTCCTCTTGCAGCAGTGCTCAAGTGGCTGCAAGAGAAGAAAGTCCTTCCTGCCCCCCGCTCGCTACTCTCTCTTCTTGTGGCCGCTTCACAGCTGATCACTCTCACAGCCACATGAACACCGGATCAGCAAGCAGCTGCAAAGCAGCTGCAAGAGGCGAGCACGGGGGTGCAGGAAAGGCCTTCTCCTCCTCCCTGCTCTCTTCTCTAGCAGCCGCTTCACAGCTGATTGCTCTCTAGCAGCCGCTTCACAGCTGATTGCTCTCTAGCAGCCGCTTCACAGCTGATTGCTCTCTAGCAGCCGCTTCACAGCTGATTGCTCTCTAGCAGCCGCTTCACAGCTGATTGCTCTCTAGCAGCCGCTTCACAGCTGATTGCTCTCTAGCAGCCGCTTCACAGCTGATTGCTCTCTAGCAGCCGCTTCACAGCTGATTGCTCTCTAGCAGCCGCTTCACAGCTGATTGCTCTCTAGCAGCCGCTTCACAGCTGATTGCTCTCTAGCAGCCGCTTCACAGCTGATTGCTCTCTAGCAGCCGCTTCACAGCTGATTGCTCTCTAGCAGCCGCTTCACAGCTGATTGCTCTCTAGCAGCCTCGCTAGGCACGACTCTGGTTCTGGCAGACCTGGATGTGGGCACGGTTGTGGGAGAACGTGATATACAGGAGGGTAATGCGTTGGCATGCATTAGCATGCATTGGCCTGAAATGTCCTTGGACAATGCCGTGAGTGGGGAGTTCGGGATGCAGGCAAACATCTGGAGAACACCTGAGAGATGGGCATGCAAACACCCACCTGGTGGGTGCCAATGCAGGCTATCATCTTGTTTATTTTCACCCTGACAGAGTTAGAATTTTAATCCTCCTTTTAAACTCCCCCCCGCCCCCCCTCTTTTTCCATTTCAAGTCTAATTTGCAGAGAGAGCAAAACCTTCCAGAGAACGGAGGCTTCAGGTCTGCCTCTTCAGACAGCTCCTTACTTTGTGTTTGAGGGACATCGGCGCCCCACCGCACAGAGACACATCCTCTCTTTTTGCTGATCTGGGGACAGGAAATTGCACGGCAGGTGGGAAGTGGTGAGGACCGATTGCGACGTCACCCCAGCACAGTAACGCAACGCAGCAGTGTGGAAATAAACACCAGGTCTGTGCTAACCACAGGCAGAGAGGAAGCTTCAGCACACGGCTTTAGGAACAGGGGGTTCCAAGGAGCTAGCCATCCAGGATCCGAGTGTTTGCTCTTGGGCCAAAAGCCTGTCTGCGGTTACCTCTACGAATTGCTGTAAGCTGTGAAGCAGCTGCAAGAAGGGAGCAGAAAGTACAGGGGTGCAGGAAGGGCCTTCTCCGACATCCTGCGCAGGGGTGCAGGAAGAGCAACTCTCGGACATCACACCATGAACTAGCCCCACCATAAAGTGTCTGAAAGTTGCCACGGTTGTCCAGATGCATTATGGAATTCATCCCAAGTTGTCCAGCCTATAAACCGGGGCTACAGGCACACATCAGTCCTCAAACATCTCCTCCAACAGCAGGGGAGTAGGTGCACATGTTTCCCATCTCCACTTGATACCGTCTCACTGTTGTCTGGATTCTGCCTCGGGCTGTGGGAGCCGGTTGTGCTGCTCTGAACGCTGCCTCCTTTGAATGAGAGCCAGCATGGTGTAGCGGAAAAGGTGCTGGACACGGACCGGAGAAGCCATAGTTCAAGTCCTGCCCTCACCATGAACTCACTGAGTGGCCTTGGACAAGTCATAACCTCTCAGTCTAGAGAGTCAGTGAGGTATAATGGATAAGGTGCTGGGCTTGGACCGGGGAAACCAGGGTCTGAATCCTGCCCTAGCCATGAACTCACTGAGTGGCTTTTGAGAAGTCATAGCCTCTCAGCCTCAGTTCTCCATCTGTAAAATGGGAATGTGTGTGTGTGTGCGCGCGCGCCCCCCCCCCCCGTGTTCCCCTCACTGTTGTCCATCTTAGATTGTAAGCCCACTGGGCAGGAACCTGCCTCCAAAAACCTATAACTGTAAAGCGTTGTAAAGTACGCCTAGTAGCGCTATGGAAATTAGTAGTAGTAGTTCAAAGTCACCCCTCTAACTAGTACTCTTTCAGTGCAAGTATTCAACCAATTCTGCACTCACCTTATGGTATGGTTTGTCCGGCACATGGCACTGCTGAATGCACCTTTTGGGTGCAGGGGCGGTTCTGAATGTGTTGCCTATGTACCAATTCGAATTCTGGACAAAACATCAAGGCGAAGGGTACAGTCCTGCACCATTAAAGTCAATGGAAGCTGAGTCATTAACCTCTGTGACAGAAGATTATCCCCAAATTAATCTTGGGCATCTAGGGATGTATTTGACCTTAGGGTGGTGGTTTTGACCTATAAAGCCCCAAACAGCTTCGTCCTGTATACCGAGAAGACTACCTTCTCCCCTATGCCCCATTGTGCTCCCCAGGGTCAGCCTGGGGTGCCCCCTTGAATCTTCCACCTCTGCACCAAGCGTGTATGGCAAGGGCACACACAGAGACATTCTTGGTGGCTGCTCCACAGCTTTGAAGGTCCCTTCCCCTGGAGGTCCACCGCAGTCCAAGCCCGAGCATTTTCCGGTGGCAACTTAAGACCTATTTATTTGGCCAAGCATTTGGCAGGCGCGGGACAGGTTGTGGGATGTTGTTTTTAAATGGAATTGTTATATGCAGCTTGGGTTTTACAATTGGTTTCATTTTAGTCATGTTTTTATTTTTATTTATATAGTGTGTGTGTGTGTGTGTGTGTGTGTGTGTGTGTGTGTGTGTGTGTGTGTGTGTGTGTGTGTGTGTGTGTGTGTGTGTGT
>QEPC01000895.1:1030500-1047702 GCA_003113815.1 Sphenodon punctatus
CTCTGTCATGGCACTGAGCGCTTCACATAGAACTAATTAACACAATTTTTAATCCTCACAACCACCTGTGAGGTAGGATAAGCTGAGAAAATATTGTGACTGGCCCAAGGTCACCCAGTAAGTTTCTGGCTAAGGCAAGACTTGAACCCGGGCCTCCTCCTACAATGTGTTCTAATACATTGGCCCTGCTGGGTGAAATCCCGCTCCTGTTTATGTCAATGAGAGTGGCGTTAGTGGACCATGACCACAATGCAGCTGCCCAGCTGTACACCACACCAGCAGAGCCATGTCAAGGTGGGGCTGCCGCAGGTCAGGAATGGCGAGCCTTCTCTTTGAAACACACCTGCCCTCTTGAACTAATCAGAGAATCGCACGCAGCAACTGCCCCCTCCCTGACCCTGCTTGAAGAACAGCAGCGGCAGAACCACCAGGATTTCAGGCTGCCGTTGCAAACGCAAGTTACTCCTGCTGCTCTTGACGGACCACTATTTCCCCAGCTGGGGTGAAACACTGCTAAGTGAAACCGTAGGGATAGGACGGCTGCACACTCCATGGGCACGAGACAGAGACCCTGAAGGTGCCACCTAAACCTTGCAGGCCATGTTCTCCCATCGCATAAGGGTGCTGCCTAGGATTTGCCAGCCGAGCCCCACACCTCTGCACATCTAGATTCAAACCACCCGCATCTAAAGAGCACACCCCTCTTGCCAGCAGGGACACAGGATCATCTTTGCTAAGTAGATGGGGTTCCTTGACCCCCTCTCCCCTTTGGTGACAACCCCAACGTATGTGCCCTGTCCCGCCCGTTCCCACCATCAAAGCTCACCACCCCCTTAACCCACACTCTCTGGCTGCATTCACCCCCCTGCGGTCATGGGGTGTGTGTGCTCTCCTCGAGGGGGCTATAACGGGGAGGGCTTTCTCGGTGGCTGCTCCACAGCTGTGGAACTCCCTGCCACTGGAGGCCTGTTTGGCCCTGGGTCTCCCCTCTTTTTTTTTTTACGCAGATGTAAAAATTGGTTGTTCCGCCCGGCCTTTGGTGGGGAGGATGGGTAGGGTGGGTGGGGAGGGAGTGGGTTAGGGTGGTGTGTGATGAGGGATATGTTGTTTACCCTCCCTTTTAGCTTTGATAATGTTTTATTTTGTTTCACTGTATGCCGCCCAGAGCTGCCTGTGGCACGATAGCTAGTTTTTTAAAAAATAAAATAAATAAATTCACACAAAATGGTTAATCTGCAAAAAAATCTGTCCCCCTCCACCGGCTATTTTCCCTTTGATTGTACGAAACAGCTCGAGGTCGCAGGATGTGATGGGTGCAATGCAGGGTGAATACAAAAAAAAGTTTAAATCTAGGCTTAGCAATAGGGTGGCCAGAAATGTACGTTTTTGAGTACAATGCTCCAATACAGCCCTGCAACCTGTATTTCCCATAAGCACCCTCTAAGGTGTACACATCCGGCCACCTTAATCACCAATCAGGTCAAATCCCCAGGGACATATCTGTACTGCGAAGGGATCGGCCCTGCTGTCCGTTTGCCCCAGACGAGACAGGCTGGGGAAGCTACCACACATAAGCGCTTCCCCCCCCTCCTCCCTAAGAGCTGATTGGGGGAGGGGGGCCCTGAGGAGCATGCACAGGCACTTCTCTGGGTCCTTCCTCCCCCAATCAGCTGTTTGTCAGGGTGGGGAGAGGGGTGCACATTCCTCTGGGCTCCCCCCCCCATCAGCTGTTTGTCAGAGGGATTGAGGGGCAGGTGGGGAGCCTGCACTCCTCTCCCAGGCTCCTCTTTCCTATCAGCTCTTGGGGGGGGGGGGGGGGAAGGGGCAGATGGCCTCCTCCTCTCTATGCCCCCCCCAAACAGAGGGCCTGATCCTGCACCTCAGCAGGAGTCCCTGGCAGTGGCAACTACCCACCACCGGGCCACGCGAGGACCGGTCCCTGCTGCTTGTGTGGCTGCTCCCATAGAGTCAGCGCAGAGCCAAGCAGTACCGTGGGGCATCTAGCAGCGGCCACGGCAATAGGGAGCTGCTTTTAACGTCGGGGCAGGTGCCAAAAGGAACCAACAGTGAAAATGCAGGCTTGCCATCTCCCGCAAGGAACGGAAAGGTGGGTGAGAGAGAGAGAGAACACGTAGCCTCTGGCTTTTACTGAACTCCGAGAAACGCCTTGATTTGGTCTGAGCTCTGCAGGAAGGCCTGGGCCGAGAAATCAGGGCTTCAAGGATGGGCCGAGGGCGCGTCCAAAAGGGGCATGAGAGCGCCTTTGCCCCACCCCCTTTTGTCTGATGTAGCCCCGCCCCCTGCGGAGCATTGTGATGTCATCATGATCCTTCGCAGGGGGTGTGGCGCCACTTCCAAGAAGAGAGCAGAGATGCCGCCTTGCCCCACCCCCTCCCATCCAACCCCTCTGCATCTCCTCCAGGCTCAGCTTGTGCCTCACAGGGGGAGATGGACAGGGGAAAGGCTAAGGAACGCAAGGTCCAAATGGGGGCAGGAAGGGCAGAATGGCTGCCAAGGACTGTCTCCTGCTTCCAGCAGCTTATACTCCCTATCCCTTCCCTCACAGGCACCCTGCCCCCTCCGGGAGGTCTACAGTGCCTGGCAGGAGGAGAGACAAAGTTTGCGCTCCCACCTAAGAGGGTAGGAGGGAAGAACAGCGAAGGACAGTTAGGAAAATGGTGCAAGCCATATACCCAATATGCCACCTAAAAATAATAAGCAACACAAACACTGAGTGAGACCAGGGATCCATCCAGCCCAGTATCCTGTCTCTGACAACGGCAGCTTCAGAGAAAGACACAATAGGTCAGAATGGAGTTACCATTCCCTGCCGTTCACTCCCAGACCCCGACAGCCAGAGATTTCACTCCCCCCGTCCCCCCAACCTAGTTGACTAATAGCTATTGATGGAGCTGTCCCTCATGGCACTTATTCAGTCCTTTTCCAAATCCTGGACATCACAGCATTCCCTGGGAAAAAAGTTCCCGCCGGTTCATTGTGCAAAGTGCATCACACCAGCGCAGTTGAAGGCTGCATGGGACGTGGTACCCGATGCCCTAGCAGAGGTATTAGAACCAGAGGGGCAGCAGAAGGCATAGCCGAATGGCCCTACAACTCATGCCACTCCTGTCCCATCAACAAAGGACTTTAACCAATGCTAGTCGCTCTGCACTGAATCCACACTATTTAGAGGAAAGAGAGAACAGCAAAAATGATCCCAGAAGTACCGAGAGGCTTCTGCAAAGGCGGAGCTTGATAGGCTGAGGCTCTTCTGCTTGGAGAAGAGACAACAAAGAGGGGATAGAATAGATGACAAATAAATAGAGAATTGTTATTTACCCTCTCGAATAATACCAGAACTAAGGGGATTTAACTGGCAGCAATTGAACACAAAAGAAAAGGACTTTTTCCTCTCAACGTACAATTAACCCACAGAACTTGCTGCCAGAGGATGGTGTCAAGGCCAATAGCACAAACAAGGACTGGATAAGTTCCTGGAGGGTAGGTCCATCAATAGCTGTTAGTCAAGGGGACGTCACTCGTACAGTTTGTTGAACACGTCTCTGAAGGTGTCAGGTGGCCACTGTCGGAGACTGGATACTGGGTGAGATGGACCCAGCGTGGCACTATGTTGTTAAGGTGCATTAGACAGGGACGATACAAAGCGCTCAGGCAGGGAATGGTGCAAAAGCCAGTAAATATGCCAATTTGGGGGGGGGGGGGGGGGGGGGAATCTACCAGGTTTCTTATACCACCACCATGGTATCCTAATCTCCTTAGCCACAGACAGGAAGCACCAGCCGCTGCCAAAATCCCAGAACTTCAGGTGTACGGGGCTTGAGCCGCCTGCAAGCGAGAGACTCACCTCCTCGGTTCCAAAGAATGCACCGCAATGATCTTCTCAAAGTTCACAACAAACGTCTCCAGCCATTGCTGCAGGTAGGTCAAGTCTTTCTAGAGGAGAGAGAACAAACAGGGACATGGTGAGAGGTCAAACATCTACGCTCACAACACCTGCAGGTAGCGGCAACTAGCTGTTGCATCTCAAGGAAAAATGCACAAACCCTAAATTGACCCCAGCCTTGGGGGATGTTCAGAATGAAACTTGTCAACTTGGACTGGCAGAGTCGATTTTAAGTCTCTACAGCAGCTCTGGCGCACCTTACCATGGCCACCTACAGCCAAGACCCTGTACATTCTACACAATTTTGTTTTTCTAAATTCTGCAATCAGGAAAGTCAAATTCTGCAAGCAGACGTGCAAACTGACTAAATGCTACACTTCATGCGAACTCTGAAGGCGAATAAATTTCCCAATATGCCATGCCATCCATGGTGAACACCTTGTATCTTAAAGCCACAAAAACCTTTCAGTAGAAGTGGGGCTTGTGTCACCCTTGGTGCGGGGAGGCGGTGAGTTGGTCCTCTCCTCAGTAGCTGTGGCACAGGGTCCCATGGGCTTGGAATACATATACCAGCTGCTAACAGTGCCAGTACGCCACTGGCTAACTCAGAACACCCCATTAGATAGCTCACAGCGCTCCCCAATCAGGCTGGCATTCTGTGCTGCCAGCAGCAATTTCTGCAATAACTTGGCCAAATACAAAATTCTGTGAAGATTGCTGCGATCGCATAATTCACAGTGCTCTATTTGTTTATTTAATAGCAGCATTTGTATCGGGGCGGCTAACATCTTAAAACAATAAAATTCATTAAAATCAACATTTCAGGATTAACCCCCCCACAAAAAAATAACCCTAACCCAACCCACCCATCCCACCCCCCTCCACAAAGGCCTGGCGGAACAGCCAGGTCTTACACTTTTTACGGAAAGAGGGGAGGTCAGCGGTCCTCCAACGGGAGGGAGATGCGCAGCCACCGAGAATGCCCTCCTCATGGTCGACACCTGGGACACCCTCAAGAAGGGCTGTATTCTAATAGAACCCCTTCTTCCCACATCCTGACAGAAAAGTTAGTTACCAGTTAATTGGGAAAATGTGATGGTATAAAACTCCCAAGTGGAGCTGCCATTTTAGAAGCCTCCTGAAAAAGCAGATGTGGGACTTGTGTGACCAATCCCAAAACTGTCCTTGTTGAGTCTTACGGCCTATAGACTGGGGTCAGGCAAGGGCTGACGGTGGGAGGGAGTTGTCCATAGGGGTCGTTATGGGTCGGGGAAGGTATGGTCCAAGGGGGTGGATGACCCGCACCCCCCCGGGGACCTAGGTGCTTGGTGGATGTGAGGGTCACCCCCCCACCGAGCGTGAGGGAGGGGCAGGGTCTAGGGTCCGCCGGTGCAGGATTGATGCTATTAGATGCGAGGTCCATAGTCAACAAAGCCCCGATACTTCATGATCTGATTATGGAGGAGGCAGCGGATGTATAACGGATGATGATGCAGGACCAATGTTAGCTGCTCTCGTTCTGGCCAGGTATGCCGTGCAGCATCAACCTCACACAGGGGGCCGGGGTGGCTATTATTTTCAGAGAGGAATGGCCAGTTCGGAGATATCCTGTTCAGGAGATTCCAGGAATAGAGGCCCTCCATGTGGTGTTTGATTTGGCTGGGGGTAACCTGGGGGTGCTGCTGGTGTACCAGGCCCCTTCCTGCCCAGCTGCATCCCCAGTCGCTCTAGCAGAACTGGCCTCGGAGGTGGCGCTGGGCTCCCCTAGGACCGTGGTTCTGAGGGACTTCAACGCCCATGCCGATGACGGCCTTGCAGGAGCGGGAGTTCATGGCCGCCATGGACTTACCCCAAATTGTCAACTGCCCGACCCACGTGAAGGGGCATACCCTCGACCTGGTCTTCTGTTCAGGCCTTGAGGCGGGTGATCCGCTAGTGGGGGGATGTCAGGATGACACCGTTGTCATGGAGGGATCATTATCTCCTACAGGCCTGCCTCCCGGCACACCCCCTCCAGAAGGGGATGGAACCAGTTAGGTTGGTCCGCCCTCGGAGGCTGATGGAACCGCAGAGGTTCCAGGAGGCCCTGGGGGAGTTATCCCTAGACCCTGATGGCCACGCTGTCGATGAGCTGGTCCAGTTCTGGAACACTTTGATGGAGGCGGCTATCGACAGGGTGGCTCCGAAACGTCCCCTGCCTCCGCTTCGTCACCGCAGGGCCCCGTGGTTTACCATGGGGCTGCGGGGTATGAAGCAGGTAGGTAGGAGACTGCACTGGCTGCCTATAGCGTACCGAGTCAAGCTCAAGGTTCAAATATTGGTATACAAAGCCCTATACAGTCTCTAATTCTGTCTCCACTGTTATTTAATGTGTATATGCAGCCCCTGGGGGGGATCGTGAGACGGTTCGGGGTGTGTTGTCACCAACATGCTGACGACACACAGCTGTATCTCTCTTTTTCAACGGACGCAGGTCCCGCCGTCTCGATACTTTCCCAGTGTTTGGAGGCCGTGGCGGATTGGATGAGGCAGAGCAGACTGAGGCTGAACCCAGATAAGATGGAGGTGATGGTAGTGGGGAGGGCGAAGGAGGTGTCCGCTCCTCCTATTGGGGGGGGGGGGGGTCTGCCCTCTGGTTGCCCAGCAGGTACGGAGTCTGGGGGTGATTTTGGATGCGGACCGATCGGCAGGTGGAGGCGGTGGCTAAAGCTGCCTTCCGCCAGCTGTATCTGGTGCGGAGGCTGTGCCCATACATCTCCAGACCCGACCTGCCCACTCTCATCCATGTCTTCGTTACCTCGAGGCTCGACTACTGCAACGCGCTCTACGTGGGGCTTCCCTTGATATTGGTTCGGAGGCTGCAGCTGGTGCAGAATGCAGCGGCCCGTCTCCTTACGGGGATGGGTTACCATGAGCACATTACACCAGTGCTCCATTCTCTGCACTGGCTGCCTATAGCGTACCGAGCCAAGTTCAGGGTTCTAATATTGGTATACAAAGCCCTATACGGTCTCGGCCCCTCTTATCTCGGGGACCGCCTCGCCTTCCTTGACTCAGGATGGACCCTCCGATCCACTGGGGGTGCCTATCTGGAGGTCCCCCGTGTAAGGCGGGGGGCCACCATGGAGAGGGCGTTCTCGATGGTCGGGCCACGGTTGTGGAACTCCCTTCCGAAGGAAGCCCGCCTGGCCCCGGGTCTGCTCGCCTTTCGGCGGGCATGCAAGACTTGGCTGTTAACCCAGGCCTTTGGGGAATTAGAGGGTAGGGTTGGTTTTTTAAAAATTATTTTTAAAGTGATGTTGGTTTTAGTGTATTTTATTGTTTTATCGTATTGCTAGCCGCCCCGAGATGCTGTATGAGGGGGCGGCATAAAAATGCCAAGAAATAAAATAAAATAAAAATTTAAACCAGTGCACTCACACAAGCCTTTTCTCCAATTTCATATGCGAGATTGGAACCTCACTTTTTAAAGACCCCTCTGTTCTCACCCCACTTTAAAAGCTGCCCCCTACTGCTGTGACAGCTCATTATCCCATAATGCAGAGTAGAGCTGAAAAATTTGGCAATACTTGAAATTTCAAGTACTGAATCAGTCCGTAGATTGTTTTTGAGCACCCAAAAGGTTATATTTTGGTTTTTGGGTACCTTAAAATGACCCAGTAACTCAAAAAAATATTGCCCCAATTCCTGGAAATCTGGGACTGGAAGTCAAAACTCTGGGGCATGAAGTAAAAAAATAAAAAGTCAGGACAAAAGTAGTATTTCAATATTGACAGCAGGATGAAACCCTTCCCAGGTTACGAATAATGTGCATGATGAGGCAGCACGATGGTTAAACCTAGGTTTGAAAGTTTAATTGTTTGGACTAGATGCTCATTACACACTTGCTGCATCTTGCAACCTAACCCTTTCACACATTAAAAAACAAAGAGCGGAAAAAAAGACTTAGCATCTCATGTGAACGCAGCGCGACTCTGGTTCGCTATAAGATATCATCTGAACTACTTTGTCTCTATCAAAGGCCTCAGGTGCAACTTCCTCCCAAGCACTGGAACGCCAGACTGACGTCCCTCTCTAAAACAGCAGCTTAGAGGAGTCTCCTTTAGCCCCAGAACGTCAAGCACTTGGCAGCTCAGCTAAATCTTGCTCACTCAAATTCCTGCTGGGATAAGGTCTAGATTCTCTACCATATTCTAAACCACAGAGTCCTCCAACAGAGAACTTTCCCTGCACCCTCTTAGCCTCTCTCAGGTCCTTCCTGCGATGCTGGTGAAACCCCAACCCAGATGGGAATGGGAGAATGATTTCCTATTGATGAACTACCTTGACAAGGGATCATGCTCTAGCAACATGCACCTGTAGGACTACAAGTCACATGATCGCTAAGTCATGTGAGCAGCAGCCCCGCCCCCTTTCTCTGTCACGCATCCTCTCTCTCTCCTGTCCAACAAAACAGTGACAGTCTGTCTCTCTCACAATGGAGCCTTTTGTAAGAAAACAAACTTGTGCGCGGAGAGCGTGAAATTGGGACACAACTAAATCATCCCGTTTCTTTTAAAATGCATAAAACCCCACTTCCCTGGCAACAGAAAATGTCAGATTCTGCAGAAACAGAAAGCAGACCAAAGCGGGAAGCAACTGCTGCCATTCCTGGCGGGGAGAGTGTTTTGAATCTCTCTGCATGACCTTCCTTGAACAGAAGCCAGGAAACAGAACAGTGAAACCGAGTTGCACCGGTGGCATTTGTGGGTAAACACTGGGTGCTTGAGATGTAAAACACTGCCAGGCTCTAGCTCGGTTGACAGCAAAAAAAATATATATATTAAAAAGGACTCCACAAAAGAGAGATGCAAAATATTTAAAAAAAAAAAAAAAAAAGTCACAGGATCCTACAGCTGGAAGGAACCCTAAGGGATATCTTGTCCATCCCCTTGCCACTAAGCAGAACCGGCTGTACCTACACTATTTTCCTTGTCCCTTCTTCCCTGGAGGTTTGTCAAAACCTAAGCTTCAGACAACAAAAGACTTTTCTTTTTGGCCAACCATTTGGCAGTTGGGGATAGGGGCAGGGGATTTTTAATATTGTGGGGTTTTTTTTAAAGTAGTTTTATTCTTTTGTGTTTTATTCTCCTAATACCAACCCTGAGTATTACGGAAAGGGCAGGATATAAATTTCAATAAAATATTCCTAAGAGGTATCCGTCCAACCCTTAAGGCCTCCAGTAACGGGTCCTCCACAACCTCCCTTGGCAAATTATTCCGCTGCCTGACTGTCCCGGTAGTTATTAATTATTATTGTTATTATTATAAGCTTTTATATAGCACCAGCAACGTACCTGGTGCTTTACAGATAATAAGATAGATACAGTGCCTGCCCGAGAGCTTATAGAAAATTCTTCCCAACGTTCAGCCTAAACCTTTTCTCCTTTCATTTAAGCTCATTCCCTCTAGTCTTATTCCCAGGGACCAAAGAGAGCCAGGCACTGTGTTGCTTCCAGTAGCCTTTTAGATATTTGAAAACTACCATCATGTCCCCCTTAAATCTTCTTTTTCTAGGCTGAAATTCCCAGGTCCTTCATTCTCTCCTCGTAGGCCTTTCCTTCCATTCCCCCTTCATCTTTGGTATTTTCCGCTAAACCTTCTTCAGCTTGTTGACATTCTTCTTAAAGTGAGGCAACCAAAACTGGAGGCAGAACTCCAGAAGGGGCCTGAGCCACGGCTTAGCCGAGAGGAAATCGTAAGACACCCACCTACCAACCCAGTGGGGAATTGGAGAGGAAGAAGAACTGCTTCTATGACTTGCGTGTGCGCACCTCTGCTCGCTCCAGCTATAAGCCTATCACCCCCCCACCCCCAGCTCAAACAATGCTCCCCCCACAAATGACTGTACCCCCCCTCCCCCAACTATTTAGCAACACTAGGCGTATTCACACAGAAAGAAAGACTTACACACACACACACATCCCTCAATAAGACTGCTCCACGGTTAAGTTTACCAAGGTGAATTATCTGCTCTTGGGTTAACTAGAGCGGCCCCATGGTATGTTGAGAATAAGATAACTTTCTCCTTGGAACCTTATTTGACGCAACTTCAGGAATTTAAATTACGCCAAAAGCTAACATTGGCCCGTTTCCAGCTATTCGATTCTGCGGTTATTAGTGGAAGATATCAAGGACAAAAGGTCCCATGAGAGACTACGCACGCGTCACTTAGAAGAGGTAGAATCACTTGCCCATGTGTTATTTTATTGCCCCATTATGAAAATCTGAGGGAGTTATGGATATTGCCAGTGATTAAAGGAAAATATCGCCAAACAAATTATCAGAAAATTTCTTGCTTACTAAATACAGAAGATCTGGTGACCTTGAAGGTAGTAGCGTTATATCCCCTTTTAATAGATCGTAAAAAGAAATCTATTCTCCATGGATAGATTATGTTAATGATGAGCGTTCTGAATTGTATTGTGTTTATTTTTTGTATTTGTACTTTTAATGGTATTTTTTTCTTTATTTTTATAATGTAATGGAATTTTTAAAAGGCGAATAGCTAATAAAGATTGATTGGATTGGACGTTTACCAGAGTGTAAAACTGGGCTGGCAAAACCAGGAGTTAAAATTACTTTCCAGCGAACCAATCCAACGAGCAGAGTCATGCAAACGCCTAGTGTTAACTTACCTCTCTGGAGTAAGGTTTCGGCCCCTCTATGCGCTTGGGAGGTTGCGGAGGAGGGTGAGGGAGCTTGATGGCCAAGGGGGTACAACTTGTCTTTCCTTGGCCAAACAAAACATTGACAGTACCCTAACTTACTCCACTATCCGAAAGCCTTTTCTCCGAGGTAGCGCAAGCCTCTGAGCTACTGCTGTGCAGTAAAAGGTAAGGGTGGAACCATCGGATTAATCCGATAATACCGATAATGGGCAGTATCGGAATATCGGATTTTTAACATTGCTGATTTCACCCGGTTTTTTTTTTAATATTGCGGCCATTGCTAAATGGCGTCCATGTAAAAAAAATCTGATAAAACCGGCAAGGGTAAAAATCCGATATTCCAGTACCAGTAAATCCGATAGTGGGAGATCAGATACAGATAAATCTGGTATTTGGTAATCCCCCTGGAGTCCCACCCCTAGTAAAAGGCACTTTCGGAAATGGCAGCTAGACAACGGAAGAAGAGTAAAACGTAAAACAGCAAGGCAAGATTGCCCAGCATGCACTGGGAGGGGTTCTGGAATAGGATTTCCCTCCCTTCATAGCTGTGAGCTGGTGGCGGGAATACACATCTCTCAACACCGGAGAAAGACGCACACACCCCTCCCTCCCTCCCCAGTATTTAGACCTGAGCCAACTCTTTTCTGGCCGCCCTCCCAGGTAAAGCCATTGAGAGGCCCTATGGGGAGATGATGGGGTGACAAGAAACTAAGTGGCATGAGAAGCAATAGAACGTCTGTCCCTTTTTACGCAATTGGAATGTTGGGGGGGGGTGCACACATAAAAGTGAATGAGAGGCGGAGCTTATTGGCCAAGTAGGCGGAGCTTATGACAGGAATGTACACCTAGTACATTCACCAGGGGTAAAACATTTTGTGTCCTTGGGCAAGTGAGACTGGGACAGGACAGCTAAGTCGGGTCTCACCAAGGGCTCCAAGCGCACCAACCTGCAATGGGTCCCGTGCTACAGGTTACCTTAACTGAAACTAACTCAACACTCCACGTTTAAGTGTGGATGCATGCTAACAATTTATGCAGTCACTCCTGTTGGATTCCATTTACCACCCCTACCCCACGCTACACAAAACCGTTCTGCCCTCAGATAAACTCACTCAAGAGTACATCACCGCTGGCTACAGCTTTGCTTTGGGGGAAAAGAACTGAAGTTAGCAAACGGTGACTCATGGTTCACCGAAACCCTTGGCTGTGGCTGCCCTTTCACCACACGGTCATTCAGACTCGGACCGGGAGGGCAGAGGGACAGCAGTGGCCCCGTAGGTCATGATTCCTTGGAACTGACACAGGCCACAGAATGTCACCCAGTGCTTTGAGCGTCAGTGCCTCTAGCCAGAGCTGGAGCCAGCCCAAAGAGTCTTCACTTCAAGACATTCACGGCTAGAGAACCTCCCCGAGGCACCAACCATCGTCAGCAGAGCAGCCTGGAGGTATTCATTTTAAAAAACTTAATACCCCCCCCCCCCCACTCTGGCGACTCAGGGCAGCTAATACAATATAAAAACACACCATCAATTAAAAAATAAAATAAAATATCCCCTCCCAACCCCACCCACTCAAACCCATCTCCACCCCACCCCTTCCCCAATGCCTGAGGGGACCGCCAGGTCTTACAAGTAGGTCGAAAAGACGGAAGGTTGGGGGCTAGGCGAACCCCCACTGGGAGGAAGTTCCACAGCACAGGGGTGACCACCAAAAAAGCTCGTCTGTGGTCATCCATCTAGTCCGGGGGACCGCCAGAAA
The DNA here is from genome assembly GCA_003113815.1 of Sphenodon punctatus. Lineage (NCBI taxonomy): Eukaryota > Metazoa > Chordata > Lepidosauria > Sphenodontia > Sphenodontidae > Sphenodon > Sphenodon punctatus. The sequence continues at coordinate 1,042,873 of QEPC01000895.1, forward strand.
GGCCCCTCCAGATGATCGCAGGGGTCAATCAAGGACCTGGGGAGTGAGACGGTGCCGCAGGTAGTTGGGGTCCGAGCTGTGAAGGGCTTTATCGGTCAATACCAGCACCACCTACTCCTGGAACCACCCCCCGCCCCCAACCACTGCATGGTGACCAGGCACCCAAAGCTTTACACGGGACCGGGAGACGAGTAGCCTTTTGGCAGGTGAGACCAGACTCCGTGCTAAGAGGCAGCCCCTCCAGGTTCTCCGACTGCATCCATCTGCAACGGGGCCTCAGACTAGTGTGGGGGTTAAACAAACAAGGCTCGAGGAGGGGCCTGTGGCCGCTGAGCGGCGCAGCCGCCGCAGGGCACCCACACACGCCAAGTGCACATGAAGGGATTCTAACTTACCAACGAGCTAAGAATCAAAAAAGGAAACAGACAAGAAACGCAACTTCTCAGTCTCGTGAATGGACTCCTCTCTCTCCCCCCCACGTCCACCTCTCCCTTGTCTCCCAGACCGTACGCCTCTTGGGGGTAGGGACTGGTCCGTAACCATTGATCGTACAGCACCAGGTACATTGCTTGTGCTATATAAATAATAATGGATGGCTCCCAGGGCGGCCACCGCAAGCACGCAGCCAGCCTCCACACACTCCTGCCACCACGGACCAGCCCTGAAAACAACTCGTACAGGTGGCCATTCCCCCTTCCCCGCTGCCCCAAGCCCCGCCGAACTGCCCGGCCTCTGCCACGACACACAGTTGCGGACACCATGGAAATGGCTGCAGCAGCCAGTAACCCCTTCCTGCCCATGATCCCGGGAGCCACTGCAGCCACTGGCCAACCACGGGCACATACTGAGCGGGACACACAGGACGTTGCTGTCCAAACCGCTGTCCTTAATGGCACTGGTTCATCTCTTGTGCATCATGGAGTGTGTGTGGTGTGTGTCGTATGAACATCCTTTAAGAGCTTCCCAGAGAGCTCCTGGCAGGGTTGTGGGCAGGACCGGGGAAGCAGCAGGGCCACATACCCGTCTGCTGGAGCAGGTGGGTTCCTCAGTTCATACGGGCAGCGGCTGTGTGGGCACCTGTCCCCACACACGTTTGTGGCTTCCCCCACGCAGGGCACTCTGGATTTTTTGGCAGCGCCCCGTAAGCGGGTGCTGCATAGGTCACGGGAGCGTGCACCCCCCCACCCCTTCAAACGGGCGTTCAGATGAGCGGTTAACGGGTGGTCACGCATGGAAACATTCAGTTTAGGAACACCATAGGGAGGCAGACCCTGCTGAGGCTTAAGCGCACTGATCCGCAGTGGGCCTCTGCTAGGAAGGGCCCCACCAGCGTGAATGTACTGACCCAGAAAAGGCCCCAACCAGGGTCTGAGTGCATCCACCTGCAATGGGCCCTGGGCTAGGAGGTGCCCCACCAGAGTGAGCACACTGCCCTGTGAGGGGCCCCACGCTAGGAGGGCTCCAGCAGGGACTCAGTCAACCAACCCACACTCCGTTACTCCTTCTTTGCCAAGTCCCCACAATTCCTACAGCTGCCTCTGCCTGGGACTTAGCGACCCCCTCCCCCAGATCATTCACTGCTGTGATGCAGGGAGCCCCACTCCTATAGGCTTTAGAATAGCAGGGTAAGTTAGATTCCACCAAAATTCAATGGTGGAACCTCATGAGAACCCTTTTTATGGCACAAACCCCCGGATCGCCGCTCCAAGCTCACGCCACAGTTCAGCCCTTTGAACAGAGAACGGTCCACCTTTTAACCCGTCTCCTCCTCCTGTACCAAAGATCGGGAGAGACGGGTAAAGGCCGAGCGCGCGCAAAGATGTTCCGTGCAGCCTCCACCTCGGGTCTTGCAAGGCTTGTGCCTGCACTTTCACCGCCCACTTAAGGCGGCGTGGGAGGAGCTTGTGGGAAGAGAGTGGAGAATCGCTCCCCTGTTCCTTGCCGACTGGGGAAGCAAGCGGGGTTGCCCTTGGAGGATCCACACAGCTCAAAAGAAAAAAAAAACCCACAAAAACCCCACACACTTTACACTAGGTGCACAAAACGGCTACTCAAGATGGGAGAGATTCCACAACTCGACCAATGGCGGGTTCTGGGACAGCAGAGAAATGCACAATGGAGTGATCCGCAAAACCCCCCTCCCCTCAATTTTTTCATTGGGCATTTTGGACCATTCTATAGCATGGTTAAGAATCATCCATACACCCTAAAAGCAGTGATCCCCCAGCCACACACTCCGTTCGTCTGTATTGGGGAGTGACTGCTGTCCTAAAGCTTTCCCAGCGGGAGTCCCGATAGATTCTGCTGAAGTTCAACAGGGTTTCCCCATGAGAGCAAAGAAAGAATTACAATCATCTCATTACTCAGACTCCCAGGGAACCTCGTCCTCTTACGGCTGAGCTAACCAAGTTTCTTTCTTCCCAGGAAGAGGGAAGTTCCTTCAAGCATGTCCCCTCTGCTCCCAGCCCCTTTCCAACGAACCTCTTCTCTACACACACTGGGAGTCCATCTAGTCCATCTTTCTGTTTCCATGAGGTTCGCCGAGTCTAGTTCGAAAGGTCCCGAGCAGTGGGGCTGTCTCCCTGTTCCCCAAGCAAGGAAACTAGGACACAAGCTTGATAGAGGTCGGTGAGGAAGCCCGATAGACTCAACAGGGGAGGGCCGTGGCTCAGGTGGTAGAGCGCATGCTTTGCACGTATAAAGGTCTCAAGTTCAATCCCTGGCATCTCTGATTCAGGGTCTCGGGTAGCACACCTGGATGAGGGCTCTGCCAGGGATCCTGAAGGGTCTCCGGTAGCACACCTGGATGAGGTCTCTGCCGGGGATCCTGGAGAGCCAAGATTTGAAACCCTGCTGCCGTGTCAGGTTGTGACAATACTGGGCTAAAATGGACCATTGGTCTGACTCAGGCAGCCCCTCATATAATCCTTAGACATTCAGACACCTGTGGCAAGTGTGATCTTTTCCTTACAAAATACCTGGGTTTCCCAACAGCAGCTCCCCTCAGGTGGGTCTCAAAGCCCACGGCAGACTAGCTTTGGAGCAGATCTGGCGTAGATAAGCTCCGTACCGAAGATCTTAATGCAAGCAGCTGCTCCGGCTACAGGGAACCGTTTTTACTAGCTCGACTCGCCTGCTGCATCTCACTTCCTGCAGCAGTTGAACATCTGCAAGCCGTAGACCCGGGGCAGACACGCGAAACTGAGCCCAGCCGTCGCAGCAGCAAGGAGGTGCCGGGCATGGACACCTACAAGCAGCCAAAGCATTGGCTTCCGGAAAGACATTTTGCAGCAATTACCTGGCCAAGCGTGGTGAGAGACCCCGTCTGAAAATCAAACCGTTCCATCACTAAGCAAAGATTCAGGGCGACGCAGAGGCAGCTCCCCCATGCAGGTGATACTAGCAGGGCAGAGCCCCTCGCTAGATGCCTGGCTCACAAGCACAGGGCAGTGACAACCCCCAGTTGGGGATGGAAGGGGGAACTGGAGCACCGAAAAAGCAGCAAACCCAAGAGAGCCACTCTGAAAAGAGGAGTGTTGTGTAAAAAAAAGAGAGCCAGGAAATGCCAAGTCACTATAACCATCAACGACAACACTTCCTCCCGCTGCCGCGGCAAAACCACCGGCTCTATGAGGCGCTCGTTTCTCTGATGCCAACCCAACAAAAACAGGGGCGCCAAGAACATGCTCGGAAAGCAAGCTACCTCATGGTTCCCTGGAGGGGGAATGGGCGCAGCAATGGACAGGTAGGCAAGAAAGCAGCCTCCAGAGCCTGCTTCTGGGAACCTATGACCAGAGTCCTTTATATCCTGCAATCCCCTCCCTCCTCAGGTTCTGCAACCAGAAATCCCAAATTCCGCATGCAAGCAAGCAAATAAATCAATCCAGACTGATTCCACAAGTAAACTTATTATACAAACTGATGGATTGCTACCATTGGATGGATTCTCAATGCAAATGAATTTCCCAGCATGCCACTGCATCCATTCTGAACATCTTGTATCTTAAGAGTCACAAAATAGCACACAGACCTCTCGGCTGAGGCGGGGCTCGTCTCTCCCCTGTAAGGGTCGTGCTCTGCTCCTTTCGCAAGCAGCTGCGGCATAGGGCCCCACGGCCTTGGACTATAGACCTGCTGCTAACCGTGCCAGCACTCAGGCTGTTTCTCTGTACTGCCAGAGGCCATTTGGCCCAATGCAAAGCTCTGTTAAAATGGCTGACTGCACAGAACTCACAGGGGCCCCGTCTATCGCTTGTGTCCCTCCACTTACTGCACACAGAGACGCCAGGCTTACCAAGATGGGGTTTGTTCTACCCCAAAGATGACAAACTGTGCAAGGTTCACGCCCACCCCCCTGAATCACACAAGATTTCCAATACTCCCACTCTACCCCAATTCCCCAGGCAGCTCTACCCTACAGCGTCCCTGCAGCACCGCTTTTAGGCTTCACCTATCTCCACCATGGCCCTTCTGTCCTAACCTACAGGGGCTCCTGCTACCTTGGGCAACCCCCACTCCCCATCCAGTCCTACTGCTGCTGCCCCACTATTCCAGCCAGGGCCAACCTTAAAATTTGTAGGACCCAGGGCTGACATAAAATGCAAGGTCCCCGACGGCTCCACCCCTTCCCCAGAAGCTCAGGATGACTCGCAAATCATAAAAACATTAAAACCAATATAAAAAAATCCACCTAATCCCCCAACTCCCCATTTTCCATACCCAACCCAAATGATTTTAATCATTTATATTTGATGATGTTTTTATGTGTTTTATTATTGTTTTATTTGTTGTGAGCCACCCTGGGCCAATAAATATAAATATAATAAAACC